>VWZT01005326.1:328447-601194 GCA_013397055.1 Pachycephala philippinensis | reverse complement strand
AAACTGGGAAGAAGAAAAGCGACAGATTTGCTGCCGCAGACGAGGTGAAAAGTCAATTTTACAATTTGTAGCTCTCCAGCGAAGAAAAACGAGCATGAAAATTTGGTTTGAACGCCCTGACAATGCCATGAAAAGGCTTAAGGGGCCGATGCGGCCCGGGGCGCAGCGCGGGGCTCAGCGCGTCTCCCCGGCCCTGCCCCGGGGCGGCTCAGCCCCTCCCGGGGGTCCAGCACCGGCCCCGATGGGACCCCGCACCCGGCGGACAGCGGAGAGGCTCATGCATTATAGATGCTGACCCCCAGCGCGGCCGGCCTGCTTTAGAGTGGGAGCAGACACGGGGTATTCAGCGACTGGACCACAGAGCGGTTTAATTTATTCAAGATGTTCATTCATATGAAAATTGTATTTTTGTACATAAAGAGCTTTATTCTATTATTATACCTCTTATCAAAGTGGGGGTTTTGTTTTGTTTTGGTTTTTTTTAAGAAATGGTACTTTACCCTGTAAATAAAATTTTTAACGTTTGTACTGAATTTCGGCAGCGCCTCTGGAGTTTTGTTTCTTGCACTCGAGGGGTTCGCTCCTCAGAAGGAGGCTGGGCTGGCAGGGAAGGGATCACCCCAAGGCAGCAGCCAGCACTTCTGACACCCCACTGGCCACAGACACATGTGGCTACCTGGCTCCCAAGTCTCCCGGAGAAGGGATTAGAGCCCTGTTCAGGAGATGCAGGCAGAGAACAGGAGCAGAGTGGTGATGGTGTTTCAGGCTGTCCTTGCCATGGTTCACAGCAGGAGCTGGAAGGTGTCAGGAGCTCTGGGACAAGGAGAAGGTGCTGCACCCCTGAACAGGGTACAGAGCTTGTAACTTTCCCTGAAACTGGAACACTGGCAGAACTTGACTGGCATGAGCAGCCTCTTTTCCTCAAGTCACGAGGTGGGATGGAAGCTCCCGCAGTTCGCTCACAGGCAGGGAGAGGAAAAAAGGTGGCCAAAGGTGCCATCTCATGGCCTCGGCACCAGCTCTGGCATAGCTCTGGCTCTCAGCCAGAGACTGAGGGTGTCAAGAGTACCCTCGCCTCCAGGAAATCTGCTCCACTGTTGTAAAATCCCAAACCTTCCTTTCTCCTGCAATGGTGTGTAATGGGGGAGCCCTTTGACCCCTGAAATCCTACCTTGCTGAAGGGCTTCTACTCTTCCTGACTCCATCCTCCCTTCTCTTTACCATTGCTCAATGCTCCCATATTGCACTGGGCACACACCCTTAAAAACAAGTTTTAGTCTCTTTGCCTTGTTTTATGGGGGAAATGAGGCAGCTCAGACATGTCCCTACAGCCATCTCCAAAATATGGGAGAACTGGAGCTGTATATTCACGGAGTTTGTGGGGAAAGATAGATAGATCGTTTTGTATAAGCCCAAATAAATCAGTTCCTACAGATCTCTGATGGGACAGCCAAAGATTATGGAATGAACTGACTTCCATTTTTCTGTGCCTCAGTTTCCCATCTGTAAAATTGGGGTACCACCATCTCACATCATCAGTGAATTTAAGGATTTAATTATGCAGAGCTTTCAGTGTACTCAGATGCTCAGGGCTGCAGTAAAAGCCCAGGAAGGAATGCTTTAGGACATGATCATGCACTGTGTGGGGAAAAAGGCAAAGGGCAAACACTGGAAGAAACAGACAGAACGCTGAGAAGCTGTTTATCACACAGGGAAAAACTCTGCCCGAAAATTAACCCTCCTGTGGGAAGAATGTGGAGATATTATCAAAAATGTAATTTGGGATCATATAATTGTCACAAAAATTAGAAGGAGAAGAACTGAATTAAGTTTGCACAGACACTTCAGTGTCAGCATTTCCTCCTGTTTGAGTGCCTGAGCCTGCAATACAGATAAATATTTCTTTAACGCAGTTTTCATACACATGTCTATAGAGATACACACCCACCTCTGATTCTCAGTAACTAAAAATGCTGACAAGTGTTATTTTTTGGAAATCCGAATAGCAGCATAATACTTATATTAATTAAAGACACCATCAACCAGTATAGGGTAGTTCCTTAATGATGTCCTGTTAAATAAAAGAGATTTGTGAAATCTAATTCTGGCAGTAACAGGTCTTGATCTGTGACGCAGTGAAGCTTTGCTTGCACCTGCCCTTGAAAGCCAGGAGGTTTTGTATGCAGGAGCCTCCAGGGGCTGAAATTTAGTACAGTCCATGGAGGCAGAAGGTCATCTAAAGTCACCGGGTCCCAAGACACTGGACTTCAATCTCAAAGAAGAAAAAAACTCCACAAAACTTCAAAATATCCTCTATTCTTTTGTGTTTTCTTAGCTGCCAACAGAGATCTGTGGACATTATGCAGTATATAAAGACCATACATCTACCAGGACTCAGTGTATGATGTTAATGTTCCTAATGGGCAATGAAAGCTGCAAAGTGCGTGAGGACACAATTAGATTCATACATTAACATGAGTCAGAGAACAGTTTTTCCCTGGAGCGGTGATAGGTTCAGACATAGTTGAACAAATCTGCCACCGGGACAGATGGAATGCCCATATTCAGAGGCTCCAGCACCAACCTGCACCCCCGTTTACAACAAGGGGGTTTGTATTTATTTTTATCAAAAGAATAGTTTGGTGAATTGGAACAGGCTTTCCTGGCTGGAAGCAGGCGGCTATGTTTAATTGCACTAAAATCATCTCCTCGCATTACTACAGGGGGAGAAAAATACGTGAATTAAATACTAGGGCTGATGAAAGCATTAGCAAATTTTTTGGAAATACAAGATTGTTCTGTGGTAAAAAATATCCATAAACAGGCAACAATCTCAGTCCCACTGAAACCAGTGGCAAGATCCGTATGGAGTTCAGAAATAACTGAAATAGAATCTCAATTTTTAATCTTGGCACCACATTGCATGTAGGTATATGCAGTTTTTCATACATCTGCTGAGAGGTGTTGGCAACACTTTATCCCTGCTGGAATCATTCAACCACCTCCAGGGCATGCAAGCATTAGGGACCCTCTGCCAGGAGGTTCTGCAAGTCCTTAGGTCTCTCTTAATTCCCCTTCAGTTAGGAGAGAAAGTCTGAGATGGCTCCATTGATAGGGAATCCCTGCTGGCTGGGAGACATCCAGCACAGACTTTCTCGAAACACAGCTGGGATTATCCCACTTTCTCTCTGCTGGGATTTACTGTGGGGAAACAGTCCCCTACCAACTACAAGATGCTTGTGTGCTCTAATGAGAAGGGCCCACAGCAGCTGGAACTACTCTGTTTCAGCCTTTTCCAACTGTTTCGAAGCTCTGGAGCTTCTCTGTGAATTACCTGTGCTCAACAAGTGAACAAACAACTGCAAATCCAAAATTCTGTCCAGGTTTTAGATAACAAGCATTTTCTGTGGTTTCAATGCCATGTGGTGCCCTACTTAGTGTCATCCCTGCTGCGGTGAGGCTCAAATGGTGCTTAGGGTTTAGTTAGGAACAAGAGCATCCTCAGAAGGATTTTCATTATTGGGCCTCAATCTGTCATAGATTTTGATTTTACTCTGTAATGATCTGTAAAATACAGTCTGCGCTACCACCTCTGAGCACATGAAACTTAATATTATAATTACAGATCTCTGGGGCTCAAATGCTCCATTAAGACTGATTTGTATAGTAGGTAGAGATTACCAGAGCAGAAGCAGGTGAGAACTAATTTTCAGGAGCTTTTTTTGTTGGTGGCATATGCAATTAAAAGAAATCATCTGGAGGAGCAGAGCTGCTAAGGACCAAGCAGATTTACTGTCTGCACTGTATGTGAGCAGAAGAGAGATGCAAAAATACTGCAAAAATACTTTAAGCTGATACTTTGCCTCTTATTTTTATAGTCTTCAAATAACACCACTAGAAGATTTTTAAGTCTAGATTAACAAATTAAATGTCTTCTTAAAACTGGGTTTATGCCCAGTAGCCCTGTAGCAGTGCCCATGAACAACTAATGCCTGCTTCTTCAACCAAAAGGCTTAATGGTCAATGTGAAAACCTACTGAAGATCCCACAGATGTCAGACAGCCATGGCAAAGCAACAGATCCCTTGAAAAGCCCTGTGGGACCCAGCTCTGTTATCAATCCCCAGGGCAATGAGGAGTGTGAGGCTGAGCTGAGGGGTGATAGAGCCATGCCCCCATGCTGAGGTTACTGTTCTCTCCAGAGAGATGGAAAAGTGTTCACGTGAGGCACTGCTGGTGCAGACCACGGCTCCACACGCCGAGCAATGCTCCTCCATTATCATCACTGTTATTTTTCAGTTGTCAGTCTTCCAGTTTAAGATCCACTAGACAAGAGTGAAAAGACTCTTCCCAGTGGATAATCCTCTTCTCTGCCAGCGTGGAAATGCTGATGGCATAGCACTCGTTGTTATTCAGGTTTCCCACTTTTGCCTCTATTTGACAGTGCAAAGCATCTGTTAGAACCTCCCACCTTACTGCTGGAAAATCTTATGAAACTCTGATTGTTTGAAAAGGAAAATGAAATATCACATTAGAGAGGCTGGGACAGGGATGCCACCCTTCTCCATGCCATGCGTATGAGTCCACAAGTACAAGAAACTCTTCTCACTTGGCTCCTACCCCACTTGTTTTACTCATTGACTGCCAGTAGGACTTCAGCAAAGGTCAGTGGGACTTTGGCAAAGGTCAGTAGGATGGAGCACACAGCATAGCTCTGCAGAGACTAAAAACTTGTGGAAACAAGACTTTTAGAGAAGAGATTAACTTTATTCTTTGAGTAATCATGAATCATGAAGGGTCCACAGACACAGTCTTGTATGCACTCTGCCAAATGGAAGTGTTGAAATGAAGTCCAGAAATTTGGTGTCCTAACACAGTAATCAGAAAGAAAATGCTTTGAGTGTCTCACTAATATCCCTGCTCTGTTCTCATTCATTTTGTTGCACTATTTAGCCCCCTGATCCCTTGCTTTCAAGCCAAGAGATGCATTGTGCTTCAGGGAAGGACCAGCCTGTGTCAGTGCATGGTCTCCCACTCTTCCTTCATGCTTGTGAGATGTACTTAATTACAAATTGAAGCATGCGAGGGGACTGATGCCTCTATTTACCAAACAGGGATTTGGCAGAGTCCTCAGGACTTCACTGTCTCTTTCTTGGATTATTACATTCTGCACATTCCAGGATAATCTTTTTCTTTAACCTGAAGATTTCACAAAATTGCCTTCTAGGAAAGCATTTAAAGCTGTCTAATGGCAGTCCAAGGTGATTATGGACCTTAATGGTTTGTTGCACAAATAATGGATTAAGTTCCATCTGTAGGAGTTAATTTGACTTATTTTTACAAACAAACCACTTGTTCTGCTCCTCTCTGTATGGCAGATGTCAGCAATCTTTATAAAACCATACCCAGGAGTACCTCCAGCAGGACTCTCTAGGGCAGCACCTGGCATCTATAGCCCAGCACAAACCTGGCAGGACATCGTGCTTTTCCAACTTGCAGTTTCCATTCAGATGACAAGCCTGAAGAAAGACAGCATTTGCAAACATGAAGATACAAAACCCCAAACCTAAGATGGTGTTAGTCCACTTTTGGAGATGGCAGGAAACACATATCCATGGGACACTGTGGACTTAGAAGTTTGTCCCTGTGTCCGTTGTAGGGACCAAGAGATCTGGGGGTCCTGGATAAACACTTCAGTTTAGATAAATGAGGCCAAACAGAGAAGGAAAGTGTTACAAATCAAATGCAGGAAGACAAAATTCACAGCATGGTCAATTTTATGTTGGATTCCCCATGCTAACCTTCAGGATAATGTACAGAAAAGACAGTCTCAAAGGCAGGGTCAGAAATAATGAAAATCACTGGCCGCAGGTAAAAGTTGATCAAACTACCCTAAACAGTCCTTTCCAACCTGGATTTCTCCTTGAAAATACTCACTTTTGAGGAAGCAGTGTCCTTCTAGGCAAGGCTGCTACCTGTGTGGAAGAATGGGACATGGCAGTCAGATGTAAATTTAACATGGACCAGAAAAAGCATGTCTTCCCCTGTGACTTTCCAGTTTGGTCTCTGGGACTCACAGCAAATAGGCAATATTTATCTATACATTACTTTGCTCAGACCCTAGAAAAGCTAGAGACCTTGCCAGTAAAGACCAGCAACTACAAGCAGCTGAGTCAATCCCTCCCTTCAAAGCCTAAGACCGTGCTTTACTTTTTTTACTTTTTCACTTGACAATCCCTAGGTACAAATGCAGAAGTTTCTCTACTTCACTGGTAGTAGTATTCAAATAGAAGGGATTTAACTCCTGAGATAAAAGAATATGGCTTTTTTTCCCTTCCTATTTGAGTGCCATCTCTCCTGCAACAAGTCTTTTGTAATCTGAAAGGAAAACCCTTCCTGTCACAACACCAGTAATGGATATTGCTCTCTCAATTACCCCTTGCTTCGCCAGGAGAGCAACTGATGCGCATCGTGTTTATCCAGCTCACTGAAGTGCTTTCATTATCTAAGAAAAGAGGTTAATTAGTATTTAATCAATCTTTTCACAGGGTACAGTTTCCTCGTCTCCTATTTGCAATCCAAAAAGATGTCAGCTTCCAAAGCCATAATGCCCTCTTGATAAATCAAGTGGCAACTAATGAGGTCTGTGGTCCCAGGGAAGGAAGGTCTGGGCTACCTGTCACCAGCACGGCTGTCACCTGCGCTGCTCTCCCGGGAAGCACTTGTTGGGATGCTGGGAGATGCAGGGAGCCATATGGGATGCAGGGAAGGGAATTGTTGGCTGAGGGAAGGTGGTGGTGACTGTGTACACCCCTGACTGGAGCGTGAGTGTGTATGTCCAGTGCATGCCTAACTCTAATTAAGCTTGGAGGATTCGCAAGATAAATCTCACAGAAACTCTACCCTCAAGAAGGAAGCAGATGGGAATNTCCTTCCTTCCTTCCTTCCCTCCCCTGTGTGGGGTTGAACTTCAGAGGTAAGAGGCACTAATGATGCTTGCTGCCAAAAAGTTATGGATAATAAAAGCATTATCCCTTTTCAAAGAAACATATGTAGAACAATGGAGTTTCCTTCATTAGGCAGTCAGCAAGTGTTTGTTCTTCCCTGAAAAATGCCAGTGGGGGTTTTGACCCTCTCTCTCTTACCATTTCCACTGTGTTAGTCCTGTGGCTGTGGCTCTGCACGGCTGTGCTGAAGCTAAACTGGGCTGAGACAAACACTTGTCAAGGCAAAAAACCTTAATTTTGACCAGTCTTAGACAGGATCTTGGGTGATCTGATCCAAAAGAGCTGTTCCAACTGCCCAACCTTCACATCTTTTAAAAGACCCAGCAGCACTTGCAGTGATATTTTTTCTGAGATACCTCAGCAGAGAAAGTGGCCCATGGATCCATATGCTCAAGCCCCTTTGGCCACTGGGCTATTCTCCCCATAGCCGCTGCTGCTGACAATGAGGGACTGAGCCACATGCCCTGTGGTAGCCATGCTCTGGATTTCTTTCCCTGACTTTGGGAAATTCATTGTCTTTAGCATCGTCTGTAGGTTCAAAGTCCGCTTTCACTCCGCGGGGCGCCCTTTCTGGGTTCATAAAGCTACGTTCAGAAATCTTTGGGCAGACCCAAAGCTGACAAAAGTGTCATTAAATAATGCTGCCAATGAATGAAGCTACCAAGGAAGACATAGTCCAGTTTGCATCTCAGTTACAAGAAGAAAGTGCAATGACAGAGTGAGTAATTGGCTAATTGTCTATACGAGCTCTATTTTAACAGTGCAGTCGTGCGATCGCACCATCTGGGGGGAGCTCGGGGAGGGAGCCCCAGCGCACACAAAGCCAGCGTGGTTCCCGACACACAGGCCAGGCAACTGCCTCCTTCCCAGGCGAGAGGTGGGAGCTGCAGCCCCCCCAGTCCCCCCAAATACAGGCTGAGATGCAGAACCTCTGCCGATGGTGAAAGCTGGGGGGGGTTGCCGAGCAGTATGAGCGTTTTTTTGGAGTGCACGCTGAAGCCCACCTGAGTTGCACAGGGCAGTAACCGAGTGTTAGTGCACGGCGATATCTGCCTGATTGCAGGGCTGCTAATGAGCACAATTAGGCGGGTGGTTTGTGTCATGAGCCGGCATCCCTGGCCCAGACGTGCGAGGGTGCTGCCGGCGGCGGCCGGGGAGCTCGGCGCTCTGGTGTGATTTCTGGGACATTCAGAAATGATGGCATTTCCCCCTCCTTGTCTTGAAAAAGCTGAATTACTGCCTTTCAGTTCCCATCTATTTTCCTCCAAAGTTACCATGAAGAAAAAAGTATAAATCACACTTCTAAGGGGGGCTGGCACTCGGCTCACAAGAAGGAAAAAAAAAAAAAAAGAGGTAATGCCATAATGTAAAATAGTTAAAAGCTTATTAGAGCCGTTCAGGGCAGTATGATTTCCACTTTGTTTCAGAACACCCCAAGCCCATCCTTTCATGCTATTGTGAAGGCAGCAATTCAAATCTCCCTTTGTCAGTATGAATGGCCCCTCTTAAAGCTCTTTTATGCCAACATATTCCCTACAGGCATATGCCCTTTAGCTCTATTACTGATTTACCCAAGTATTCAGCCCATACCTTCTGCTTTTCTTTTTCACTTACTGAAGTTCCACATGACACGAGCTGCAGGCTCTGCTTTGGTGCCTGCCCCACACCCGGCCCCAGCCAGGATGCTGCGTGCTCTGCCACTATCTACCTCACCAGGAAAAGCCACGAAAAAAACTAACAGAGGAGACTTTTCAAATGATTGATTTTTCTCCCCCCCCCCCTTCCTACCTCTCCCCCTTCTTTTCATCTCTACATTTGTTAGCGCAAACAAATGGGAGAGGGTATATACCACCACCACCCCCCAGCCACAGGGGAAAAGGAGCCTTGCAGGCTTTGAGGGAGGAAAAATTCGAGTGTAAAAAACGCAAGTGGGCCTATTACCTCTACTTACCCTAATTAGACTTGCTTTGAAGGGCTATTCAGAGATTTTGAAAGGCTGTCCTCTCCCTGCATCTCATTGTGCAATGTTTGCAGAGACATTTGCATCTGTTTGTGCTTCTGAAAATAGCAATGGATGCTTTCAAGAAAGCAAAGCCACCTCCGAGCCCCTCGCACCAAGCCAAGGGCCGCAGCAGTCGAGGTATGTGTGGCCAGCGCTGGGCGGGGGGACGCCCCGGTTTCAAGGGTTTCAGGGTTCTCCACCGGTCCCCATTTAAACAATTCCCTTTAACAATGCAATTTTAGGCATAAAATCTGCTAACTAGATTAAATCCAGATGACACAGGACGTAGAAATGGAATAAAAAATCAACGCTAAAGTAAATGGTAGGCATCCTAACAGGATAGAAAGTGTGAAATCCATGCAGAGCTAGAGAGAATAGCTGGCAGCACAGCCCGGGCTTTCATACGCATATGGCCTTGACCATTTGACTCTGGTCCCATTGAGGTGATCAGCTGGAGACGTGAAGGGGCATCTCTGGCAACACACACGTCCCGCTTGCTCCTTGAAGAAAGCCCACGAAATAAAGCTGCATAAAGGTGATTGATAGTAAACATTTTGTAATTTGGAGGGATTAAACTTGCGGGATGATCTTGATCAGGTTCTCAAGGCATTGCCAGAATGCAATTACATTAGAATAGCCGCTGCTGGATCGCTGCTGGCAAAGCCACAATATCCGCCAAAGAAAGGGGGTGTGAATGGGACAAAAGGGTTAATTTGAATACGTGCTGAAAAGACTGGAGGTGGACAAGGAGCTCTGCAAGGACTTCATCAGGAGCCATGGGCAGAAGGAGACGGTTTTGCAAATACAGAGGGCGAGCGGAGAGGATGTTTGTAAAGCACACTTGGAAAGGGGGGAGAAAAGGAGAAGAAAAAAGCCCCACAAAGCTCAAACTGCTTCTTTCTTACACTGCCCTTGGCTACGCTCAGAGGAGCACTTTAGATGGATTAATCACAGAGAAAAACAATGGGATAAAAGTCTTCTTCTCCTCCGTCTGTGCCCAGCCGCGCTGATCTTTCCCCACCGGCGCATGGTGAGCGCTGGCTTCTGGCCTGGGATGGACCCAGCCCGGTCACGGCAGGCGACCACATCTCCTGGTCTGCACGTTTGGGAGCTGGCAGTCCCACTGCCTTTTTCTGCGGGACACCCGATTAAATTTATGCTATCAGCAGGTTGAAGATTTTATCAGATTACTCCTCCAAAAATGCTTAGTAGGAATTAAGTATGCAAATCCACTTGGCCAGCTCTGGGGACAATACACTCCCTCATGACGGTGAAATTCTCCTTCTAGCTCAGGCACCCATGACACGGGCTTTTCCGCTCATCTTTTTAAACTTTAAACACACACTGGCATCTGGAAAATGCTCTCATGCATGGCCCAGGCTCGGATGTGCTGGGTGGGCTGGGAGGGGGCATGTCCCACCTCTCCAAGGTGATGAAAAGGTGTCGCACTGTCACCTCCTCCCATCCCTGTCCCTGTCGGTGCCACAGAGGCAGTACATGGAGCACATCCTGCTTCCCTCAGAGATGCTGCAAAGTGAAGAATCTGAGCAGGGGCTGAAGCCAGTGGGGATGGAGGACACAGATGGAGGAAGCCCAGATTTCAAGAGAGGAGATAGGAACATGATGCCATCACTGTTGGCTTCTGATTTATGACAGATCTGCCACTCTGTGCAGTAGCCAGAGGCTGTATGAGGATGTCGCTGTCTCAGGGAGGCAGAAAGCAGCAGCTGGGTATGGGTTTGGGGCCAGGCAGGGTGGTGACCCTCAGCACCCCAAACAGGCACAAAGGTCCCAGAGGGATGTGGCTGTTTGCACAAGCATCCCTCCCTGCAGGGAGCCACTGCTTGGAGCAGGGTGGCCTCTCTTGGGCATTAAGAACTGTTCCAAGTGAAGCATTGGCTGTGCTTAACAGCTTACAACCCTTGGCCATCCTACCTACCCCCACGGCCCATCCCCTGCCCCTGGGATAGTGCCAGGCCCAGTGACAGTGCCAGGCCCAGTGACAGTGCCAGCCTGGCCATCTGATCCACCTCTTGGTGATTGCAGGTCTAGGAGGTCAGGTCAGGGCTTGGCATCCTCCACAGAGTGGAGTTTGGGCTGCTCCAACCCCTTTTTGACATTTGAAACTCCAAATGAAGTTTCAACGTGTTCTGCAGAGACACAAGCAGGGCTGAGCTCTGCTGTTTCCCTTTGGCACATCTGGATACAGCACATAATTTCCACACTGAATCTCTGTTGCCAAAGCACTCCTCAAACGCAAACCCAGCCTATTTTCTTTTTACATTTAGAAATGCAGAACCCACAGGGAAACCCATTTTCCACTACCCCACTTCAGCTTGCCCAGCCACTCCTAAATCCAGCAGAGACCCCATGACAGAAGGACCCAGCTCAGCTGCAGAACCCCCCAGCAGTGAGTTTTCTGGGGCGGCTTTGCCCAGAGCGCGTGTGCCTGCCCTTTCTCCCCGGCTGCCCCTCGCTGCCAGTTTGGGGAGGGTTTTTTCCACTGGGTTTTTGTTTCCTTTGAGAACACCCCGTGTTTGTGTTGCTCTTTCTCTGCGGCACAATGCACCTCTCCATTTCCTCGGCCGGGGGCTCATGCTCGCGTCAGATCTCGGCAGAGCCAAGTCGCAGGGGTCGCGGGTCACCCGAGGGCATCGGGGACAGACAAAGTCTCTTCAGCCGCTAATGTAAGCCGGGGTAACGGCACGCTGAAAGCGCATCCACTTGAGACTATCTACAAGGCACTCAGCCCTCTCCAAGGGCTTATAATGTTGACTCTCCTGTCATTGGATCCAACCTTACTATAAGCCCTGGAGGTATGAGGGGCTTAGAGACATTCATTCAGAAAAATAAATCCCCCTGCTACCATTCTCTTCATGAAGATAAATATACCACAAACAGAACAAGGAAAGAGGCTGAACTCCTGATCTCTGCTCCAGCCGCTTAAAAAATTGCCATTAAAAATCCAACACTTTATTAGACTCCTTTATTATTTGCCATTAAAAAGCACAACACAGTTTATGAGCCTCCAAAGCAGTTTATTAGTATATTTTACTAGCAAAACTTGCCTTCAGTTCAATGCCATTTCTAGTCCACTCAAAAGAGAAAATTTTGCGAAGAAAATGGGGTTTGTTTGTATTTGAACTCGCTGTTTCTTGAGGCGTTGCAACCTGAGCTGCTCCAGCCTGGGAAGAGTTTGTATTCCCTGCTGGGGGGGTTATTGCTCAGCTCCAAACTGTTGTGCTTTGCATTGGTATTAAACCTAGGAAGGGTCCTTGGCCATCAGGACTGGAGCTTGTCCAGGGCTCTACAGATACTGGGGAGCACAGAGCACCAGTTCCCAGCCCAGAAAAACTTTTTGGGTACCATGGCATGTGATGTAAGGCTGTCACCCCTTCTCATGGTCTGCTTAGCCTCCATATTTCTGTCCAAAGCTGTGTCAAACTGGAATGAGGGTCTGGTGTAAAACCTGCACAGGAGGGATATACTCAGCTCATACTCAGTCACAAGGGAAAACAGCTGCCATGGGGATGTGTTTCCATATCCCAGCTGGAGGTCAGCCTCCACCTCCATCCCCTCTCTTGCATCAAATCTTGCTGAAATACCCCACAGCCCTGGTTGTACTGGGAGAGCTTTTGGTGGCTGTGAATCTTTGCATATTTACATATTTTCCCTGAGGAAGGTGCCTTAGTGTCTCCCAGGAGCTCAAACAGCAGCAGGTCGCCTCTAAGTCCTTGTCTTTAAGTGCTTCCAACCTGGCATGTTCCCAGTGGATACAGGTCCCAGTGAGGTGCCTTCTCCAGAGCATCAGCTGCGAGGATGGAGGAGCCATGTGGCCAGAGCTCCCTACCTTGTCCTGGTGAGCACAGGTTAGGGCTGCCCATGAGCTGCTCTAAATCTCAGCCTGGGAAGGGGGATGTATGGAAGGTCTCCAGAGGATGCAAAGCACTGACAGGTCTCTGCTTAACAGATCTGGGCTGGTGTCAGCATTTCTTCTTCCATTCCTCCATAGCTGGCTCCCTTAAAAAATCACCCAAACCACTGATTTTTAGCAGAATTTTACCTTCCACTGTAAGCAGACTTAGCTCTGGATGAAGATGTGAGTTTTAGACCATCAGGTTTTTAGCACTAAACATCAGGTGCTAAAGCAAAGTCTGAGAGCATTTCACTTTTAAATGTATCAAATTCCTTCTTCTTTTAAGAAAAATATCCTGGTGAATGTGGGTGCTCTTGCAGACAGATTTCCCTCCTCTACCTTCACCTGTTCATTTCCTGGCACGATGGGGACAGCAAGGACACTTGAAAGGGTTCAGGGGAGGAGAGGACCAGGCTCTGGGCATGGTGTATGTACATGGTGAGGTGCTCAGATTTTGAGGGGAAAACATGCACAGAGGGGGAGAGTTGTTGCCTTGGGGAGGGAAAAGGCTGAACTGATCAAACTGCTGATATAAAAGAGGAATAATGGGATTTTGTGGGATTCACATTGATGTTCAGATGAGAGGAGACTCTGGTTGCCTTTTTTCTTTCAAGCCACTGAACAAGAACTTTAAAGCCCCTTTAAAATCTGCTTTGGCTGAGCTAATTATTATCACAGGAGTTATTAGACAAAAGCTCAATGGCTTTTCCAGTGCCTCTTCAACAGTTTCTGGGCTGCCTCGACAACAAGAACCAGAGCTCCCTTTTATCATTGCCATATTCCTTCTGAGAGTTTTCAACTGTTGATCCTTGTGTTAAGCCTTACAGGAAACACAGACAGAAAGAGGGGTGCCCATCAGCCTGGATCTCTCCCCTCTCACCCCCCATCCTGCAGCATTGCTGCTCCCCATCAGCACAGCTGGCCTGCACACAGATGTTTTATTCTCTGCCATGCATCAGAGGAAAAGCAAATGTCACAACAGAGTATCTGGTTTTTGAGCACTGAGACAGCGACCTACAGGAAGCAGCAGCCAGCCCGAGACTGGCCAAGGCTATCCAGTGACTTATTCAAGGAAGCCATTCACACCTTCTCCCCAAGGAGAGGGCTGCCCTGAGAAGTGATCAGCCCCAGCACAGAGACGTGCTTGTGGGTTTTCCATCTGAGGTTCCACTCCTGGGACACAGCCCGGGCTCTGAAGCCTCAGTACTTCAGCCTTTGTTCTCCACCAATGCTTCAAGACCTTCCCAGTTTGATAAACTGACTTTTTTTTTTTTTTTCCTTAGGAGATGCAATAATCACATGGTTTTTAAACAGGGGTATCCAAGGAAAAGCAAAAAGCAATAAGGGGGAAAAAAGCAAAGACAGCAATAAAGGCTTCTTGTGGTGAGTATTTCTCCAAAAACCCCTCAGCACTGAAGCGGACCTGGGACCTCATTCACCCCACTGAGACAGACAAACCTTTAGTATTCTCCAGGGAGGAGAATTTTCTCATTCCCAAGCAGAATGCCAGTGCATGGAACATGGAAACCAGCCATGGTTTCCCATTCCCATTCCCCATGTCTGCCCAGTCCAGGGGCTCTGGGGTTCTTTGTGGATCCCGCTATCCAGCAGTGAAAGCACCTTTTCCCATGGCTCCACCTCACAGGTGCAAGTTTAGCACTGTTTTCCTTTCTTTTTAGAAAACCTCTGCTAAGATGCAGCTGCTGATGGTGTAAGCAAACTGGGAATAGATGGTGGCACTGGCTGGCAGCCATCCTACAGCCGAATGGGAGTTGCTGGCTCCATCCCACAGGTCCCAAGGCCACAGGCTGCTCCTTGCAGGACTCCCAGCAGCAGCACCAAACTTCCGTGGCGATTTCTTTTGCTTTGTTTTCCAAGGGTCTTTCAAGATAAATGGACATGTTTTTTTCTTCCCTAACTGGACATCTAAACAAAACCTTTCCAAGGACTCAGGGAGAGATGCCTGATGAGCAGACAGGAAATGGGAATGATTGATCGAGTGCTGATGGCCACAGCACTGGCACCGGGGCTCAGGTTTCAGCGCAGAGCCCAGTAAGGAAGCACCTCTCACCTGCACAGCTGCCACACACTGGGTTGCCTGCACGGGCAGCTCCCTGCCCTCCTCTGCAGTGGGTGACCAAAATGTTTCCTGCCCCTGCAGCAGCCATCCCTGGCAAAGCAGGTGCTGGGGAGGCCAACACAGGCACTGGTTGGGTGGAAGGAGGAGGTGTGGGGCTTTCTCCATCACTGGAGGACTTCTCTTTTAGCATAAAGGAGAGCAAACAACCAGCCTGCCACATTCCCTTAGACTTACTTCACCAAAAAGTTAGTTTAAGGCAAGAGAGAGAAGTAGAGAAAAATCTTCAGTGCTAAATGGTCTAGTGTTTGCCCATGGGAGGGGTGTTGGGACTAGATGGTCTTTAACATCCCTTCCAGCCCAAACCATTCTGTGGTTCAATGATTCTGTGAAATAAATCACAGGTGAGCTGAAATGGGCTGTTCCTTCAAGCCCAGGCAGTTGTTTTCAGGTGTCCCTGTAGCTATGCTGTCGGGCTGGAACCAGGAGATTTAAATTCCCACCTGACTCATGTCACTGATGGGGTAACATTTACCCTCTCCCAGACAGGCTGTGAGCACATCCATTACTTTTTGTAGAGGCAGAGACCAAGCACACACCAGGTCAGGGCTGGCTGGTCCCTTCAGAGCGCCACCTCCAAATTTGCCAGAAGGAAACACCACTTCTACTTGCATTAAGCAGTGTGGGGGCTTATGATGCTCTCATAAGCTGTGCATCCTGAGCTGACCAAGATGGGAATTTTGAAGAAAGATGAGGCATATTTTCCCCTACAACCTTTCCAATTAATATTTTAAGTGGTTTTTTAGGCTTGTCCTCTCTTTTTGCCCAGAGTTGAGTTTGAGATGAAGTACTGACCAAGCAAGAAGAAAGCAACACCCTCTTCTGATTTCCTGGGTATGGGTAGGTGCAGAGCGGCATCCCCAGTCCGCAGCCTATTAATGGTCCAAGACAACTCCAGGCCAAGGCAACTTTCTGTCTCTGCAGAAGGGCAAAGGCTTCTGCAGAAGGGCAAAGGCACACCACTCCTCTTCCCCCTTCCCTTCTGACCCTTCTCCATCTCGCTCTGTTCCTGGAGGTGTGCACCAGGAAAGTCCCAGACACCAGGGCACTGACCGCTGCCCCACGCCAGCGACACCAGGATGTGCAGATCCCCCTGCCGGCCCCCGGCTCCTCTCCCTTCCCATCTCTAGAAGTCATCTATTTTGTTGTGTGTACACATAGAAAACAAGGGGCTGCCGCTTGTTCTCCTCCAGCCATGACACATCAAATTATCCAGCCTCCAAATATCCCATCTGGCTGTTAGTTTTTAGCTTTTTTTTTCTCCTTCTAGGTTGTTTCTGCTTTCCTCCTCCTCCTTTCTCTGCTCCCCAACCCATGTGTAAAAGTAGCAGGGGGGCCTTTATTAAAGGCAAAGCCCCACGGCAGCAGCTTCCCAGCCAAACTGCTCTTGTATTACTTTTTGATGAGTTTTCAATTTAGGCCTTTGCAGACAGGGGGAAGAAGGCGACTTGAGAGACAGAGGGGGGAAAAAAATGCAACAGATGGGGCCGATTGTGCTCTCTAGGCAAATTAAGGAAGACATCTGTAGCTCCCAAATACTGGTGGTCTAAAGCAATTAGTCCCCTGTGAAAAGGGGCCTCTCTGAGCCTCCTCCAGCCAATCCGCGCCCCGGCAGCACTCACGTTACAATGGCCTTGACCACAATTCACTGAGCCAAAAAAAAGAAAGATTAATCCAGGAGGAGCTGTGCGGCCAGGCTGGAGTTGCTAGGCTTAAAAGGGAAGGTTATGTCCGTTTCTGCCTGAGTTTGGAGCAGAAAAGCAGGGCGGGGGGATTTTTTTATCCTTCTTTCTGATGGTCACCCACAGCGTACCTGGTCTCTGTCGGATATGCGGAGAGGGGGTGTGTGTGTGTGTGTGTGCGCACACATGTCCCTGTACCAGGAGAGAGCTGTAATCTGTAAATTGCTCAGGGACTTCAATTTTCCACTGGCTTGTTTGGAAAGTGATGAATGAAGACGCAAACCCCTGTGGTTGGAATTATCTTCCCCAGCCCCCTTCGGTCCCACTCCATCCCGAGTAAAAAGAAGCTGTTATATGATAAGACCCCTCTGCAAGTGATAATTATAATGATTGTTATGATGCCAGGGTTCTGCTTTTACAATTGGAAATAGGAACTCCGGCTGAGCTAATCCGGTGGTGTGGTCCCTTATTTCATTCGACGTCAGGAAGCCGAGAGTGGAAAATTTAGAAAAGGACTTTATCCAAGCTGGTTATGAGGCCCCTTCCCCCTCCCCTCCTCTCCCCTGGCTCTTTTATTCATGCATATTTATGATCAGGAGATCTCAGTGGAGAAAAAAAACACATACAGAAAACAAAACCGGTCTCACAATGGGGAGAGCTGCTCATGGGAGGTCACAGCACCTTTAAATTACACCTCTTGGCTTTGTTCACCCCCGCACAATGGCGCTAAGAGATAGGAAGAATAGCACTCTGCACCCTGGCGCATCACAATTCTCCCAGTGATTTCAAAAAGGACAGAGAGCCCCAACTAATTTGATATCTTATTGCATTTCTGCTAACCTAAGGCCATGCCTCATCCCAGCCACCGAGGCTTGGCAGGGGCAGGCTCGTACAAAGAGCATGGCTGCGGCTCCGCAGAGCGCTGGGGTTTGCCAGTCAAAGCAGATCTGTCTTGGTCAGCTTTGAATTTGAGCTGAGTTAACTGGTTTGGAAATACAAAAGCACCACCCGCCCACTGAACCTTTGCCCCTTTAAATTAATTAATTTAATTAACATGTTTATTGTCATGGCGCCCGTCAGAATGGGATCTTCCTGGGGCCACACCAAGCTCCAGCCTGCCCTCACACACAAAGGAGATGGGCTCATGGTTTTGGAGACGAGTTGGAACCAAATGACTTCTCAAGGCACTGAAATTTGAGCCTATAATTTATTTCTCACCCAAATATTTCCTAGGATAGGAAAAACGGGTGACCTCCAAAGCTATGGTTCACGATGGAGGACATGAAGGGAGCAAGTTTAAAGTGGAAAACTGCTGGAAATGAGCTGGTGTCCTGAGGCTGACACTGTGCAACGAGTTGGTAAATGCACCAACCTGAATATTTGGTAATAACTGCCTCTGAAGGCAAACTAGGAGGGAAAAAGTGAAGCTGGTGTTGATAAAGAGCAAAATAATGACCTTCAAGGGACAGCAAGGCTCTTTAGGCGAGGACCTGCCAATTCTCCAAAAATACCAGGTAGTCTGCAACTGCCAGCCCGTAAAACCCAGTCTTTTCCCTCTCTTTTGTCCATCGTTGACACAGTTTACAGACTAAAAGCAGGACAGGGGAGCAAAATAATCCCACAGCATTTTCAGATCCTGCATGTTGAAAACATTTAAGTGTTGCAACTGCTGCCTATGTTAAATATGAAATATATTACACGCCTAAAGGGTTGCTGGGAATTTAGAAAGCTATTTAAATTTACTAAATGCTTAACGGAGTCATTACCATCCCATGATGAGCTGGAAGAGCATAACCTTCAATCTCTGTACCCATAGGACATACAAACCTTTTTGGAGTCCAAACACAACCCATTGGGTTGGGTTACATCACCACGCCTAAGAGACACTAAAAACTCTTTTCTATAATCAAACTCAGATTTCGAACTCCTGAAAAGGCATATAAAAAAGCAGTATCCATACTTTATCACCTCATTTTATTAGTCATAATGACCAAAATGAATGTTTAAATTCATTTGCATTTTAAGAGCAACAAAGTTATGTCCCTCCAAGACTAAGAGACTCCCAAATCTGCCTAGGAATGCCATTAGTAGAAGAAGGAAGATCTCCTATCCCTGAGGAAGGAAAGAGAAAGAGGGGCTTTCAAAGTGCCTTCCAGCAGCAAGAGAATGCTGCTCAGCAGTATAATCATATCTGGTGCAAGCATCCTGCAGAAAGCCACTCACCCTCGCCTTCACAGGGGGCTGGCTCGACAAGGTATGGATTTCTCTGCCCGGGAGCCGGGGTACGGCTTGACTGACATCACCATGGGGACTAATGACAGAAGATTTCCCCAAAGACACTGGGGGCTTTGAAGAATGGTCTTTCATTCTGTGTTGAACATACAGATAAAATGTCCACGGCAGAAAACTAATCAGATCATCTGTGGTTTGCTTTGCTGTTTGGTCAGGTCACTATCCCGTGGTTACAATTATCTCAGTCAAAAACCATACAGATGTCCAAATTGGCTTCCTGGCTTTTTCCTTAAAGAGTTCTGCTTCAGAGAATAGCTATTTCTACCAGGAAGTTCTTGGCCAAGTCTCTCACATTTCTACCTATCTCCAAGGAGAGTCCCTCTCCGGCCTCCAGGCAAAGCTGGAACATCCCACCACCACCCATTGCCAAAATAAGCATTTAAAAATCATAACTCACACACCAAAAGCATAGATTTATATGTGGAGAGGCAAGGAAATAGGGAAAGGAGGTGAAACTCACAAGATGCCTGTGGGATTAGATATCCTCAGCCTTTTGAAACAGTTGGGAATTCATCGTGCACGTTTTTGGTGTATCTCTGGGAATTTCAGAATTAAATTCTGCAGCTTTTCCAGCGAGCATAAGTGCTCATGTGCTTCACTTCACTCTGTTCTGGTGGCTCAGGATCAATGTCTAGTTAAAGCAACAGCAGTGTAGCTATAGAAGTCTTCTGCTGCTTGCTCAGGACATCAATCTTTCCACTGAAAGAATTGCTTTTTAAATAGGATAACCATTAATAACCTACTTAATTAACTGATTGGTATAATGAGGATGCATGACCATGAGGCAGTTTTTGCCTGTGCTGGAACATGATGGGGATGTTGTTGGAGACACTGAAATGCTGCTGAGAAGGGAAATAAAGGGCTGCTGGCCCCAGAAGTCAGACCCTCTGCCCATCTTTCTCTCAGCAAAAATTTGGAAAATTGTTTCTGCATTTTAACTTATTCTGGTTTGCTCAAGATTTTGATCCTGCAGAAGCAGGATGAGGCTTTGAGCAACCTGGTCTAGTGACAGGCGTCCCTGCCTATGACAGGGGTGTTGGAATGAGGGGAGCTTTAAGTTCCCTTCCAACCCAAAACATTCTGTGATTCTGTGTTATTTATTTTTTTTAACTACATAAGAGCTTATAAACCTGAAATAATAATCCTAAACATATCTAATACCTAATATATCCTTACATTTGATCAGTGTGAGGCAGAAGATCGTGACAAGTAAACTGTTAAAAGTTAAGTAAAAACTTTAGAAAGATTTTATAGGCCAAACTCAGAGATCTCCGGTCAGGGTGAGTTTAGGTGGAATATTCCCCAAATGGCTCATCCCGGGCAGTTGTTGGTGCTGCCCAAGGTGGAACGGGACATCCCGGCCGAGCCGTCCCGGTCCCTCCGCCCCGCCCCGAGGCCCAGCCCGGGATCCAGGCCCAGCGGGAGGAGGGAGGCAGAGCTTGTATCGAGCACCACCCTCCGGCACAACGCTAAACTGGAGCCCAGAGCAGAAAGGACTTCTCCCCGTGAAGATAAATCGAAGTTCAGAATACGGCATCCAGGCCGGGGCCTCGGCACGAGAAGGACGCGGGGCAGGTCCAGAGGAGCCCATAGAGATGTTCTGACGGCTGGAGCAGCTCTGCTCTGGACACAGACTGAGAGCTGGGGCTGTTCAGCCTGGAGAAGAGAAAGTTCCAGGGAGCCTTAGAGCCTTCCAGTGCCTAAAGGGAGCTTAACAAAACCATGGAGAGTGACTTTTTACACAGGTGGATAGGGATAGGACAAGGGGGAATGGCTTTAAACTGAGAGTAGGTTTAGATTGGACATTACAAGGAAATTCTTCCCTGTGAGGGTGGTGAGGCCCTGGCACAGGGTGCCCAGAGAAGCTGTGGCTGCCCCATCCCTGGAAGTGTTCAAGGCCAGGTTGGATAGGGCTTGGAGCAACCTGGGATAGCAGAAAGTGTCCCTGCCCTTGGCAGGGGCTTGGAACAAGATAATCATTAAGGTCCCTTCCAACCCAAAGCATTCTGTGATTCTACAAAAACTCCTTTTTGCTGAGGCAGGTTATGTATGGCACGGCAGCTCTGAGAGGGGCAAAGATGCTCTTGTGCAATTACAGTAGTTTCAGGAAATTAATTAGTACCTCTAAGAGAATCTGCAGGGCTTAGAGTTTGCAGGAAAAATGCACCCTCAAAAAAAAGAGCCATGTGAAAATTTAAACCTGTGCTCCTGGGGCCTGTGCTTGACTGCCCTCAGTGTACCAGACCTGCAGCATCCCAGGCAAGCGTCTGCCAGGCACAACCACAGCAGCAGCACCCATGGCCAAAGGGAGCCCCAGCACAGGAACCTAAATTTGGCAGCATAAACCAAAACACAACTAGCAGAGGGGGACCCTGTTTGGCAGACACGGAGCATAAAGCTGTGGAAAATCTACTGCATCTTAAATGGGAGCATTCTGTATCCCTCAGGCAGCATCCTGACACTGGTTGGGTGGGGGAATGTCACCACAAACCCTGGGCTTGTGGTGACATTCCCCCATCCTGTGCATGTTGAAGCCACTCAGCCAAGCTCTGAAATAATCTCTCAGCTATTTCTCTTTTTCTTTTTCTAATGGAAAGGCCACTGAGTGACCACAGTGCTTTTATGCTTTGGATCTGCCATCATCCCATACCAATTGGGGAATGACTTAAAAAGGAGACAGAAAATGCTGTTTCTCTGTTGGCTTTGTTGTCAGATCGATCCAAAAAATATATCCACCCTGCATGGTTTAGCCCTGAAATTCTTCATCTCCTGCTCCTTACCTGCAGCTTGGGTTTCACTTAAACACTGCCATGTCTTCTTCTCGTATTTTCCTTTTCTTGCAGAGGCGTTTTACAGATACTAATTACAAGTTTCATACGTTACGAAAGGGATTTATTTGTGCCAGATACATTGTAGGGCCCACATTGTAGGGCGTTGTTATGAACTCGTTATACAAGCTCAGGCTTTGAGAAATCTCTACTTTGTCTCACTTCCAGAAGATGGAGCCAGAAAGCTGGGAGTAGTTGCTGCGGCGTGGGAAAGCCACCTTATCCTCCTGCTCATGCACAAACCCTGTTCCTTCTCAAGAGCCACCCTAAGGTGATGCAGGTGGCTCACCGTGGGGAGAGGAGATGCCGTGGGGTACCAGTGGGTTGCTGGAAGGAGACTGATTTTCCTCTTTTCTGCTGCACAACCCTCTGCACCATGTCAGAAGAAGAACATGCAGCTAGTTAGCAGGATGGGATCAGGAGACACGAGTTTTATTTGCAGTCCTGCTGCTGATTTTGCCCAAACCATAACAAGACCCTGAACCAGTCAGTGTCCCTGTGTTTGCTGGAGGGGACAGATTCAGGAGCAAGGGATGCTAAACCTGCCTGTGATGGAAAGCAGAGGCGCTGCATAGAGCATGCTGCTGTCACTCACAAATTACAACTCAGTGCCAGGTTTTATCCTCTTTTCCAGCTGACAGCATATCCTGGATCAGAGTGTAGTTTCTGGGAGAGTATTCCTCAAACACAGTAACCTCATGGATATTTTCAAGGCATTTTGGTTTTTGATTCATAGTATAACTTCAAAATTTGGGGCAGGAAGTGAATGATTTGGACAATGTTTTCGTAACAGTTATCACCTCTTTTTTTTTCTGTCTGCAGAGCTATCCAGAGACAGTTTGTCATTTTCAGATGTTCCAATTACAAAGATAACATTGAAAAAAAAGTGATATCTTAGTGAAGGACTTCTTACTGGTTTACTTCTTTTGAGTTTATTAGCTTTATTTTGGCAAGAGGACAGGTTAGCCTGGACCAGTGCTAGGAGCAGGAAAACTTGAGTGCTGTCACCTTGGAGGTTCGATGAGTCTGAAGAAGGGTCCTGCTGGCTGCTCTGTCTCCTTCTCCTTGGCGCCAGGGTTCAGAGAGCATCCAACAGCAGCAGGCAGACCAAGCACCTTGTGTGCCCTTCACAGCTGCTAACAGGGGGCTCACCCCTGCTTTATCCCGTGGGATGCTGCCAGTGCACCAGCATGGATGGAAGTCCATCCTGGGTTGAGTGCTGCTGATTTGGGTAAGCACCAGTTTGGACATCATCCGGGTTAGAAAAGCACCGTAATGTTCCAGCTTTCCTTCCTCATGCCAGGTAGATGCCTGCAATGGGCTGCACCCCTTTTTTGGCTACCATCCCTTCTAGCACGCATAATTTCTCCAGCTAAATATAGCCTGACTGACAATTTGAAGGCATTTTTTTTGGCTGCAGTACTTTCCTCTTTCCAGTAGCAAGAAACACGTTGTGTTATGTTTTGTATATTCAGGTAACAACATTGTTTGAGTGCTGCTGATGATTTACGTCCCTTTCAGCAGCAGAACTCTGGAAAACTACTTGGAAGATATGAACACCAAGCATTTTTTCATTTTCTCATCAGATTTCAATTATTATGATATATGCCCTCAAGAGACTGTGAGGAGGGAAGAGGGGGGCAGGGGAAAACCTTTTATGGCATATTGTGATCCATATGGAAAAAATATGTATTTCCCACACATCTGATTCAATACAGTGTGCACATTTGTAAGGCACATGTGAATGAATGCCAAGAGAAGGGAATTTTTATGAAAGCAGACTGATTACATGGCAAAAAATCTATCGGTTGAAGTTAGATTTATTTACAGCATAGTAAATTGGGTGCTCAGAGGGGCTGGCACTGTATTGGCGATCAAGATGTCTGGGGAAATGTTGAGTTATGTTTGATAAAAGCCACCCGGGACAGCATTCCCCGAGCCAAAGTATCCATGTGTCATGTTCTTCTTGTGTCACAAGAAACCCAAGTGCGGAATATATTTGTACCAGTCTCCTGCAGATAAAGTTGGAGAAGGGAAGGAAGAACGGTGTGGGATTAAAATGTCCACTAATGCATTAAATGAGGCTCCAGAGATTTGGGGTCCTGGTCAAGCTATTTTGCTGTTTTCACATCAGTTGGAAGTAAAGAAATAAAGTGCCTCCTCCACTGGGATTGCAAGAACTGCAAGGGGAGGAAGAGGAAGGTGGGATCCTCCATCCTGGGTTTGTGTGCAACCACCTTGGCACCACCCTTCCAGGCCAGAGATGCTCCCCACTGCACAGCTGGACCCTGGATAGTGGAGATGAAGCTGGTGGAGGATATTACTAGGAAAATGGGTTTCCAGAAAAAAGGGGGAAAACGCTGTCTCCTCTTAGTGGGTACACAACTGCTCCTGCCAGTCTTCCTCCTCTACAAAGAGAAAAAACATCTGAAGGAATAGGACTTTATCCCTTTCCCTTTAGCAACTGCAGGCTATGGGTTTTCAGCATTAGAAGGAGTTTTCTGTAATTCAAAGTTGTTCTTTGGTTAGTTTTTCCCCATATTTCTCATTCCTGTTGTCATCTTCATCTGTGTCCCATTTCCAAAGTGTAAAAAGAGACTCATCTTTTATCTCCCCAAGATCGGGGATTATTTTAAAATCCAGTCCTGTAATTAGGGCATCCCCTTCTAACTGGAGATGAACTGGAGGAAAAGTGATAATGGCAAACCTGAAGAAAATGTGCTGAACCACTGAGCACCTCTGGAGATGCTCAGTAGATGGTAAAGCTCTTGCTCTCTCACAAAAGTACATTGTGCCATTGGAATTCCTTCAACTGAAATGAGAGGGCAGGTGGAATTGTTCTTGGAGTAAGGCTAATTTGGGAAAGAGCTAATGAGCTTTGAAATATTTATTTGCATTGCAAAGCAGTGAAAAGAGTTTGAAAGAAGACACCAGAATCTGGATTAAACACTCTCAGCCCAACCCTAACCATAAGCCTAATGTCAGCTTGACGTTGCGGCTCAGGTCACCATCACCACAGCTGGTGCAGATCAGAAAGATACAGGAGCAGCAATGATGTGGCCCTGTCGCAATCACCCTGGCATGCCTTTTCCAGCCCCACTGTTCCTGGAGCTGTAGGCTCTTTGACTGTCTCAAACCTAACCCTAACCCTAACCCTCATGGCATCTCATGTTATTGCTGAGATCCCCATCTCCAGAGGTGACCCACATTCACACAGGGTAGTGTCAACAGTGCTGAGGCCCTGCCATGATGCCTTCACAATTTTTCCCAGCTCCATTGTCCCTGAGGCTCTCGGCTCTGTGGCTCCCTGAAACCCCAACACCAACCTTTCAGAAAGCTTGGGGCTGCTGCTGAGGTGCCCATCCCCATGCATGGCCCCGAATCTGAAAGGTGTAGAGGCAGCAATGTTGTGGGCACAGCAGTGTGTATGAACACACACACACACACACAGAGACAGAGGCTTTTCTTGAAGCAAAAGCAAACCAGATTGCATTACTCCATAAGATTAGTACTTTATTGAACCTCGTTATAGGTTCACGTCCTCCCATAGTCATATCCCACTGTGTTATTTTTGGCACATGCAGCCATCATGATTTAGTATCCTGTGTGAGAAAAATGAAGTCTCTTTCTAAAATATGTTGACTATTATTCCAGATGTGGTAGTTGCCGGAGTTTCTTTTCAAGCAGGATTTTATGGCTGAGGTTGTTTGAATCAAGCACTATTTATTTATATGTTCAAACTAAAGAAGGGGAGGGAGCAGTTTTTAATGAAAGCTAAAGGAAAAGGGATAATAAAGTGAGCTTGCTGGAGAAAGAAATATTTACACATAACTTTTGTATGTTCCCCAAGAAAAATAAAATGGGGGTATATTGGAAAGCATAGTTGTTATTATTTGGCATTCTCCTGCAACAGCAAAATCCGAGGAAAGGACTGAATTTTAAGTAATTAGACTTTCCAGTTAATTAACTGGTTATAACTAACTGTGTTATTGACAGCAGATCCAGGAGAGGCAATGAGTCATTACGGATTTTTTCAAGGCAAGATCACAAATTTTGAGATATAAGTGAGGCAGACAGGGAGAGAGGGAGAAAGGACCTGAACTTCCCACTGCCATACAAAGCTTCTCTGTCCTCACCTGGAGGTTTGATTTACTGTGGACCTGCTATAAACAGAAGAGTCATTTGCACAACCAGATCAGGGGCATAAATGCATAAAACAAACATACTGAGGGGTGGAAGAGAAGTGGGAATAAAAAAGATTAATAAATTAATGGATTGGATGAGAAATAGTAAGAAATGAAAGTGGGGATGAAATACACCCAGGGGATAAGGATTTTGCCATGATGTCAGTAGGGCCAGACACGACCCTGGTGTGTGGGACAGGATAGGGCCCATCTTTGGCATAGCAAGGGAAAGTGCCCATCGTTGCACTTCTGGGCATTTAGTCAAGTGCTAATTATTACAGGTGGGGAGAACTTTTTCTGTGAGTAAACTCTTTCTAAATGCTCGTGGCAGAGCAGCCCGTGGGTGGCCCTGGGCAGGAGATGTGATGCAGAGCAGCAGCTTCCCTGGACAGCAAAGTGTGAGCCTCTTCACAGAGCAGAGGGCTGGGATTTGGATTTCAGGTTACAAAGAACCCTCCTCAAAACAGGCCAAAAATAAAATAAAAACTAAAAAAAAAGGAAAAAAGGCTTCAAATGCTGAAGAAAACTCAGCCAGAAGACATGCTTACATCAGAGTGGGAAGCAAGGATTCAAGTCCAAATTTCCACTGAAACATCCAACTGAACCAGCCTCAGGTCTGTTACCACAGTGATTTTGTCATGTACCTTCCCTCCTGTGTGTCTTGAACAGAGCTGGAAATGGAAGTAGAAAAACACCAGGTGAAAACCTATTTCATGGACTTTGCTTTACTGCTGGGAAGAACAAAGCCCTGGGATCCACTTTGCATTTCTAACCCTTTTTGGCAGATGGAGCAGGGTGAGCCGGCACAGCCAGAGCTGAGCACAAATTTTCATCCAAATGAGCTTCCTTACTGCTTCTTGGTTTCTCTGGATTCCCCATAAGGAACGAGTTTGTGTATTTGATGATTTTAATTTGAGCACCAATTACTACAGAACAAATTCTCCTGTGTGGACCTGGCACATGAGATTCCCATTGCCCCCAGTTAATCAGGGATTTTTAAGCAAACTAGCAAATCTGTCACCTCTCCAGCAGGAGCAGCACCAAGGGGAGGGTGTGCAGCTGTACGAGGCCCCTTTTCACCAGCTGGGTGGGATGAGTGGAGCTGCAGCCCCTCACCTGCCCATCCACAGCAGGACAGGTCCCCAGTGGGAGCCCCCTGTGACCACAAGGATGATTTTGGGATGCAGCCCAGCAGCTGGCTCTGCTTCATGCTCCTCCGAGTTTCTGTGACAGCTTGTGTGCTGGGACAGCTCCTCAACACAAACAAAATCAGGAGCAAGTCTCTTGTCAGTTTTCCCCTTGAGATCACAAATGCTTCAAACAAAAAGAAAAAAAGAATTAAATTCCACATCTGTGCTCACACCCAGGCTCACTCCCAGTTATTCTGGATCTACATTTGGTGGGGCTGTCTGCTCCACAGCTCTCCAGACAGAGGTGTAAATCCATGTCTTTGCACACACAGGAGCAGCCTGGCCTCACTGACATCCCTCCTTCCACTGGGAGCAGAGCAGAGCAGGAGCAGGAGATGGAGCACACATTGTAGGCAGAGGAGAATAAACCCCGAGCCTGAAGCTCCGTGTTCATCTTCCCCTTGCAGCCATTCCAGCCTCTCAGAACCCTGCACTCAGCAGTGGGGTCACACTGGGCCTTGCCCTGCCTCAGCCCCCCCAGCGCCTCACTGAAGGAGTGAGCACGGAGAGGGGGAAATCTTGAGGAGGTGGAAAGCCAATGCTAAATATTGGGTTTTATTATCTCTGGCCTTTCTTTCTGTATTTCAGCTAAACCTCCTAAGGCTGTCCA
Source organism: Pachycephala philippinensis (assembly GCA_013397055.1). NCBI lineage: Eukaryota > Metazoa > Chordata > Aves > Passeriformes > Pachycephala > Pachycephala philippinensis. Next base: position 573,347 of record VWZT01005326.1, on the reverse strand, counting down.
CAAAACTGAGCGGGGAAATTTTAGAGACACAGAACCCTGAACATCCACGTTTCACCTGGTTCTTGTGACTTTAGATTGCTGCTCCATCACTAAGCCTTAGGGCTGGGAGGTTGAAACTGGCCTGAGAAGTAGGCAGCAAAAACATACAAAATCAAAACAAATTCATTCATCTGCTGCTAAAAGACTTTTCTACTTTTAAATATTGACACCAGGTCCTAAATTATTCCTGAATTCAGTGGCAAGACCTGGTTTATTATTAAAGCATTTCAGGGTTGGCAAGACACTAGATGTAGAATTTGCTCTTGTAAATTAAATTAATTCCTTACCCACTTAATCATCTGCATCAATAGTGGTCCATGTGACTTTAGTTCAGTCTGCACTGGAATGGATGAAGAGCACTCAGTCATCACAACATCTCAAGACAGTGGGAACAGGGACTTCTCAGACTGTTGTTGCTGTTTCACAGTCCATGATTGTCTCAAATCCAGAGCAAAACAACCTCCAGGGGAAAAAAAAAAAAGCTTTCTGGGGTCTGGCCTTCGAACAAAATAAAATTCAGCCCAGGCTCAATGCAATTCTGATTTATTAGCAGCTCTGTGTGAATGCAACAAGGAAAGTGGAACTCTCAGCACCACAGTGGGTCCTGTGGCAGCAAGGGGGGCCTGTGGGCAGTGAATGGGGTGCTGCAGATCTGCAGGAGATTTATGGGGCTGTTTCTGCTGCCCCCCAGCTCCAGGCTCCTGCCCCAAGTGCCCATGTGCATCCAGATGGCTGTACCCAAGCACCAGCCCAGCCCACTGACAGATAAGACACATCTGCATGGATAAAAGGGCTGTGGACTGCTTTGGAAACACAATGCTGAGGAGAAAACCAGTGACATGCGTGGCCATAAGAAAAGTGGGCTGGATTACAATAATTTTATTCCCCCTTGAGCAGCACCTGATGGCACAAGCAGCATCCCCTGGGTGAATCTAAAAACAGCAGGATGCCAGGGAGTCTCCCAGGTAGCTCTTGGTGACCTCAGGAGCCTGCGCCTGATTTTACTTTTGTTTATGCCAGACTACCAGCAATCTGCAAGTGGCCTGCACAAGTGAGAAGAGAAATTAGGCTTTTTTTTGGCAAGCTTTTCAAAAGAGTGATGAGCAGCTTCTCAGGTTCTCAGTATTGGCAAAAAAATAAAGGGGGTAGATCTAGAAAATTAAATATGTATCTGCTGCTCTAAATTCGTTTGCTGATAGCCAGATGTTAGCTTTAGTCTGGGTATTTCTGCTAGGAGGCACAGAAAGGCCAGCTGCAGATTAGCCCCAGGGAGGTTAGCTTTTATCCTAAGTTGTCAGGAAACTGAGGAAAAAATGGATATTATCCACTTGATGGTGTGATAAGGCGGAGTAGACTGAGCTGAGGTAAGGGCACAACATGAAGGATGGTTTTACAAGGAACAGACCCTGACACTGTTACACCCTCCGTTTTTGGCAGCTTTTCATTGCCTCTTCACAACACCCAATGAGCTTTTTTATGCTGAAGACTCTTTTGGGGGTAAAGAAGGGAGAATTTCACACTCTGGCCATTCCATAGGCACACTGAGGTACTAGTATGAGGTTTAACATTTTTCCAACATTACTCAGCACTCAGGGAAAAAAAGTCAGACGACAGATTTACATCCCTGAATTTCAGTGGATGTGAAGGGTCTAAAATCTCCCTCATGTTTCTTTTTATTGATTGCTCCCAAGATGAAACAATTGTGAGTCTGAACGGATTTATAACTAGCTTGTGAAATAAACCTCACATCTAGCAAAGATATTACACTGAACAGGAAACAAGCCCACAGAAATTCATTATGTTCCCAGAATTAAATGAAAACAATATAGTTTATGGACCACAGAAGGTAGTTACAGTAAAAAATGAAACGAAAATCCCTGGGCTGTGCAGAAAGACAGTGCAGAGGTCCCGGATCCTCTGGAGTGAGGACGTTTCAGCTGCCAGTTTTGTGTCATCACTTCAGCACCCCTGATCTGGGGGCCTGCGGCGCAGCACAGAGCACAGGCACACGCTCCTGGCTCCATCCACAGGCACACACTCCTGGCTCCATCCACCCGAGGAACCCAGCAGCAGCACCGGGAGCACTGTTTGCATCCATCCCGGGTGTCGGGGACCACCAAAGGGGAGAGGGATGGCAGGGGATGGCACCGCAGAAGCACGGGAAGCTGAGCCGGAGGGCAGCATCCCTCAGCTGCCAGCACCTGGGGGAAAGGATCATGTGAGCCGGAGCCTTTTAAGCCGGCAATGAAAGGCAGAAAAAGGTCTTGATAGCCAGCCTTCCTGTGTTTATTTTTAGCGAGAAGCATTCCTCTCGCAGCTCCTCTGTGACCGGCGCTGGATTGCTGCAGTGGGGAATGTGTGAGCTGAATTTCCAGCAGTGGAAATCTCCTTGCTCCTGGGTAAACACTGNTATATATTTCTTTTAGGAAAACCAGATGCCCGCAGCCCCAGCAGCAGCACCACAGATCTGCCTGCTGGCATCGCCCCATGGCTGCTGTGGGGTGACAGTCATGGCCGTGTCACACCTGGGGGGAGCAGCAGCTTTTGACCCCACATTTTGCCTTTGGGAATAATTAACTTCTCATTACTGGGGTCAGCCTGAGGAGGTGAGACAAAAGCCAGGACAACAAAGCTGTCTGTCCACACCCAGAGAAAGGCATGGGTATCACTGAGGGGACACAGCACCGTGTCCCCGAAGAAGGTGCTCATGGCAGCAGATATTTTATTGGGTTATGAAAACAAGCTGCAACATGAAAAGAGAACTAGAGTAAAATGCAATCAGCTCAGCCAATCACAGTGCAGTAGCAAGGAAGATTTTTAAAGGCTGAGTCAGAGGAGAAATGCAGATGGAATAAAACCCCAGTGTTGGAGAGCTGGAGACACACAGAGCTGGGGCTGCCCCAGGAGCCATCACAGCCCCAGGGGCAGCCTGGACTGGGTGACCTGTTCCTCAGAAAAATGCTCAGCTGAAGTGCCAGGGGTTTATGCAGAACCAGATCACTGTGGAAGTGATAAACGATGTTCCCATATCACAGACAGATGCTAGGATATAAAAGAGTAACTGTAGGTTTGAATATGGCTTGAAATGAGGGCTTTAAAATCCTGACTTAACCCCATGAGAGGAACGTGCAGCTGTGTGGCTGTATCAGTCCTTCCCTGTGTCAGTGAGCAGCACAACCTGGGCTCAGGCTGTGCCTTAATAGTCCTGCAGGTGAAAAGACCAAGGATTTTGGCTGCATTTTGCTGCCTTTGCCCAGCCTCCCACCACCATCCCCGGCCTGTGCCAGTCCTGTGTGTCCCTGTCACTGCAGTCATGGATGGGGCACCTGCTCCTGCTGAAAGCAAAGCCTTATTTCTGGCTGATAACCCAGGCCCTGCTAAACCTTGTTAATCAAGAATTGACCCAACATGAGAAACCCCTGATGGTGGCCCATAAAGAATAACTGAAGACAGCATTTAAAAAGTGGCTGAGGATTTCAGTGAGCAGCAAGCCCTGGGCACAAGGTGAATAGAGAGCCAGCCTTGCCAGCTCCATGTCCCCACACAGAGGAGGCTTGTGAATTCCAGCAGGGAACATTCATACACTCCGTGCAGTGTGGCTGGAGAGACGTTTGCCATCAGAATGCAGGAGACCCTGCTTCTCTTTCCAGGCCAGCCTCTGCCTAGAATCACAAAATCATTTAGGCTGGAAGGTTCTGAGATCATTGAGTTCAGCCTTTAACCAGCACTCCCAAGCCCACCACTAAACCATGTCCCCAGGTGCCACACCCACATGTTTTCTGAAACAAACATGTTTTTCTCCGTGCCTCAGTTTCCCTATCGAGAACCAGAGCAGCGATGTCCACCCTTTTTGCAAAGCATGTGGAGACCTGCTGGTGAAGGCAACTGCACAAGAATTGGCTTTCAAGGAATGTTACACACCTGTGAGGCACCCAGCACATGCAATAATTCCAACAAAACCAGAGGAAATGGCTGCAGCTCCCAGCTTATTGAAACAGGGGAAGAAAAAGCTGTTCTGGGAGCCAGACTGGTTGGGCAAGCCCAGAAAGCTGATGGAAAGTGTGAACAGACCTGATGGGCTTGAGGTCTCCTCCCAATCTACGTCTCTCGTTCCTCCAGTCCTCCAAACACCCAACCCCAGAAAAAGGGAGTGACAGGGAAGGAATGGTGTTATGGCAGCTGGGATGGAGCCGCAGCAGAACTCACACCTCGGCTACCTTTGGAAAGCTCCATGAGCAGCACTGGCTGAAACTCAACTTAGGAAAATGAAAAGCCACAAACTGGTTTCATAGCCCCGGGAGTGAGGCAAGGAGGAGTGTAATTCCAAAAGCAAGAAAGACAGCTTAAAGAAGGGACACTTCTTTGGGAATTAGTGCATGGTAAAACCAGAGTCAGAAGTGAATTGTGATCCCTTCTGCTCTGAAGCCTGGTAAGCAGAGCTGGATGGGGAAGGGCTTCCCTCCAATACCACATTTCCAACAGTATCCTTTTACCTTTTAGGTTTCTCATCTACTGAAATAAGAGACGATGTGACAAATAGCATAATGGAAAAGCTGGCAAGGCTGGTTCCCACTACAGAGCTCCAGAAGATCAGCCCTTGGTTTTCCTTATCCTCACAGTAAGTTTCCAGCAGGAGCCATGGGAGTGAAGAGAGCTCTGGGGCAGGCAGGGGCTCACCAGGAGCTGCATCCCTTGTGTGGGAAGTTGCAGTTATTGCAAAGGATGCATCCAAAAGCATCAGCTTCCTAGCTTGGCATAGGAAAAGGTTCTGGCATTAGAGACCAAGAATCTGGCAGAGCCCTTAGAAGAAACCAGATTCCCACCACTGTACACCTTGCCCCCGCCCCTGCAGAAAGCTAGAAATGAGAATATTAACTTCTTCATGAGCTTTAACACAGTGATTTAGTCTGTGAACAGCAAACCTAATAAAGCCTGGATCTCACTGCTTTTTTTCTGGTGACTGATTCTAAAGGTGAAGCAGGAGCAGTCTTTTCTGGGGTTGATCACATATGGGGACTCCAGAGTATCCTTTGTGTAAGCTGGTGCTGTAATGTTTCTCAGCCAGTATAAAGAGACCTCATAAACATTTAACACTTCAGTATCTCAGAGCTTTCTTATCGTTTGCTCAATTTGTATAAAATAGATCAACAGATTCACAAGTTACAGGAGGGCAAGAGAAGTAGGAGAAGGCAGGCACAGGGAGGAACACAAGCACTAGGAAATTCACTTCCATGAGAAATCAGGGGCCGATTGGGGCTGCTCTGTCTTAATTTCCAAGTGGCAAAAAGTTTCCACAGCAATCTCCTTTCCAAAATTATGAGGAATATGGTCTCAGCTGTGAGCAGTGCTCCTGGCCAGGTTCAGCTCTGAAGTCATTGGGACTCGCAGTGAGTTTGAACTGGGCTCATCCTTAAATATGTCCCTCCCTAGGCAGGGACAGAACAGCTTCAGTCACATGCCATGACCCAATTGCCACAGGAGACTGCTGGGTTTTCCAGACTGAAACTCTGTTCATACAGCAAAATTTCCATCTGCTTCAGTGAGGGAAAAAGATGTGCCAAAGCAAAACACTTTGGAAAAGTCCCACTCCATCTAAGTGTTGGGGTTATGCCATATAGCAATGAAAATTACAGACAGGCAGAGAAGGTGTCAGACATAAGTGGCTTTCTTAGATGAGACATCATTTATCCACTTGCAGACAAAATTTAAATAAATAGTCACAAAATTATCTCATTCCTTAACAGCCTCTTTTCCAGGTCACCAAACCCCTGGGCACTCTGTGCAGCTCCTGAGGGTCAGACGCCTGCACCACTTGAGCTGAATGAGGCCATTGGCATCAAAAGACATGTCTGCTCCAAGCCAGGGACACACCACAGCTCCAGCCCATCCCAGGGCACAGCATGACACAAAAGTCCACAAGCCCAACCTCATGTGTCCAGAAAACCCACAAAAGCAACCAAAACCTGGGTTTTCTGATGCTGCTGGATGTTTTGGAAATAGCTTGGACAGCAGAAAGCCCAGCCTACCAGGCTTCACTTTTAATATTCAGACAGAGGGGGGAGGTTATGCCAGATAGAAATATTCACCCCAATTTACAGCTGTTTCCTTTTATTCTTCAACCATCTTATGTAAGTAGCTCAGATGAATCCAAACTGAACCTTTTGCACATCACCGATTACTGTGACGTCTGTACCAAGCCTTCCTTCTTGCCCTCAGCCTGCTGAGGTTCAGCAGGACACTCACTCCATGGCAGAGCTTTCTCATGCACATCCACAGACTGTACTCAAGCAGCAATTATTGCCGGGGTGACTTGCGTGTTTGAGCTGTTGAGGCCAGTACTGGCAGGAAACACATGTTAGAAATTAGTACATGTCTGGTACCGTCTCCCTCCTCTCTTTCTCCAGGTGGCTGAGCAAAAGCAAGAGCAAGAGTATTTTCTGATGCTGACCCTGGTTAATGTGAGCATAAATACAAGGTTAATACCCAAAGGATGGTTGACGAAGGAAAAAGTGAAGAAAAGTAATCAGGACGAGGAAAGTAATTCAAACAATTCCTTGAAAAATATGCACCTTTGGCTTGTATTCTGACAACAAAGGGTGAGGATTACCATGAAATAGGAGAGTAGCATGTGTTATGTTACTTACTCCTCAGGAACTAAATCAGCAATGTACAGAAAATGTTAAATCTCTTAGCAAAACTAACTCAGTCCCTATTTTTAATCGAACCGTGTGCCCCAGTTCCAAGCAGAGTGTGCAGGCCCCTCTGTGGCTTTCCTGTGTGGATAGATAATGTTTTCTTGCAGTCTTACAGCTCAGCTTATCCTCAGGGATTTCAAAAATCACCACACAAAAACGGAGATCCTGCTGCCTGCAGCTTTTGTGGAGCCAAGTGCATCCCAGTGCAGCACCTGTGGGTGCTGCAGGCTGACACCCCACACCTCCCCGTGCAGGAGCCTCCAGACACGACACAGAGAACACAGCTATTTAACACAATGGTTTGGAGAAAGGCATTATTGTCCCCAGGGTGTTTCCACTGGGAGCAGGGAACGAGGAGTGTAGAGCTGCTGTGACTTTACTGTCAGGACATTGGTACAGCCAAAGATCAGTCAAAAGGCCAAGCAGCATCAGAGGAATTATTTGTCATCTCCATCACTTCCTTGTCTTTTTTTGTTCCCCAATACTATGCTTAAGTACCTTAAGGGAGGGAGATTCCTGCTCCCTCCCCTCCGCATATTCAAGAAAAGCACAATCTGTCTCAAAGCCTTAATAAATTTTCATAGATACTTCAGGCCAGTTTTGGCTCTCAAGTTCATCAAGATAAATTTGGAATGAGCAGACTTCAGAGGAGCTGCTCCAGTTTCCTTGAGAGCAGACTTGCCCTCTCTCTGCCCAGCGCAATCAAATAAAAACAATGAGAACCACATATTTGATGTTCCCTTTGCAGGCTGGATCTCCTCTTCTCAGTTGAGCCACAGTTTGTTTCATTAGCCGTGATCTTCTCCAATCAGCTGGTCAGCTACATTTCACATCCCAGGCACGGGAGGTGCTGCAGGAAATGAAGAACAGGCAGCACAAGCACAAGGTTGGGTTGCAGAGGAGACTCCAGGTCCCTACTGGGAGCTTCTCCCCACGCTCCAGCAGGATGCCAGGAGGGCTGCAAGGCCCACCAAGAGCAGGTCCCCAGCTGCTCCCCAGCCCTCAGCACCACGTGTGGGGTGCAGGGTGTCTGCAGGAAGCCCTCTGCCGTGGCCACAGCCTGTTTGTGGCAGGGATGTTCCTGTCTGCACAATTCACTGCACGGTTCAGGATTGCTGCTTCTGCCTAGGATCACTGCTCACTCTGGAAACATGCCACAGCATCTGCTCCACTCTGCACATCTTTCCACCTAGGGACCAAAGCAGATCTATTCCAGTTGACTGAGGGATCAAGATAGGAGAAGTAGCTCTTTCCCATAAAAATAAACATTCCCAGCCCAGGATGGACAGTGCAGGAGAGGATGCATGTGTACTCATCCCAGCTCCTGATTTACAGTGCTGTGGGTGAGCATTAGGAAGTGCAATTCTTTTTTCAGGACAGAGACTTTCGGCACGAACAACAGGCGAGGATATGAATACTTCTAACACTGCCTATAAATTCCTGCTGAATGTGTAGCAGTGATAGTTAAGAATGAGCTTGGTTGGTTACAGAAACATATTTCAAGTCGCTTCAGACAAAATGCAATGAAAATTAATGCAATATATGTTTTCAACCTTCTGTAAGGCAATAGTCTCATCAAACAGAGATGCTGCTCCTCTGTCATCTTTGGATGGCAACAGACTACATAGAAGAAAGTAAACCTCTGAAGTCATAATTTCTTTGGGGTTTAGGTTCCCTCTGTCCATTACAGCCCCTCCAATTCAGCACTGCATCACTTTTTCTGCCTTTACACTGTTTTTGCTCTACTTCCTTCTAACCACATCACCCTGGGAGCATGGAAGGGAGGGAATCTAAGTCAGAAAAAATCCTGTCTAAGGCAAAAGTCCAACTCAAGGCAAGTTCCCTGGTGCCCAGCCAAGCCTTGTGCTGCTCTCCTGGCTATTCTCTCTCTTCTTGTTTCTGACAGACCTGTGTTGCAGCTGCAGCAGCAGCAGCACATCTTTGAATGGTCTGTGAAATGAGCCTCGTCAGGTCTTACCAAGTCATCCGACCACCCCTCAATGAATTAAAATATATCACATCACTTATAATCTGCAGCTGTAGACAAAGAGCCTGCCTAAAACCACTCTTCCCTCAAAGAAAACCAGACGCGCTTGCAAGACCTTCAATTACCCCTTAAGCTGCCTCCTCCTCCCTGCTCCACTCGTCCCTGAAGTCCCTGGAAAACAGATGCTGCTTGCAGCTTGCCTGTGAGTTTTATAAACCTGAAGGACCAAAGGAGAGGAAGTAGGTTTCAGAAAGCAGGGCTGTGATCAGGATGCCCTCTCACCTACTCCCCCAGTCACCACAGATTTTGGCCTGAGCCCCTCCGATGCCCTCTGCTGCTACAGGTCCCGGGAGGGAGGAGCTCCCTCTTCCCCTCCCTCTCTTTATTACCCAGGTCATGAAACGGTTAAGGCTTTGCAAGCTCTGCTCCAGACCTGGAATTTCACCCAGAAACCTAAAGGCAGCTGTGCTGATCACAGAGCTCTGCATGAAATTCAGCTTAAGGAGGGGGCAGCTGCAGGCTGTGAGGGCTCCCCTTGCTCCCCAAGCTGTCCATTCCCCAGGAAGCATGGACACCTTGGAGACAGAGGACCACACTCACATCCCTGAGCACTGGCAGCTGGGAGCTGTGTCCAGGATGTACCTGCTGCATCCCAGATAATTCACTCGCTCCTGAGAATGAGCAAGGCTGAATTCCTCTCCTGCAGATGCCCCAGGGAAGGATGTTCACTGTCTTTATTTGACTCATTGGACGCACACACAGTCCTGACATATTTCTTCATGGAATAGCTGGATTTTCCTCTTAGGTTTTGCCTCCAGGAACTCATCATGAGTATTACACAAATCTCCTCTAAAACCACCTTCTGCCTGTTGCTCATACCCAGTGACAGGGAAAAGCCACTGCATGCACAAATGTGGGACCACTGACAGGAGCAATGGAGCAGCTCAGGAACAAGCACCACAGACATCGGCATCTAACTCTCATCTGTAAAGAGTCTTGGATTAAACATATGCCACAAATATGAACATCTCCAGCTCAGAGTAATGACAAAACTTATAATCAGCTCATAAAGTGGACTTTCATCAGCTCTTCATGTGGCTTTGCTGGATGTGGAGACTGATGAGAAATGACTTGTTCAGGAGCAGTGCCTCGGGTGCAGCAATGGTGGGGCAGAAGAAGAAACAGGATGGATTTTTCTAGTTTAAATGTAAATCTCTGTTACAGAATATAAAATATCTCTTACAGGTTTATCTTCCTAATGCAGCTCCCAGAAGAAAGTCCATTTCCAGTTTAACCCAATGGGCACTGAGGTTCCCGTGTTGGGTAATGAACCCTTGATTGCTTTTTTACAGGACAGGGATGTCTGTGCAAGTGCCTCAACTCTGAGGTCACCACATTCTGCACAAGGACATAAAATATCAGCAGAGCTCTATTTCCTTCCTGGTTCTGTGGTAACAGAAGGGAGAAACAGCAGTGATCTCCAAACCCTCTTTGAACAGAGGGCTCAGATACTGTGCTTTAATGAGCTGCTATCACCCTGACTGGAGAGCTGAAGTATTTCAAGACATCTCTCAGCAGCTGCATTGCAAAAGTTAATGATCTGCTCATTGCAAGAGCACATACAGATTCAGGCTGAATGATATGGAGTCAGCCTTCTTGCCTTGTATCTTTTGATATTAACCTTTTCCTGGTATTTGACCAAGGAAATGTGACGAAGGAAAGTCACCAGCATAAAGAGAGAGACTGGGATTGCAGTGAGGTGGTGAACTGCATGTTTATGGAGTCCAAGTAGGGTGGATGTAGTTGTGGATGTTTTCACAAAGAGTCTTCTTGCTTCAAACCTGGAACTGATCTGCCTCAATCCTGGGCCGATAGATCAATGCAGCTAAAGAAAGGTGACTGATGCAAAAGAACAAAAATTGTATGTGATAATAAAAGCTAGACTAGCAAGACCTGAACTAGCTTTGTTTCCATGAGTGGACAATGCTACAAACCAAAGCAATATAAAAAAACTCATCAGGTCTGAGATGGGAGTTTATAAGAAAAGAATTGTTTTAAAACACTTGAGTGTTAACAGAGAAAACAGGACTGTGCTCATAACTCCAAATTTGCCCAAAAGAAAACTTGAATTTGCAGTCAGGAAGTTATTAAGAGATAAAAGTTTATTATATAAAAGAACACCATCTGAGTCAAAGGTACTTGGATGCACAGAACACAAGACAATCATCATCAAAAGCTGTTTTGCTGATGTACAAGTATTTCAGTTTGCTGAAGTAATTTTGAAGTGTTTCTATAAGGAGAAGAATCGCAGTGAACTGCTTTGAAATCACCTCTAAGCACCAAGAACTGAGCACTTGAGCATCTGAGTTGGCAAACAAGGAAACTTCAGGAAACAGAAGCTCGGAGTAGCCAAGGACATTTCTCTATAGAGGGAAAACTAAGTAGCTAGGATAAGAAATGGGAAAGGCTCTTGGGCACGTCTATGAAAACAGCCTCTTCATAGATCTGTGCCCTTGAGGACAAATAACTTTCAAGTACTCTTGCAAGGATCTGAGCAGAGGAATACAGGAAAATGAGAATTTTCTATTGAAATGGTTATGACAAACTGGAGAACTGCTTGGCACAAATCCAGCTCTTCTCAGCAAAGTCTGAAGCCCTCCTTTGTTGACTGGATGCGTTTTGGCAGGAGGTGAAGCTCCAAGCCTACCTGGAAAGGCCAGTTGCCATTGGCATCCTTGTGGATCATCTTGCAGACCCTGATCCAAGGCCTGTTAAAGCCATGAAGAAACCCTTCAGGAGACACTACTCTGACATTTGATGCTTAAATGACTTGCATTTTCACTGATATTCTGTGGGAAGTTTAAGAATAATAAAATTGTTTAAGGGAGACTTTCATTTTATTGCATGAGGCAAAATGAATGCATGGTGCAATATTTTAAAATTCCTATTTTTAAAATGTCACATTTTAGTTCTTGAGGAAGGCTTGCTTTTCCAGAATCTCACACATGTCATGCAATTCGTTGTGAAACACGATTCATTTTTAGACAGAAAACCCTTTCACTGCCAGATTCACACGGGAAGAAAATTTTGTTTCCCTGGGTGCAGGGACTCCAAACAGAGGCATCAACAACCAGAACCCAGAGCATTGAGAGAGCTCTTTCCTTTGGGTGCTTTGGTGAACACTCAACTTTCCAAACCATTCGCAGTGACTGAAATCCACCATTCAACAAAATACATACAAAACACGTTTTCCTGAGGTTTGTGCCTTGCTGATCATTCTGGCACAATGATAAGGACATGGCTGCATGCCCACACGCAGAACCAAAAATGTGTCACCTTCCCTGCAGTAACCAGCCATCACTCATCCCCAGGTCCTGCATCTAACGTGTCCCCAGTGATGTGAAGATTTTGAGTGAGCCACAGCTGTTATAGAATCATAGACGCATAAAATAGTTTGGGTTTGAAGGGACCTTTAAAGGTCTTCCAGTCCAAGTGTCCTGCAATGAGCCTTCAACTACATCAGGTTGCTCAGAGCCCCATCCAAACTGACCTTGAATGTTCCCAGGTATGTGGCATCTGTCACCTCCCCGGGCAACCCGTTCCATTTTGACTTGCACCGAACACTGCTGTCAGCACTGGAGATGCTCCAAGAGTTCATCTCAGATGTGGAAGAAAAGGAAAAAAAGGAACATTAAAATAAGCATTTCTGGCTTCAAGCTGAATCTCCTCCCAGGTGCATGCAGCCAGGGGCTGAGGTTTGCACGGTGTCTCTGAATGAGACCTGCCAAAAGGATAAGCAAAGGCTTAGTGCACCTGATCCTGCAAAGCGGCCAGAGCTCAGGTCCCAGTTCTGCAAGGCAGTGAAATGAAGACTTAACTGTAAGCACGTGAGTGGTCTCTCCCACTTAGCTGAAGCTCTTTTCCAGAACACATTTAAAATGAGATTGGACAGAAAACCAGAAATCAAAAAAAACCCCAAACCCAATTCCCACAGTAAGTGGGAAACAGAGAAGGAAAACTAATAAACGTTTATCATTTCTAAAAGCAGCATTTGCAGTGGTGACTGGCTTGGAGAAAGATCTCATCTGGGTCTGAGCTGAGAACATGCCATGCTTCTGCTATATCCCCCAGTGCCTGAGGAACTATAGCTGCTTTNGGGGGGGGGGAAGGAGTAGGCACTTACAGCTCAGCAAAAAGAAGTATTTCCCAAGTGTTGCAAGATTTTTCTCAATGCACTTGGTCCCTGTAAGTTCATGCGCTGCTGTCCTTGCTGCACACTTTGAGCCACTTCCCAGTTGGTTTTGCCCTCAGAAGCACCCTGGGAGCCTTCATGCATAAGCAGAGCCAGGGCTTCTTCCAAAAGGAGCCGCAGAATTTAATTAACTCTACTCCATGTTTGCAGTCCTGTGATTTCTCTTACCTTTAACATGAACTCACATATGGATTAAAGTGAAATAAACCCTACAATTTGAGTTCAATTCAAAGCTGATTGGAAACATGTATTACCTTTCCCTGACCCGGCAGTGAGAAGGGAAGTTATTACAGTTCTTTAGTGAGTTTGTAAACCCTTTACTGCTGTGGCAGTTTTAATCCTGCTGAGAGAAAATTTGATCTGGACAATAAATTGCTCCCATTTTATTCTAATATTTTACAATCACAGGTTTAGATAGCAAACAAGTATCAAGTTCTTTTGGAATCAACAAGTGAGAGTATTACCAGAATCCTCACGGCATTTTTAGGTTAAAAAATAAACAGCCATAAATAATAAGAAATGAACGTTTCAGATCATGCAGGTTTTTATATGTTGACATGATGCAGAAAAATTTGGAAATTTTAATGATTTTGTTGCACCATGACTAAGAAAAACGGTACATATCTGAACTAAAGTAACTGATCCTTCATTCCCAGATAAAACAGCAGATCTTCACCATTCTTTGGAGGTTTGTAAACATTTTAGGGTCACACAGAGAAAAGTCACAAATGACAGATGCACAAATACTGGTAATGCTCTCATGAAAATGCGAGTCTAGTCCAAAGGATTCCAGAGCAAACTCCCAGCAGTTCTAACGCTCTAACAAGCCCTAATGACTGTTTGCATGTCAGCTAAATGGAACCGGAACCCCGGCACCGGGGCTGAGTGATGGGGGTGATTAACACATTATAAAACCAGAATTGGATTTTCTATCTCTTGAGGTCTTCAGACAAAGGCAGGATGTCTTCCTGGAAGATGTGCTTTGGCAAAGCAGAAATTATGAGGCTGCAAACAGAAACGAGCTGGGCAACATTTATTGGCCAGTGATAGATGAGTTGTACCTCATCTAATGTGCTCCCAGCTTCCAGTGCCATGAATCTTCCAACAAAAATCCATCAAGAGTCTCACCCAGGAAGTCTAAATCAAATCTCTGAGGTCTTTGCTTAAATTAGGCAAATCAAATACTTCTTACAGGACTGATGTCTCCTAAGTGTTTGCTTTTATGCATTTGCATGATGATAAGGCACCAATCTCCCACACAGTGTAAGGTTCCCAACCTTTCCTTTTAATTTAATGGGATGAGCTGGTTCTGTGTATTCTGACAGGGGACAGACCTCAGGCAGCTCAGCACATCACTGTCCACAGGAAAGGAGCTGACACTGTCGGGGTAGAAGAACTGGATATATTTTAGCAACAGAGTGAAACGCCACCTGTGAAGCATTTTTCCATAATTCCTTAAAAAGAATCTAACAAAGAAGGTACAGGAAGGAGGAAAAGACATTTTTCCTCTACTCTTAATTTGCTTGCCAAGCTGGATGCTGTGTAAGCCACCTGGGCACCCAGGCTCTTGGAAAGGCACAGTTCACTAGCAGCATTTTCTATCACACCTGGGCACCAAATATCTGCAGTTTCTAGATCCATTTGCCATACCATTAAAACTGAAATATTAAACACTCCAGGGTATTCAGTTGAAAAGTGGGTTTTCTTATTCTAAATGAGCTTTAGACTTGCCAGGCAAAAATGCTCAATAATATTTCTTTTTAACTCAAATAAATTATTGGTTCTACACAGCAGAGTCAATATAATATTATTTACAGGAACATAACCATGCCATCTCTTTTACTACCTCTGGTTTTTTACATGGCACAAAGGTAAAAAAGGAAAAATATTGATGCTGAAATCAAATCAGACAGAAGATGATCCAGTGTAAATAGAGCGTAAGAGAAGAACTTTTTAGATTTGTTTTCACTGCTGGCATCTGTTCCTTCTGACACATAAAATTAAAGAGAATGATAATCTGTTTTCATGGGTGAACAAAGAAATAACAGCAAAATAGAAATAAAATCAGAAGTATGCAAGAATGTCTATAATGGGTCACACAAAGATGAATCAGCTGACAATGGCTGGTGTTCAGGCTTGTGAAAAAATAAATGAGGAGGAGGATGGATACAGTGTGACGATTCTCTCAGTTCTTCCACGCTGGCATGTAGGGACTCCCAAACCTGAGGTTCCAGGTTGGGGCTCCATGTTTGCCACCAACCAGCTAAGCTCCAGGACTGCTTCCAGGACTTCGTTACACTTTTATTTGTCCAGGGGTGGTTGCCCTGTCATTTCCTGAGCACTCTCTCCTTTTGTCTGAGGACAGAAAGGACAAACCATTTCTTACTCCATGTGCCCACATACAGTTCTACCAATCCCTGTGTTTCTGTTTAGCCACTCTTTTTATGGCAGTGATAACATATTCCCTATTCTCTGGATCACTTCCAGACAATTCCCAGTCTGAAATCTCTCCTTTTAGAGGGGTTACCAGCCTCCACCCCTGAGTACTGCTTAAGCAGGAGGGGTGCAATAGCCCCTCCTCACCCATTCCCCTCAGTTTCCCATGCAAGACGTGATGTGTCTTCATAAATCCTTTTTTACAAACTTCAAAGGACTTCCAGACTGAAGGAGAAATTATTTTCCCTATCGATAGATGATGTGAGGGTGAAGCGGGTCGATGTGCATTTCCCCACAAGCATCCCTGAAGCTCCTAGCACCCTGGGCCATGCCAGAGGCTCAGTCCTTATCCCTTGGCTGTTGTCCTCTCTCCCTAGTCCTACTCCAGCCCGGTTCCCCTCTGGCATTGCTCCTGCTGAGGCAGGCTGAGCATAGGGTTCACATGTACTTTCTCCAGCATCACTGTAACCAGCTGACTACCCTCCCCTCAGCCCCAATTTAATTTTATATCTTTAAACAACAAGGTACAGTCCAGAATATCTAAAGCCTTTGAGTGGTCATTGTAACCTAGAGCAGCCAAAAGCTCCTGATCCCCAGCCAAAGCTAACTCATTAGATACCAGAGGAACAGCCGTGGCAACACTGTTTTTCTTTCAGTGCTGACTGCAGTGGGGATATTATATGAGGAATGTTCAAATGGAATATAATTTTTACTTGGCCAGTAATAATTCTGCGAGGTTTACAATCGCTCAGGTCTTGCAGGTCAGGAGTTATTAAAATGAAGTTATGAATTTTGCATACCTACCAACACAGGAAATGGGCAGTGACTCCTACACCACTGAGACACACTCAGGTCTGTGGGGCCCAATGGGATCCACCCAAGGGTACCAATTCACTTTCCATCATTTATCATCAGTCCTGGCTAACTGGGGAGGCCCCAGCTGACTGTAAGTGAGCAAATGTGACACCCATCCACAACGCCTGGCTCCAAGCGTGCTGGGCAGTGGGACAGCAGGGTGGGGGAGGATGGAGATGGGGATGGAAGCATATCCTTCCCTGTACTGCTCCCTCCCTGCTCCTGGCCTCCCCACTTATAACTAAACATTTCAGCCAGCCTTTCAGGGTTGCTTTTGTTCTCTTTCTGCATCTAAAAACCTTCCAGGGAAATGCTGTGCTAACACGCTGGCCGGTGCTGTGCTCGGCACACGGAGGGAGCAGGGGGGGAACACACAGACACCAAAACCCAGAGGTCACCACACCGATGGGAAGCACAGAACAGGCTTTGTGCGGGTCTGCCCTGCCAGCACCCTTCATTCTTGACTTGAAACACTTGCTGATAATCCATTCCTTGACCTCTCCTACACAGGGTGCAGTGTCACTATATATGGAAGCCATATGGAACAAAGGGATCACTCTCAATACACGCTGAGCACAAAAAATAAAAGTTTACAATGGCACTGTCACCACAGCAGCTGGGTCGGCTGTTTGCCAGCGTGCCCTCGTGTTGGCAGCTGGAAGCTCGTGTGCCTGGTATGACAAAGCACAGACTGTCAGGCTTCAATAAGAGGAATTTCAGCCAGGGGATGCGTTTGTACCTCTAACTGAGCTAGCTCCTGAATTTATTGTCCAGATTTTTTTTCCCCCTTTGAGTAATCATTAAACCTGCAAAATGTTTTCTAGAACATGAAAAACAGATATGATCCTTGATGGTCCTGTTCCTTTGAAGGAGCATACCTGGTTCCCATTAATAACCTCAGTATTATGGGATGGAGCTATGGACAATTTGTTTTCTAGTGATTACAGATTGGAGTACAAAGCTCAGGAATAATCAGAAAATGCACTGAGTTTCTGCTCCAAATGCTTTAAATGTGCATACATATCTCATGTCTAAAATCAGAAATACCCCATGATTTGCTGATAGAATTTAATAAACTTCAATCAGCTCCCACCAAGATAAATTATCTTCTTGTGTTTTGAGGAGAAGAAAGGAAAAATCAACTAAAAAGTTGCATTACTTTGCAAAGAAACAGTAAGACTCTAACTTTGCTTCAGTACAGAAACAAGTACAAGACCTCAAATAAGCCTTAGAGGGATGGAGCTATAGGTAAGGTTTTGACCTTCTTGTTCCATATTCCTTCCCTAATCTGTCTCTAATAGCAGATAAGATGTTCTGGCAGATGCAAAAGCCACCTGATGACCAAATCTGAGCTGAAGTTTCCATGTCACTTTTATCGACAAGGTGCTAGTCATCCCCTGCCCTGCATTCCCAGCGCTCCTGGAGCAGATGGCTGGAGCAGGATTACAACCAGCCTCTTGTCTCTACCCTCCTTTGCCTTTCAGGAAGGTTTTATTGGAAATCTCATCTGCTCCCATTGGTTTGGTCCCGTGCCAGCTCTAAATGAGAAATGGCCCATTTCCCGCTTCACTTCCCCTTCAAAATTCACGGGGAGTGCTTGGCAGTTTTCAAACCAAGCCCTGACCAAAAAGCCCAGCACAGGCTAAATCCACAGCTGAAAGAAAACCCAGTTACTCACCCAATGCTGCTGCACTGGCACCACTGCAGGGAAAGCAAGTTTTGCTTGTTTTCAGTATCTCTTGCAGAAACCCTTCTGTCCACACCAGAGAGGAACACATAATTTTTGATGATCATCTAGATGCCTGATAATGAGAAATTTCTCATCATATGGCAGAGCACAAGCACTGGTTTCTTCAGCAGGACAAGCTAAACCCTTCTCCAATTTTCAGTCAGGAAGAGAGGGACGTTAGTTTGGAGTTGATTATTTAATTATTAGGCTTGAGAGTATCCCTTACAAAAATGATAGAGAAAAATGTGATTAGTTTTAAGATAGAGATGGAGTGACCTTCCTTGCACACAGATCCCCGCTTGCTACTCCACACTTTTGGGTGGCAAAAAAAAAGACGGGCAAAATGTGTCTTTTCTTGTAAGCTAGCAGCTGACCTCAGAGTAGCCTGAGGGCATTTTAAATCTACCTCTGCCTTTATTATGTGTGTCATATGCCCCTATTCATCCTTTGTACTTTAAAGCAAAAATGACCTTTTATAGCTATCTGAAGCGTAATTTTGCTTATGTTCACCACTCTCACCATTTGTTTCAAGTTAAATATCAAACATATGTGCACCCATTTTTAACAAAAAAAGGTTTAATATTAGAGAGCATGCCCTCATATAAGACTGGGAAAGCCTTTCAGGGAAATAAGCCTTTCAAATAAAAAGGCATATTAGTAAATTTTAGAGTGATTTTAACTGTATATTTTCAAGCATTAAAGGAAACAGATCCAGCAAGCCATAAAGTGACAAGTGGGAGGTGGGGAAAGATATACGGTACTAGTTTGAAAGAGAAATTAGACCTGGAACAGGGTGGAAAAATCCACCTACCCTGGAGCTATTTGAATTCACAGGTTTGGAGGTAGGGAAGTTGCAAGGAGGGAGGGAGGGCTGAAAACTAGTAGGGGACATCAGCTCCATGCCTCACCCCCTGGCAGACACAGGTTGCTGACTGTCAGAATCACACCATGGAGACGTTGGCAACATCCAGGCTCATTTTATATCTCGTGACTAAGAGGCAAACAGCAAAGCTCAGGTTTTTCAAAGCCAGCTCCCAGCTGGAA
The DNA here is from genome assembly GCA_013397055.1 of Pachycephala philippinensis. Classification (NCBI taxonomy): domain Eukaryota; kingdom Metazoa; phylum Chordata; class Aves; order Passeriformes; genus Pachycephala; species Pachycephala philippinensis. The sequence continues at coordinate 554,310 of VWZT01005326.1, read as the reverse complement.
TATTGTGCTGTGGCTCCATGAAGGCATCAATCAGATCAGTACGAGCTTTGCTCTTGTTCCCCTCCTGACTCTGCAGCACTGACGGTGCAGGGCTGCATTAAACATTCCACATCTCCTAATATTTCTTGGCGCTGCGCTTATTCAAAGGACAGAACTAAATTACCTGGCTTCCATGACCTGCAACAGCCATCTCCTCTGATGGTTAAGGCTGAAATTAAAGTATTTCCATGTGGCTGCTTCAATTTCTTCTGCTGTAGGAAAGGACTTTCTCTGCTGAGACATGCCTGCAAATTACATTTCCATTTGGCACCAAAGATGGTTTGCACAGATTTACTGTATTCTGGGGCTATTCCATTTTCAGTTTGGAGGAGAACTGATACCTTTGGTGTTTTGCAAACTCAGGTTGTATCTGCTGGTGCACTCCAGGAAGATGTAACTGGTTATCACTCCATTAGGCTGCTGCAGCAGTACCTGAAACCCTGAATAATCTGAAGTCATTTTTCTTAATGACTGCTGAAGGGAAATGGTTCTGTTTCCACCCACTTAGCTTTGACAATGCAACCAAGCCCAGGGGTCTGCAGGAATTGAAGCTTTGGAGGCTTGGGGAAATAATTCTCTTGCTCCCTCGCTCTTTCTTTTCCAAGCCTGGCTGCCAGCTTGCACATCACAGCAGCTCCCAGAGTCGGCTGCTGGCTTCCCTGCAGTACATGAAATACAGGTTCCTCAGCTTTGGGCAAAGAACATTTCTGTCTCTTTTAATACCTTTATGTCTCATGAGTAGCTGAAGTGGGAATGGAGCATTATTACATTTTGAGAAGTGTATCAAGGCTGTAGAAGACTTATTCCTGGATATTCCACTCTTACTGAGGGACCTCTTGACCAAGGTCTCATAGTTCAGAGGCTCCTGAGCCCAGGGCAGACAGCAAATTTTCTGTTTGGGGAACCTTTGCATATCCCTGGAATGGGCCATGTCAAGCACAGAGGTCACAGCTGCCACAGGACTGGCTAAGGGAACAGCTCCATCACATCACCATGGCACTGGGGAAGTGCATTCCCAAAGCTGGGTGAGGAAGGGAAGTCAGTGCATGTTTTCCATGCCAATCAAATTGGCCTGCCACTGCACAGTATGTCCACTGCATCATGAATTTTAAGGTCAGAAAGCACTACTTTCATCAAGGTGTATTTTTTTCTCTATTCACCTACTTAGTTGAATTACGAAGCCTATCACCACCACGACAGTTCAGCAAAGGGTCATCAGTTCCTCAATTAAGACTTTTTTTGATTGTGTTCACTCACAAAAGAGCAGCTCAGCCATTTGGAGACCTTCCAGCCTGATCCATCTCCCAGAAAGTCAGTGGAGCTGAGGCTGGGCCCTTCCTGCTTTCATCTGGAAGGAAAATAACACAAAGCCAAGCTGGAGAACAGGAGCAGTAGAGCAGGCCACCACATTATTAAGGAAACTCAAATAATGACCAAACAGAATTCAGTAGTGATTTTTAAATTCAGTGCATTAAATCAGGACAACCTAATAAAACCAGTTTTCCATCCTTAGTATTGAAAAAGAACAATGGAATTATCGCTGGTTGCTGGACCTGTTGCCCAGCTCAGTAGGATTTCCCATCCTTCGCTGAGAACAAATACAGGGCTGACATGTCAATGTGTGGTACCAGGCAATGAGAATCATTTAGATTCCAAACCATCCCATCCTAATCCTCGCCTCCCCACCAGCCAATCTATTCATCGGATAACCAGAAACACCTGGGTACAAGGAATTTCCTGCTGCAATTCAGCCTTAATTTCCTCAGATAGTAAAAACCTAAGGCTCACAAAGGTGAAAGAAACCAGCAGTCAGTCAAGTAAATCACCACCATCACCACTGCAGCAGCGATAGTACATTCTAAATTAAATTTTAATTCCCACCTGATGGTTCACCGGGATTTACTTATATACAAACCATTCATCTGACCCACCTTTGTATTTCAGGCAATTTGTTGGGGTCCCATTGGTTATTAACACCCACCTAAGTTCCAGAATGGCTGTTTTTTTTTGTCTGTGATTGTGATCAGAATCAAAATCAAAAACAAAGAAAGCAATGTCTGCAGGTATTCGCTGGACAGATACATTAAGGTACACAGACAATCTTACTGTGGAAAGCAATGAACAACAAAGCCAAGAAAACTCCCAAGTTCAAGCACAAAATATAAACAAGACAGGTTTGGGATCTTTAATTTTTATTCATTTTGGGATTAGAAAGAGCTTATGGTGCTTACTGGGATCGTGACTAAGTGACAAAGGTCACCTCTCCCTGTGGTCAACAGTCTTAGCAACAAAAATATCTGAGAGTTTGGCACAAACACATGGAGAAGCTGTGTTTGCCCCATCCCTGGAAATGTTCAAGGCCAGGTTGGATGGGGCCCTGAGCAACCAGGTCTAGTGGAAGGTGTCCCTGCCCATGGCAGAGGGGTTGAAACAAGATGGTCTTTAAGGTCCCTTCCAACCCAAACCACTTGTGATTCTACGATTCCTCAAAGGCCAGACATGAATTAGAAAAGCTGATCAGGGCTGAGGCACGTGTGCAGAGCTGAGTGGAGAAAGGCAAGAGAAGGCATTTCAAACCAGCACTTTCAGTCTCTCATCACCTGGATTAATTAATAAAATAAATAAAAGTAAACCAGGTCCATAAAGCCAGATTTTTAAGAGCGATATTCATGGAATTTCCATTTTTACATGCTCAGCAAGGCATCTGCAGTCGTTTCTGTTTGCAATTCTGCCAGATCTGTCAAAGTAATGCACACAATTAAAGTATGTTTTTGGCAAAATTTATAGCAAAAAAAAAGCTGAAAAGAAAAAAAAGTGAATTCAGTATAAGAGTCATCCAAAATTGCTGACATTCCTTTTTCCTTCTCAGTGAATTTAAATATGAATAGTCACAAATGTCTATGAAAACTGGATTCTTTATCCTAGGAAGATGCTTTGCTAGGCGGCTTCTGACGCTCTTGAAGACTATTAAGACCAGGGAGCTTGCTCTGCTCACCAGGCAGGGGCTGTGTTAACAGACAGCACCAATACCAAAGGAGTGAGACCTTCCCAGAGAAGGTGTTGTTAGGTTTTATTGATGGGACCCATGAGATGTGTTTCAAGAACATCTACTGCTGCTCCAGCATCCCGAGCACCGAGAAATGTCACATCACACTTCTGTGGTAGGAGGCTCTTTGCCTTCTGGGGGAGGTGAGAAATAAGCCTTTCTCCATCAGCTTTAAAATTATTTAGAGCTGAAAATGCTGTGGTGATCAATGTGAATGCAGTAGCATCTTTAGGAAGATATTTGCTCTGACATGTTGCAATGTGGGCTTTTAAAGGAAACACTATTTTAAAACAGTCATATCATTTGTGTCTGAGGAACAACAGCATGGCAGCTGGAATGTGTATTTTTAGTGGTTCAGTAACAGACTTTACACACCAGTTCCCTCTCACATCAAGATCCATGCAAGGCAACAAATCTTTCCAAACTCTCAGACAAAGCAGCAAAGTACATGTCAGTGATAGTCAGTGTCAAGACAAAAAGGAAAAAATAGAAAAAATAAAAACCTGCAACAAAGCTGTATGAAATTCTGCCATTGCAAACTAGGATACAGAATGGGATGTTGCAGCAACAACTGAAGTGATGTTCTGCCAGTGTGAAATTAATGTTGAAAAACAAGAATCCTGCACTCACAAGGAGAAAACAAAGCAGAGACTACGTTCAGGTCTTTATCCTTTTTGGTTTCTGTCATGCTAAAAAGCTGACCACAGCCACAGGAAAGGTTCCCAGAGTCCACGTCACCATTTCATCCCATAGGGACTGCTGGGACCTTCTCAAGGAGGAGGAAGATGAGCAGATGTCTCTGTAGAGCCCAGCTCCTTATGGGTCAATGAACTCCTTGGGACCCTGTTGAAGTGAAGCTAAAGGAAGACTTTTCAAGCTACATAGGCAGCATTTCAAATCCACTTGGTCCCTATTTCTCAAGAAATAAGGTCAAGATAAGCCCTGGTCTGTAAGGGGAGAAATTCTGCGGTAAAGAACATTTTCCACAGAAAAATTCCAGCCTCTGATGCACCAGTTTCCCAGCAGAGAGTGATTCCTTTCCTGCTATAAACACACACACATACATGGATGACCATGTCCAGCAAACAGTCTCTGAGAAGGGAAGGGTAATGGGTGGAATGAACTAGGACTGCACAAGGAATAACAAACACAGTCATATGCAAACAATTAGAGCTGTTTCTCAGGGGAGGAGATCTCTCTCTGCTTCTTCAAGCTTTTCTTTATATTCCTCCCCTGGAGTTAGCCTGAGAAATTTTTTAATTCATAAACTATATTATGTAGGCGGGATTTTCCAGCCTCCTGCCTGTTTATAGCAATCAGGATTGCCTCTGTCAGGATATCATGTTTATTTAAAAATGTTAGTCACTCACTACTTCACCCAAATTTCAAAGCATATTTGTGTTGCCCAGCAACAGAAAAAGCTGCTCCTGTTTCCTGTACAGAAAATTAGGAGTTTAATTACCTAATGTCATCCTGTTCACTGATAGTTAGGCGAATTATGTTCAAGGAAATGCCTTATATTAAGGTTACAGCAATGAAATGCACTTCCACGTGTAGGATCAGATCGTGGCTTTTCCTCAGTGGTTTGTGGGAGAACTTAAAAACTTAATGCGTGATGAAAAGTGTTTCTCTTAAGTCCTATTCACTCAGGACAGTCTCAGAGCTTAATTCCAATCTGGTCATGAGAGAGAGGGAGGAAACACACTCAGATCTCTAGAAATTCATCACAACACACTGACCACAGCATGAGCCCATCAGAACTGTGTGCAGATATTTTCTCTGCTTCCCATGGGCAGGAGATCTGCCTGACTCTACAGTCCTGCTTATGCCCACAGCTCAATGGCACACCAGTAATGCTCCTTGAGGTCTGCTGTTCCAGGTGGTCCTCTTGGCCTTATTTCAGGTGGATTGATCCCTATGTGTCACTGGATGAGACAGTTATTCACTGTCTTGGGTGGCACTGATGATCCCAATGAAGCCTGGTCCCGTTGTGCACAGGATGATGAGAACTGACTCCTCTAGGGCTTTTCTCAGTGCCTGGGAGAGGAAGCCACGGGCATCCTGAACAGTTTAGAGTCTTCATAAAATGAGAGCAATTAATTTTAATCCCCACTAGATGGTGCAGGAAGTCAATAAATGTCAATCGTCCTCTAACACTGGACTTGTCTTTCAAGTGCTTCCATATTCTCCTGAAATACCTCATCAGATGGTTTCTTTCATGAAGCTCTAAGCAGGGTTTGAACCTGAATCTGAGCAGCACCTGAACTCCCTGCTGTGTACCAGAAAGAGTTTTTAAACATCTTTTGGGCATAGTTCTGTGTTTGTACAGCACACTATTATTTTGAAAAATAATAAAAACAATATTACCATTATTATTAATAACAGCACCCATATAGAAATTGCTTGCAAGACATAACAGAAATCTAGTTCTGCTGATGTTTAGAAATTCTCTACAAGATTTAATAGACAATTGCATCCTTTATCTATATTAAGGTGGTTTAATGTATCAAAAGACAAGATCTGTTATCTTATAATTAGATTGTAAATGATTTGAAAACACAGACTGTATAGCTTCTCGTACAAAAGCTCTAATTCATGGTTAAAGATCTCCAAGATGCTGGAATAACATAAAAATATACATAAAGATAATGAAATCCTGATGGATTTTATAATTATTTCTGTCTTGCAAGATTATAATAGCTTCATACCTCCAGTTCAGTTTTCAGAATTTCAGGCCATAAACCAGAGGGGTCTTGCAGGATCAATATGCAAGTTATTTAGAAGACTGTTTGATGCACATATGATTTTCTGTAACACTGACTCATGGCAGCACGTAGATCTAAACCCAACAACCAAACATGCACACGTTGGGGTAAGGATGAAAGAGAGAATGAGCATGGCAGATGTCAGCTGGATCACATAATGCTTAGCTGGAAGGCACTCAGATACCCTCTGGTGATGAAGGTGGAATAACATACAGTATAGACGAGAAAGCAATTTACCCAAGGAACTTGCAAGCAAATAAAAAAAATACAGTACCATACTCATGAAATGATCCCTCTCTCTTCAGTCCTAAATTTTGCCATGAGGCAGTGCTCTGAAACATATAAATCTATATGGATCAGATGAATTTCCATCTCTGAACACAAATCAAATCCAAAGAGATAATGAGCCAAACAGAGACATTAATTATTTTTTATGCTGTCCTTTATTTTGCAACATTTAATTAATGTCATAAAAATATATAATATACATTTTCAATAAAGAATTTAAAGTACCACAATCAAAGATCACATGACCCTAGTTTCATTATGAAAAGTACCTGGATTCAATAAAAGGAGGACATAGATTTATCCAAGACATAAATTTGGTTCAGGCAGCAATATTGAGAAAGGTTAAATGGTAAAGAAAACTAATCTCTTAAAGCAATATGAATCATAGAAAAAGAGGTGGTGGTAAGGTGATAATAAAAGTCAGAGCTGTAATTTTCTCCTCACAGAAGTATTGCCTACTAGGGAATGCACAGCACTGCTGGTGCCTTCACACAGCAGGGCTTCACCAGTGGGGCTGAGCAGGGAGCAAACACGCAGCGCTGGGAGTCACACCTGGCAAAGGGTGATGGAGGGAGAGGCAACCTGCACCATCTCAAGCACAGAACATCTTAACAGGGCTGCTCTGCAACCTTCCAAGTGCCACTGGGGTTCAATACAGGGGGCACACTGTCTCCTGGTGTCAAAGGGTGCAGAACTGTCATTTTTGTGGAGCTGTGCCAGTGTACCCCAAATGAACAACTCGGTGCCATATATTTCCAATTAGTATAATTGCTTATTTATATTTTTGAGGCCAGTTTAATCAAAGACATTTTAAAACTTCCTTACTCTTCACTGTACGTTCTCTTTGCTGTCAGCCTGAAAATGCAACCACACCAAAGTAAGTTGTTTTCATTGCCATTTGTCCTAGAGCTTTAGACTTTGCAGAGTTCAGAACTTGTAGTCCAGCTGAGGAGAGCCACCTCTCGGAAAGTACATCTGGCCAGTCACTAAGATTTGTTAGCATCCATTTAGAGACATGTAGAACCTTCATATTGTTCTGTTTTGCTTCTCACTTGCTTCCAACATTTAATGTAAACCTTGGCATGTTTTGAGTTCAAGTTTTTTAATTGTCTCTTTGGAGGGACAAATTTGGTCTGACTTATTTTGGTTTACTTTAGTCTTCCTGAGTCCAAACTGGAAAAACACAATGGTGTGTGGCAAGGCTGTCAAGCCACAGTGAATAAAAAGGCTGTCTTGAAACCATTGCTTCCTCAAAGGTGGAACTGCAACATGTCTTCCCAGATTCACTCTCTCATTAGGAAAATGCAGTTTGGTTTCCCTCCTGCCATTAGAGAAAGACTCTGATTCTGAGAGCCAGTGCTCCTGAAAGTATGAAGACAAGACTTGGACTAATTCTGCTTCTTTAACAAACCAGTTTGTCCCTGTATTTTCCTGACACCTATCTGAAAATCTTTCCTGCGCCTTCATTATCCTGCTATCAGCTGCCTGAAACCATAACAAGTGTCTCTGGCAGCAGCTCTGTCTCCTATCCAAACCTCTTTGATGAAAACTTTAGATGCACAGGCTGGAATTGAGTTGGCTCATGAGGAAAGGCTGATACTTCCCAGAAATAAAAACCCCAACTCTGTTACTCACCAGCTGGATGTGGACAGCATCAGCTCATATTCCTAATAATTTCATATATGGGCATCAACCAAACCATGAAATAGATGAAACTTGAAACCTCCTCCAGTAAAGCCTCTCTGGATTGAAAAAGAGAAAAAGCTGAGTGGGTCTCAAGTATTTTAAGCTCTTGATCAAACCAGGGACCTCCTAGCATGCTGGCTAAGCATGGGACATGACCTTCTGTCATGCCACTCTCCTCATCCTGCACCCTTAAACTTGCAGTAAAATATAGGACATATTCATAATTTCTCTAACCCTCTTACTATTTATTGCCAGACCCTGTGGAAACTGTTCCAGCATCCCTTCATTTCCACTTCCCTGGCAGCTCTGTAGCTACATTCAGGATTTATTTCTTCTTGAAAGTACAGACTAAGTCCTAGACACAATCACACTACATCACTGCCCTGTGCAGAGGTTGTCTTCGCATTCTGCTACATTCCCTGCAATCTTCTCTATTATCTTAACACTGGATTTTGTTTAATTACATTAATTCTTCTTTTATAGCTGAAATCTTCTCTGATAACCAAAATACAGATATCGGGGTTGTACATTTAAATGTTTTAATATAGTTCCATATCTCCTGTATGCCTTCTGGAGAAATAGATTTAGCCCAGCTAATACTGTCTGGATAATGGAGCCCAGGAGCCAGGGAGAATGTGCTCCTTCAGCATGTTTTACACAATCCAGAGCACTGGCAAATAGCATTATAAGGCAAAATAATAAATACCTCGTGATACACCGCAAGTATCGCCTAATGAGAAAATACACATCTTCAGCATGTGTATCTGACAAAGGCCTTTATTCGATAAAATCACCAAACTCTTCTGATGAACCCTCTTGCAGCCTCAACAGTTCAAACCTGCTTGTTCCAGCTGCAGTGTTCTATCCCTTTGCTTCCCATGCTATAATCCCCTCCTTGAAACAGCCAATGGCAATTCTTACACACTGCAAACTGACCAAAACCTCCTCATTTTAATTCAGTAATACCCCAGTCAGAGAGCAAAACTGGGGGTGCCCTTTGCTTTCTGAACAACTGCTCTCGCAGCTGCAGGGCTGCTTCCCAGATTTAAAGAAAGGAGTGTGGCAAAGCAGAGCTGTGTGTGTATCACAGCAACCTCCAGCACAGCCATCTTGCAGGGGAGCTGCACAGGGGCACAGCACAGCCACAGGAACCACGCCGCTCTTTGCAGCAAGAAGGGAACATTTCACTCCGAGAATAACCTAAAAAAAGCAATAGACCTTGGTGATGAGGTACCATAGGTCTCCTGAACGCTTAAACCTACATGACAAAAGAGCAGGAGCTCCTGCACAGAAACAATGGTCCTTTAACAAGAAACAGTGAGTTTCCTAGAAACCAAAGTGATGATCTCCTATAATCCTATTCCACGACCATTTCCCCACCTTAGATTCCTCCCTCCTTATTCCCTCTGACTGCTAGAAGTCAGCAAAGACATGGTAATAATAAAAACCCCACTGTCTGCTTTGTCTTCGGACTGAGGTGATGGCAAGGATCTCTGCAGAAAACAAAGCCTCACTGCTGATGAAGTCATTTTAAAACCATCTGTCGTAATTTACTGACTAATGAAGTGAAGGCTTGCTCTCCCCAGCCTCACTGCAATTTGCCATTTTTTTGGCACATATATAAAACAACACTTGCCTCCTCTAGCAGTCTCTGTCACAGTCTTGAGGTGACTGTCCAAACATTCCTCAACCCTGGCAAATGTAAAATCACCAAACTTTGTTTGACCCTCACTGAAAGACATTACAATAGAGTTAGTTTTGCAATACTCTAACAGCAATTTTTCTCCCAGCGGCTGTGTGTTGGCAGTAAAGGACAAGATCACACAGAATACACAGCAAATCCAAGTAAAACTGGAGTTCATTGCAGAACTGATTGACTGAGGTTCAGATGCAACTCAAAAGGTGAAATCATGTGTTACCTCACCATCACCTCTTTTATCTTGTACAGCAATTCACCGTCCTTGACTTTGAATCCTTTCCTTCTTCTCTTTTTTTTTTGTTTTTTTAATGCTTGTTCATTTCTTTTGATGTCTGAAATAAAAATCATTGTGCTGGAAATACCGCAGTTAACATGTGGGAATCCAAGCAGCATATTACTTGTGGAATCCCATCTGATTTTAGGTACATCCCACTGACCTCCTACCCCATACAACGGCAGCTAGATTTTGTTTAGAAACTGAAAAAAGATTAATAATATAGACTCATTGAATGGTTTAGGTTGGAAAAGACCATTAAGATCATCGAGTCCAACAGAAATATGAGGAGAGTTTATTTAATTAAAAAAGAAATAGCCTGATCTTGCCAGAATTTTCCACTTATAGTTTTTGGGAGGTTTATAGCTTGCCAGTAGCTCAGTCTTCATCCTTTGCACATTTTTCTTCTCTTTTGTCTGTAACTCCCTTCCATCCTGGCAAGTATAATGATGTTGGGGCTGTAAGCACCGAAGTACACAAGTATGCTGACATCAGGCATGAAGCATTGCACCAGGAGGCTGGAAAGCCTGTTTATAGTGTATCTTTTCAAGAGTGGAATGCCATATATTTTCTTTGCTTTTTGTAGCTTTTTTTAAAAAGTCTTTGTGGAGTGAGCTGATGATTCAGCATTGCCTCCTGGTGAGCCATGAGAGGGTGATGATGTGAAACTGAAACACGAGACCCAGCACTGGAACAGATCCTTAGATCAGCGGAGTCAGCCTTCTGCTATGGCAGAAAGCACATCATCCAGGCCTTTGGATTGCTGAGGTTTTCTAAGGTGGCAAGCAAAATGCTGTTAATTTTTGCAGTTGGCGAGACAGCAGGAAGAAGCCGGGGCTGGCTGTCTGAGCCCACCCAGGCAGGGATGACCTGCCCCCTGGAAAGCTTCCCAGCGTTATTTATGACAGCCTTCGTGGCCACGGCCGCTCTCCCTCTCCACAGCATCGGTTGCCAACTTTCCTTTTTTTGGCACTTAGTATGGAGAAAATTCTTCTTTTTGCCAGGTGAAATTTATTCACTGAACTGAGGGTATTTGGTAGTAAATTCTGGCTCTGGCTTTGTTTAATGTTACTTTGGTCTAGTGCAGTTTGTCCATCTGCTCCCTAGAGCTGCATCCCTTATGGGTGCTGTGATGCTCATTTTATGGCTCCTGTTACTCCCTTCTCTCTCCTAAGGTGTTCTGCTGACTGATTTGAGAATACAAGCACATTTTCAGATGCAAGGATCTGAAAAACATTTCAATGCTTCCAAACGTCTGGCCATTTTCTAGAAGTTTTTTTCAGCCTGCGTCATCTGCTTTGAACACGATTTTTGTGGTTCTTTGCACCTCTCCTTTGAGTCCTTTGTCACAGGTTTAGTGTCACTAGTTCAGGACAGACCTGGTTTAGATGAAAGCAGTAGTTTTTCTGTAGCCTCTACAACTGAAATTTCAGCCTGTATAATTTGCTTCAGTGTTTTGCCTGTAATTCGCATTGTCTCTGCAGCAATCGAGTTGTGTCATCATGTGTTTTCAATGGCTGCCAGTTCCCTTTCTTCTACTGCATAGCTCAGAGGAAGTCAAGGTAACCTGGCAGTCCTTGGTCTGCCCATCTGGTTTGCTTTCCCTTTCCTCTTGGCGTGTTCCTGCCTGATTTGTGTCCAGCAGGACTCTAGATTTTATAGACTCTGTTTATGTGAGGTTCTGCAAGCCATTCCTGGCCAAAACGATGCAAAATTTCACCTTTAAGTCACCACAGCACAGTGTACCAATCTTTTTTCCTGAAAATTGTGACATAAGGTTTTCCCTGGATGCCAGTACCGCTTACATCTCTATTAACCAAAGCAAATTCCATCGTTGTTTTTCTTCACAGTCTTACACACCTCTTATACTGATTTCTGGATAACAGCAAAAGCTGCCTCCAGAACACAGAAGCTTATCATAGCAGCATTTACTAAGAAGTTCCTGTCTTTAACCTTAAACCAGAACTCACAGTGCAAGATAAAGTGATGGCAGAGAGCACAGCTCATCTCTAAGACTGAGGTATAAGCCTTGCAGCCTGGCTTCATTCCCAGGCAGATGCCAGCCATAGCCATATCCTGCTCAGAAGGGTTGGCCAGCTCCAGTCTCTCTTGCTTTGGCTGTTGTTCAGCATTAGGTTCATAATAAAGCTCAGTGACAGATGCAATAAACCTTGCTCTCATCTACCTCCCATTGCTACCAGTGCGGTGTTATGATTTTTGTCAGATACTTCTTGACCATTTCATCTCTTTCAGTGCTTAATGCAGCTTCTAGTGAAGCACTGCCATCAAATCCTACACTGATCTTATCCTAACAATTTAAATTGGGAATTCAGTCCATCTGAGTGTTCCTTCTCCCTTCATGTCTGTTCAGGTATACATAAAAATGACAGATGATTTTTTTTTTTTAAATTTACACATACTGACAGTTATTTAGCACTCCTCCACATTACTCCAAAGTTGAGGCAAGCAAGTTAATAAACTGCCCATGCCACCTTTGCAACAGCAATGTGGTCTACATATGAACAGTCTGATGAGTAACAAAACTTTACGGACCCAATGCTCTTCCAGCAGTGTCCATAAGAGGCATTTCCAGTAGCACAGTTTCAGATAAACCTCAATCAAAGTCTAAAACTGCTGTTTAAATGCAATTTAAACTCCACCTGCTGGCTGAGTGCTTTAATGGCATCATGTCTGCACATACAGATGGTAAAGGGGCTTAAGGATGCTCCCCTTCCAGTGCTAGGGGGCTTAAGAAAGATCTATGATACATCCCATTAAGAAAAATACCAGGCGAGACTTTCTAAAGTGATTAATGATCTCTATAGCTCTTAATGTTTAATAAAAACATGTCTAAAAGATCTGATTTGCAAAATTACTAATCACATTTGAACATGTAAGCAACAACAACCCTGAAATACTCTGAAACGCAAATGGGTCTAAGGAGAAGCAACAAATGTCAGTTACAAAAGAAAGGGGGATGTATTTCACGAAGAAAGTTTGAAATAGGGGTTTGAGTGACCAGATGTTGTTTTGTTTCCCATATCCAGTTTCCAGAGATACATTTCAAGTAACTGTAGAACACTAACTGTACATACATACACACAGAGAACACGATGCACACACAGGAAAATAAGGGATTTGTGTAGAGTTCACATTTAATTCCATTGGAGCTCCTACATGCCCGTGTTTTTACAAAACCATACATTGAAAAAAAAATTAGGATTTTGTTTTCCTTTCCTATTTTATTACCTAAGAAGCAACTTCAGTGGAAAAACAATCTATAGAGCAGTTTAAGAATATGAGGTGTATTCAGGAAAAATGTTGGGCACTAGTAAATTTTTCCATGTGTGATAAGGGTAATTTAGCATAAAACTACATATCTTCTCTTTTCTTAAAACTAGCCAGACTTTAGAAAAATGTTATGATACTAATGAGACAGAAACCTCTGTGAATTCAGTGCATGGCATACAGGGAAATCAAAAATTAATTTAAGAGGCATATTTCCAAGCTATGAGGGTTATTGACAATAATCAGTACAATCAGGAAGTCATCAAACACTGACTTTTCTTTTCAAAACAGTGCATAAAAAGATATTCATTTTGTTTCGTATTCATCTTTCATATTCATTTATTATCCCATAAACAGTTTATGTGACTGTATTTATATTGCATGAATTGTTTGGAAAGTATTCACCACAACTATCACCCAGAGAATGCTTTACTTTCCATAGCTCAGTTTGTGGGGCAGGTCAACTGAAACTTGAGACTAATTCTTCTTGCCTGGTTAACCCACGAGCTTCAGAATGACCCTCTAAGCACTTCCAAACAAATACCCTGGCCCATTTCTTACTGATATTCACCCCAGTGCTTTCCATGAGCCATTTTTTATGGACAAAAATGTCATCAGATGAATCAGCAAGAAGCAAGTAGAAAAGAATAACATATCCTGACATGAACTGTAAGGCTTTATATAAACACACACACACACACACACACACACACACACACACACACACACACAAGAATATGTATGTTACAGGCACCTGCTTATTCTTATTGTGCTTAGTGACAGAATCTGAACATGACGGAAGGATGGACCTGTTCAGCCGGTAATACCCTGTTAGCTTCATGCTGCTTACCCCTTCAAAAGTAGCACGTGAGGACAATCATAGTGCAAAGCCTGTTAAGGAAAAAAAAGGCAAAACAAAGCAAAACCCAGCAATAATCACAGGGTTTCTCATTAACATGTGTAAACTCTTTAAAAGCACAGGTTCTGAGTAGCTGTCAAGAAACCAAGACTTTAGTTAGAAATAATTAGTTATGGTTCATACCCTCAGCATCTGCTCTGCATCGGCCCACCTGTCTCCAGCCTGTCTGGAATTAGCAGGAGCAGCAGAGGCTTGGCTGGACAGGTAAGGCAGCACTGCAGGAGATTTCAGCTGCCCAGAGCCTGGGGCTGCAGTACAGGTGATTCCCATAGAGGGAGATGTTGCTTTGTTTCTTCCTTATTTTAAAGTTTTTCTGTCCATGTCAGGGGAAAAACTTCTTGTGCTCCAGTCACGGCACAGACACTTCCCGATATGAAGGTTTTTAAGATGAGCAAAGCATTCACCAGAACTTGTCAGTCATGTCTATTACTGAATTAAATTTTTCCATTGTCCTGCCATATGGCTCTTTTGAGCCAGCATTACTGAATTTACAATTCCTGACTGTTTTCTTAACCTGTCCAAAGGAGCCCATGAGGATGCTCAGAGGGCTGGAGCATCTCTGCTACAGAGACAGGCTGAGAGAGATGGGGGTGTTTAACCTGGAGAAGAGAAGGCTCCAGGGACACTGCTTTGTGGACTCTTGGTACTTAAAGGGAGCTTATAAAAAAATTGATAGAAACTTTTTACAAGGGCAGATGTCCTATCCCTAGTGATAGGACAAGGGAGAATGGTTTTAAACTAAAAGAGGGGAGACTTAGATTGGATGTTAGGAAGAAATTTTTTCCCTGTTAGGGTGGTGAGGCCATGGCACAGGTTTCCCAGAGAAGCTGGGATTGCCCCATCTGTGGAAGTGTTCATCCAGGCTGGACAGGATTTTGAGCAACCTGGTCCAGTGGAAGGTGACCCTGTCCATGGCAGAGGGTTGGAGCGAGATGAGCTTTAAGGTTCCTTCCAACCCAAACCATTGTGTGATTCTGTGATTCTATGGTTCCTAAAGAGGGATGGAGATGGAAACTGTTCTTACAAAGCAATCGAGCAGCTACTGCATTCCCAGCGCTCTTTGGATCCTTCAGCAAAAGCCAGGCTGACCACATCACTTGGCACTTTTGACACGAACATACTCCTGTGTCCATCACAAATATCTGGCACCATCACTTCCTCTCATTCTGTACCTCCATACAGAGAACATACTTCAAAATAAACAGAAGGAATGACGGGCTGTCTCTGATCTAATGAATTTATGAAGCTCAGGTTAAACTGAGGACATCACCCTCTGGTAAGCCTTCGTTTGCTATGACAGCCAATGATCTTTGTATCTGCAAGAGAAATTTTGTTTAACTTAAGGAGTAGGGTTTGTCTCATGAGATGGATGTTAAAGTGCCTAATTTCATTGCTGCCTGGTTTTATGGTGGACTCCAACTCTCTTGCCTCCTTCAGGAACCATATTCTATATAATTTCTGCTGTCCAGCACAGGAGCTTTTTTAATTAATATTCCTCAGAGAGGTGATCTGATTTTGCTTTTGCAGGCAAAGAAATGGATCTGCTTTAAAAATAACCTCCTATATGAAATGATGCATCATAGCAATCCCATGCAGAAGAGCAGCTAGGAAAGTATTCCATAGCAACAGCAACATCTTAATAGAAGATCATCTCCTGGACATCTCCCTCTGCATTTCTGCAATTACCAACTATGTCTCCTACCATCTGCAATTATATAAAATCCCTCTGGCAACTACAGCTATTGCTTACATGGAAAAATTAACGTAGTGGAGCACCGGGACCTAATAACTAAATATAAGAAATGTGAGTTATTACTACATTACTATCTGCCAAGGTTTATACCAGCTACCACGAACCATTGAGCTGACCGTCATGTGAAGTAATTTTGAATTCTTTGACTTAATAATATAAATCATAGCTCTCAGATTTAATATTTTCTTTGCACAATAATGCAGAACTTTCCCCTGCCACTTGACATAAAAAATGCAGCAATGTAAGGGCTGTTTTGAATACCAGAAAGGGATGAACTGATTTGCTGAAAAGACAACCTGGGAGTCAGGTTATGTTGGGAGCAGCTGTGACCACAGGAGAGACAGACAAGTGCACTTGTTCCTTGGGTGCTCCAGGGTGCATCAGGCTTGTTTGAAAGCACACTTCTTCCATACTGCTGGGAAAGAGGCATTTATGTTTCCTGATGTCATTGTGTCATACTGCTGTTGGGCTATTGGTTTTATAAATCAAAAAGCACTTAGATTCTATTTAGAAGAAGCAGGTTTTGAAATGCGTTATATTGCAGGTTAATATTATCCCTAATCTACAGATTAATAATGATTTTACAAACTTTGGCTTTTTCTTTTGTCCCAGCATCCATTAATTGTATGAATGACTTCACTACGTGGGTAAAAAACATGCAGTCATCATAGTGGCTCTCATTTTCCAGTTTAAAAATTTAAGA
This sequence comes from Pachycephala philippinensis, assembly GCA_013397055.1. Taxonomy (NCBI): domain Eukaryota; kingdom Metazoa; phylum Chordata; class Aves; order Passeriformes; genus Pachycephala; species Pachycephala philippinensis. Next base: position 537,850 of record VWZT01005326.1, on the reverse strand, counting down.
AGTTTGCCTTCTTTTTTAAAAAAGTGACATTTTATTTAAAATATTTTCAAAGCAATTAAACATTGTCTGGCAGGGGGTATAAACATTGATAAAAAAATTTCCATAACTGACATTTTTCTAGAAGAAAGCAATGACAAATGGCATACATGTTCGAAAAAGTTGCACAAATATCACGTTGGGTAAAACAATAAGAGGTGGCCTGCCTAGAAAGATTTGGAACAAAGTAAATTACTGGTACTAACTTATCTCTGTCTACCAGCCTGGGAAAGCAATCCCAGACATCCACTTTTTGTGCCCTGGAAGTATTAATCTTGCCATAACGTATCAGCACCAGTAGGCACTTCTGCTACAGAACAACACGCCTGGCAATTAAATACAGAGTCACCAGTGCCTTGACAATGTCGAGGCAGGAGGAAACGTTCTGAAGAGGCAGGATATCCCAGTTGTCATGACTTGGATGTCAAAGCAAAGATTGACTGTTTGAAAATGGTATTAATCCTGTTCACCTGTGGCAGATAAAGAAAAGCTGAGTATAAAACAGCAGCTCAGTTCAACAGTCAGCTGTCAGGTTTTGAACTGTGCTGAAACCAAACTGCAATTCTCTGGTGGTCTAGATAATGGAGATAAAAAGGGATCGTTAAGATCAATGGCTCTGACCCTGAACCAAACAGGTATCAAACACACCATGCATCCAGCACCAGTTTGTGGGCAATCTTGGTTGCAGAACTTCCTGATCTTGATGGGCTAATTTTGAATAACAGAGAAGTTGAGTATCTTTAGAGTGGCTGGAAAATAGAGTGAAGTGAAAGCAAAGGCCTGGCCCACACACACTCAAGTCCTGTAGTGCGTCATTCCTCTGGATGGTAATGACACTGGTGGATTACAGCAATCTGCTGCAAGGCCAGGGTCAGCCCTCTGGAAAGCAGAGCTAATACTCCCCTGGGACAGGCAGTAGGTCTATGGGTCGCATTAGGAGCATGATGAGCACTGTGCGGATTTGGTACAAGGTCACTGTGCCCATATGATGGTGAAGGCAAGAATGTCACTAGCATGACGCACGGAACAGGTATATTTATCTGTGTGACTGTAACCTGAAGTTAAGAAGCATGGATTAGTCATATGGTCTGAAAAGAGAGAGGAGGCTGAGCAGCTGAAGGAGATTCAGATAACCCCTTCAGAGAAGTAGGTCATGTCTGAGGAATCTGTACTTTCTTTTGACCATATGAAGGTGGAAGCAGAACAGCGAGGATCTGCTGGCTAGGCACACAACATCCTGAAGGAATATTTCAGAAATCTGCAGTAACCTGGGACATGAATTCTCAGTAGCCAATAAACACACAACAACAACAACAAATACCAGTGACAAAAGAGGTGACGCATTTAGAATTAGGATAGCTATCCCAAAGTGAAAATGCTTATCTAAGTTTAAGAGGATTACCCCCAGCCACAGCCCTTCCCAGGTGATACTTCCTTCTCCACCACCGCTGCTGCATAAACAAGTTAAGTGTTTGTATTCTCAATCACTCAGAATTTCATCTGCAAATAGTCCCTTGAGGTTGCTAGAATTGATTATAGAATCAGAGTGTCAAAATAAAGTAAGAGTAAAAAAACATAAGAATATGAACTGTTTATATTAGCAATAAAGACAGTGGGACTCTGGAAAGGTGCTTTTTATCATTCTAGGTATAAATAAATACATCACAACTGGCAAAGAGAACAAAATCTAAGACAAGGTTTGTTTTAGTGAGGTTGTTCATGTAGTGTAGTTTCACAGGCTTTTGTAACAACTTCTAGACAGCCATGACACACTGTGTGCTTTCAAAATGGGCACTCTTTTGAGAGTGCAGACCCAGCAGATGTTCAATACGATAAATCTGTGTTTTGGTGGGAGGTGAGCCAGTCAATGCTAACATTACAAATTATCAACAGCAGTCTTTATGTTAGCATCCTGTTCCATGGACAAATTGTTCGGGACCTCTGCAAACTCAGGCAGCTCCTGCTCCAGAAATTCTCACCAATTGTGTTTTGAAGGCTTTCTTCAAAGGCACAAAATCCATAGATTCCCCTTCAAACCAGACAAAATGAACAATGATAGTAGAAGAGCATAGAAAGTGACCTTTGGGTTCTAAGGGACCTTAAAGATTATCTAGTTACAACCCACAGGTCCCTAACCCTTGCAGCCTTCCATCAATCCCATTAGACAATGTCATGGGTTCTTTAATTTCACATGGGCCTTTGCAGCTCATATCAACAGAGATATTTGGGGGAGGGTTGGTTTTGTGGTTTGGGTTTGTTTTTTGTTTTGTTGGGGTTTTTTTATTTAAATAAAACTTTTGTGGGTGACAGGAAAACAGAGAGTGAAGAGCCAAGCACTGGAGGACCGGTTCTGTTGGGTGCTCTGTACAGCATACAGAAAAGGTTACTGCGTGGGCAGCACTACCAGCAAGGAAAAAGGGAGCAGGGCAACGCGGAGGAGGAGGAGGAGGGGGAGGTGGGAAGGAGATGATGTGTGTGGATAGGAACACAGGGAAAGAAGAGTTTGTCCTCAGCTGTGTAAGAAGAGCCATGGCAGATGGCCTAGGAAGGACTGTATCGATATCCTTGGGTTAAGGGCAATCAGGGACTATAGGGTACTCACCCAGCAGGGAGCCTTTGTCAGGCAAAACTGCCCCACCGAATGGCATGCAGGGTAGAATTAGCACTCAGAGAGTGCATTCAGGACTAGGTTGCATTTGACTGTGTGGTGCACTGACATGTAATGAGAGATATCTTGGGAGACACTGAGTTTAGCTGTGTCAAAAACCAGACCAGGTCTGGCCATTTAGATGGATGAGAGCACCACAATTATAATGCCTGAAACACTTCTTGAAGGGATATTTCTCAGACTGGCCACACATTTTACGTAGGCTGTCCCCACTCCCGTTTTTTCTTTTTCTTTTAAAACCCGTTCTTCCTTTCTGCTTTCTGTTTTGTATGACAAAGGCACTGTGATGATATGCTGATACTCAGCAAAATGAGGAGAGCTGGAGCTCAGAGTGGTTGAAGAGAAAAGCAGGAGAGAAATTCCTTGCCATCTAGTAGAAATGGTATTATGCCACTTGTCACCTGGTACAGTTCTACCCATGAAAAAACAGCAAGGGACACTGGAGAGGAGGCTATGGGCTGGCATTCCGCTTTGGGTACTGAAGAAAAAGGATGCTCCATTCAAATGGCAGTGGCACAAAAGTCTGGGAGCATTAACAAGCCGGGAATCTTCCAGGACATTCAAAACTCCAGCTGCTTCTATTCCCACCATTGTAAACAGAGTGGCAGTGTGTTGTGACTTGTCTGTCGTGACTCGTCTGTCCTACAGCCAAGATCCGCTGTGGCAGCTCCTCTTTCCCACTGGCAGCCGGTGGGCGAGGCAACTGGAGAAGGCAGGAGAGGAGAGGTGGAAAAGGGACTGAATGAACCCTCGGTCTGTCACAGGGCGTGTGGGCAGGGGGCAGCGGCAACCCAGCGCTCCCAAGCCGGCAAGGTGAGCTCAAGGACATCCGTGTGGCCCATGGACAAACGCGTCCAAACGCTCCATCTGGGGCCTTGGTAAAATGGCACTGAGCCATTTTTGTATAGCACGAGGAAGACAGTGCGTGTGCCTCACGGAACAATCCAGCTGCTCATTCTCTTCCCTCCAGGAACTTCATTCTTGTGAGGAACACAGCGCGAACCCCCCGCTTTGACCTCCCCGTCCTGAAAATTTGGGAGTGAACACGTTTGTACACAATGGCTCGGTCGGGAGCAGCTGCGGAGGCCGCGGTGCCAAAGCCCAGCCCCACGCAGGGACCGGGCTTTTCAACAGCCCGGCCGGCCCAGCTGCCGCCTGGGGCCCGTGCGGGCGGGAGGAGAGGCAGGAGGGCCCCTGGGAACCTCCGGGATCGCGGCACCGCTGGCCCAGCCGTGAAGGATCGTGAGGGGATCCGTGAGTGGATCGTGAAGGATTGTGAGCGGATCGTGGGGAGACCGTGAGGGGAACGCGCGAGACCGTGATGGATCGCGCAGGACCGTGAGGCGGCCCCGCCGCCAGGGGCGGGCGGTGGATGTGACGCGCGGGCGCGCGGGGCATTGTGGGAGCTCCGCCAGCCCGTCCAGCCGATCCCGGTGGCCCCGCGGGCGGAGCGGAGCAGCGGGAGCGGCAGCGGGGACGGGAGGGACGAGAACGGGAGCGGNGCGGTGACACCCGGCGGCGGTGGGGGGGCCCCGGGCCGGCCGGGCGCGCCGTGGGAAGGAGGGGTGCCGGTCCCCTCCCCTGAGGGAAACCGGGAGTCGGTTCGGCTGCTTCTTGCTGTGCCTCGGGTGAAGCCGGGAGATCCACCCGCGCCCCGCGAAATGGTGGCAGCGGGGCTGTATTTCCATGGAATCCGCTACGGAATGACGGTGTGGGGCTGGAAGGAGCCCGGCGGGGGTGCAGGAGCGGCCGGGGGTGTGCAGCCGCGGTCCCCCACGTCCCTGTTGTTCCATGCACGGACGGGCTCCGTCCTCGTCGTTCCCACCGCGGGTCGCCGGGCAGGGGAGCATAATCGAGGGAGACTGCGAAAAGCACAAGGCAAAAACCGGCAGGACATGTTTTCCCTGTGTTTCACTTCGGGATGAAGAACCCGTGGCATAAAAGTTATGTCTCGTGTGAACGACTTAATTAAAAAAGCTAAATGACATATTTTAAACCGTAAGCAAGGGCTTCCGAGAGTGGTAAAAATAAATGTTTGTCTGGAAACGGGGCTCCTTATTCTTTTAGGACTGTCACTTCTTGTAGAGGCTGCAATATGTCTGCCTGCAGGATTTGAGCAACCCATACGGACTGTCTGGGTGTGGGTGTTCCTCCAAGGGGACTGCGAGTACTGCAGGGCGCAGGTGAATGCAGGTTCCTGAGGCTCCGCACCGGCTCCAGCATAGGAGCGCTGGGACTGAGACTCGAGGCTGACGTGTTTGTGCGTGCAGGAGACAGCGAGGGCAACAGACTGCTTCTGTGACTTGCATCTCACTGTAATCCTTTTGTCTCTTCTGTAATCTTTAAAAGTAAGTTGTAGAAGGCCCATGAAATTGTGTCTGAAGCCAGCAGTTGGAACTAGCTCCTATGCAAGCAGGGTGGTGTAAAGCTGAGGTTGCTTCATTTGTAGAAATGGAAGGAGACTTGTTGAAATATACTTGGATGAGACTTGTTATTTATCTCTTGACCGTGCAAGTGAACAACCATTTTTTCCCCAGGAGTGTGTGTGGCTGTCACTTAGCAACAGGTCTGTAGGGAACTTTGCAGATCCACTACCTCCCCCTTTCCGAAGAGTAGGAGAAATAAATGAGCGAAGGAGCAAGAGTGCAATTAATGAAAACAGTACCTGGGTTCTTAGGGACAGCCCGGAGTTGAAAGACTTACGTGGGAAAGAGGCAGTTACAGTTGCTTTGAATATATACATTTTAAAGCGGTCGGGTATGAAAGATTTTGTATCAAGTAGTCCCTAGAAAACTACTCAGTGTGTTTGGGGCTTTTTTTTTTAAGTGTTGTGAAAGAAAGGAATTACATTGTTTACTTAGTAATGGTTGCAGGTTATTTTGCTACATTGTTTCACAACCTTTCACACTGAAATCTAGGCCTTCTGGGTTTCTAAAGAGTAACTTTGCTTTGCTGTGTGTACTGTATACCCTTCTGATTGCCAGTAAAGCCTAACGTTGACACTGTAGATTAAGCCATAACTGATCTAAAAACTAGCAGCAAGACTAGAATTTGGCTTAATGACAGTAATGTCAGTAAAGTGCTTAAGCACTGCTTATTTTGTAGATCACCATGAGCAAAAAGAGAAGTCCACCACTACAAGCTTAGTGTTAAAAGAAACCAGTGTGTTTAAATTTGTTCTTAGGAGTTGCCTGGTTCTGCCAATACATAGCAATGAGCTTTGATAAAAGATAGTCTCTTGATAAGATAGGTGATATAATCACACTCTGGAAGAAGAGTCATGAACCTTTGCTGTCAGAGAAATGCAGAAATATTTTTGTGCAACTCTGTCAACTAGGATCAAGACCTGCTGTCTGTTCCACAGAAAAGGTAGTCCTACCCCAGCAAGGTTATAAACTAGGGATAAAGGAGCAGGGATCTGGAACTGATGCCACAAGAGGAGAAAAGAGCCTCCAGATAGATCCTCCATTGGGAGAGGAAATGTTGGCCCTGTGGGCAGTGCTGTGAGCATTAGGCTTTGTCATCTCAAGAGGTAAAATTGGAAAAGAAAAATGCAGTGCTTGTGGAAAGACTGCAGGGCTGGCTAGCTTACTTGGTAGGGAAAGATGCTGTGAACACATAAAGGAGCTATAGTTCCTTACCCAGACCCGTTCTAAAGACAGGATTCAGCTCATGGTCCTTGTTCCAGGAGTGATGCAAGAATCACACCATTCACGACCTCCTTGATGGGTCAAGTTCTTGCAATCCCTTCCCTCAGCAGTATAATATCTATTTTAAATTTTGGTTTGTGTCTGAATTTTGCTTTGGAAGCATCCATATGAATTTTTTATCATGTTTTTATTTTCCTACAAAAATGTCATGGGACAAAGTTGTTTTCAAAATGTTATTTAAAGCAGTTTTTCTAAACGTTAAATTCACAAATGGTCCAGTGACTTAAGGCCCTCTATAAATTTTTGTGCTATCTAATATACAAAAACCTGTAATGTATAAATGGTTATTTCAGGCCAGTTCTCCCAGCAGTGGTCAGTGAAGACATTTGTATTTACGTTTTCCTGGCTGTTGGTGGCAGGATGCCCAGCAGAAACTCTTGTCACACTCCCAGCACTGTTCTTAGTTGAGGTTTGCACATTAAGGGGTATTTGTTGTGGTGTTTCAGACCCACTGTGGGAGGGAGGGACTTCTGCCAGTTGAATACAATTGTGCAACAGTATTTTGTTTAGCACACAGATTTTGTGAAAACGTTATTCATCTTTTTCCCATCCTTTATGTTATTGCTGTAGGAATTTTAATTGTCTTAATCTTCATCAGAAAGTACCCCTATTGTGCATTCCTAGATGAGGAGTGTTCTCTTGGTTTTCCAAATGAAAATAAGTGTATGGTGCTGCCTTTTCAGATGAGAAGTTAATGGAGTTTTGGAACACCTGTTTTACAACTAGTTTCACTCCTCTGTCTGTTTCAGACCTCAAAGAGTTACTGCTTTGATAAAGAACTTGAGCTTAAGTTTGAAATCACATCAGATCAAATGATAAATGAGTGATTAGCTCTTTTTAGTACTGTTGTACCTAGAAACCACAGTCCCAGGCAGAGACACTGTTGTGCCAGGCAAGTATTTCAGAGACCATCCTCTACCATTTTATAAATATGCCAGAGTAGCTTCTGGTTAGCTAAGAACAGAGCAAGTTCATTGTCACAGCAAGTTCAAATGCACCTTTTCAGCAAGAGTTCAGCAAGCGGCTATTATTATAGGACATAAATAGATTTAAGAGAGAATGGCAGCACTTACATTGTTAATCTTTTGAAACAATGGGAAGAAAATAGCATTGCAGTTAATCTCTTGTGATACAAAAATGAACTTTCCAGCTTAATCTTTATACTGAAAGAAAGAAAAATAATTACTACATCTTAGTATTTTTCCTATTGTAGTAATGATATCCTGGATTTCACTACACTTACTGATATGATGATGTAGATCTAAATTGAATCATCTCTTTGCTGAGTGCAGTTAATACACCAGTGTTAGCCCACAATCAGAGAAGTCTCTGTCTGACTGCAGTAACATTCATAGTAATTTGTTTAGTCATTAAGAACCAGTACCTGAAAACTGTTAATAACAGGCTGGGTTTATTACTGCTGTTTGATCAAAGTGTCAAATCGACTGAACTGGTGAAGCACTGGTATTTGAATTTGGGTATCACTTTACCAGGATGTTCAGGCTGTACTTTTAAGAATTATGTGATGTTAAACCTTTCAGAAAAACAGATGCCCATGTGCATTTAAGGAAGATGGTATTTGAAAGTGTGGTTTAGCAGAATATCTGTCTTCACACAGAAAAATATGGCTAACCAGAGTTACTCCAGCAAATTTCAAAGAGAAAAATGTTAATTATGCTGATTTCATCACTACACCTTAAGGTTGTTTCTCAGGAAATGTATTTCTGGCTCACAAAGACGTGGCAGCAGAGGAGCCTTTTAGATTGAATCTTTGCTGTGACCCAATTAATACACCATCAAATCTTGTTTATGCATTTGGAGACCTTAGAAAGCAGTGTGAATCTTGCCACAGTCTTTAAGGGGTTTCAAAAGACTATGAATCAAGTGCTAAATTCTGTATCTAGGACAATCTGTGTCCAAGCACAACAGAGCCACTGAAGAACATAGTGTTAAATTTGATTTGAAGTCAAAGGTGAACTTAGATACTTGACTCCTCAGTGATATCCCCTGATTATCACAGTGATAATTTTGTGAACTCTCACATTGAAACAAAATCATTTTATTGTCAAATCTTTGGAGACTTTGGAATGTATTTGGTAAAGTTCTCATTAATTCCATTGCAAGGGCAGGAGAGAAGAAGTAAAGGAAAGTACTGGTCGATTGACTGTCATTGACTGTGATTTATTTAAAAATATATTTACTTACTTTTATTATACTGCTCAAATCTTGTCTGAACTATGGTGCATGTGATAAGGTTCCCTTTGGTTGCCTGTCTGATCTGCGGGCTCCCAGTGACTCAGCAAACAGCTCTGGTTCATTAGTGTTGGCAGCATTCCAGAGTTTCTGGTGTTACAAAGATAAACCATTTCAGAACATGTAAGGCACACAGCTTTCTTTGGTTTTTGATCTGTTGCCATGCTCTTTACATTTCACCTCAATACATTTTCTTGTGGCTTTTGCAAGTGAAATCTCTTTCCCTTCTCTTTTTTGGTGGAGAACTAGAAGTAGGGAAGAGACATTTGAGAGTTGGTTGGGCCATCCTGCAGCTCAAAGGCAGGACAAACAGGTTCTGCAAAGTAATGATCTGGAATACACAGTTAAGCTCTGAAAAAGGTTTCCATGCCAGGCTCTCACTTTCACCTTCCAAATTATATGGTTGGTAACAGTAAAAGTGGTAGTTGAAACCTAATTGAAGTTTTCCTTCCTCCACCCCCAACATCTAAACAATCTGAACATCCAGTGATTCACTACATGTAGGAAGGGGATCCTTGAGATGGGAAGGTTGGAAACTCATCTGTATCACATTTCACCTTTAATACTAAAAGCTTCAGAAGTTCTTGGTTTTTTCATGATGCAACCCTGCTCACCAGCACCTTCCAGATTCAGGCAAAGTTTCTCCTCACAAGTGAACTTACAGTTAGAAAGGTCTTTAATGTTAATGTAAGGGGGTCGAGTTAATTGTCGAGATAGGTCCAGAGTATCCTAAATATTAATGTGAGTAATGTGTCTAAGTGCATAAAATAAAGAGAGAAATTACCTGTAGAATTCACAGAGGTGATAAAATAAGCTTATGAAAGAAAAAAAGACACCATTTTATATATAGGTTGGTGTTATTCTGTATTACTACCTACTTTACTAATGCTTTCATCCAAATGTTACAGCAGCTGATAGCTAAGATGACACTCTCCCAAAGAAAACAAACATGAGAAAGTAAGGATTTCCATATTCTCTTCCAGCTATTCTGACTATCCCATAAACTCACTAAATGATTAATAGAAGTTTACTGCTTAAGGCTTGCAGGCTTTCTCTAGAAAAATTATGTTTTTTCATCACTGACCTCTCAGTTACAAACCAAACATATTGCAGGGCAGCACAGATATTTCTTTGCCCCTTCTTTCATATGCCCTTTTCTGTGGTGTTTGATTCAGTGAACTTCTTAACATTTGAGATTAAATATCCCTAGTACTGTTGATGAAAATGGATTATGAAATATGAAAATAATTTCTGGCAGAAGGTCTATAGCCAAGTCAAAGCCCCACCCAGCCTTCCTGCTAACAAAGACAGAGCTAACTAGATGAGAAAATGCAATTAAATGGATGTTTTTAAGATCATTGGTGAGCTGCAGTTAGACCATTTCTCAAGGCAAGAAAATTGGCTTTTGTCCTCTTCTTCACAGAATAATGGTTGTTACAGAGCCGAGTCCACAGCAGATGAAAGGAGAAGGAGCCCTTTTGATGGCTTCCCCTTCCTGAAGATTCCTATCTGGTTTTGGACATGAGTTGCCTAAACGTAGTGTGATTTTTATCTGAGCTACGAAGGTGGGATTATGTTGTTTAGCTTTAACAAACAATACACCCATAGCATTTAATTTACTTAATGTGTTGAGCAGGTATAGGTTCTGATGAATGGAATGTGGAAGTGGAAAGGAAAAGAAACCTTTGATACAAGTGTTTCTTTAGTTATCCTCACTGGTCTTTGTTTGGCAGTTATGTAGCCTGAATCTCAGTGACTCATTGAGGTTTGAAGGACTGCGGGATGTGTCAGCACAGAACAGAAATTGCAAAACCTAAAAGTGGGGTTGATGAACCTGTTTTGCCTAATTCTGAGCTCACTCCATTGTGGATTCAGGCATGTGGTAAATACAGTTAGGTTCATAAGGGCAAGGAGAGAATTCAGAATAAACAAGTGAAAAATAGGGGAAGCAGAGGAATAGTGTCTTGGGAAAGGAGGCTTAAAGGGGGTTTCATTGTGGAGTGTATAACACATCAGTGAATTTGCATGTGTATTAGGTAGGATTTGAGCAACACGGGAAGAAGTGGGATGCACAGAGGTGTGTGTGTATCACTGATGCATTCTGCTGGTTTCCCTAGAGTTCAGACATGAGGGAGGGGAGAGATGGGGAGATGGGCACTGTCTCCTTTCCTCTGAGGTAATTTCAAAACCCAGTGAGTTGCCTAAACCTTCAAAGACACCTTGAGAGCCTGTGAACCCTCCACCCTTTTGGATTTGTCAGCTTCTATTTACAGCCTGAGCAGAAATCAAAGAGAGAACAGAATATGTTTGACAGCTGTATCAGCAGTAGGTTTCCTCAGCGAGATAAACTGAGATACAGTTGTCAGATACGTGCTGGGTGTTCAGATCACTGTGCTGTTAGGGAAAGGTGGCAGATAGAAGATCATCAGATTCCTGGAAGGAATGTTGAGGTAATATGGTCTTCCATGTGGAGATGGCTGAGTTTTGGTAGATTCAAATCTCAAGGGGGTCATTTCAGATCTTTCTAAAAACAGAACACTTACTGTACTGGAGATGTGTTTTGCCATCCATAGGCCTTTGTTCTGTCAATTCTCACAAATCTTGAAAATCAAGTTTTTTAAAGAAGGTGAATACACTTTATGAAAGCTTTAGTGGATACAGTTTCTCCTAGTTTGGAATGTAATTATTCATGAACATAACTGCCCTGCCACAGGTGTTCAAATGCCCTATCAAAAGGTTTTCATGGAGATCTGGGAGTTGTGTCGAGTCTCCTCTCAGAAAGCATCCTCTGCTTCAATGCAGAAGTTCTGTTTTAAATCCAGTAGTTATCACTCTGCTCCATTAGTGGTACTGGGGTTGATCTGTTGGGAATTTCAGAAAAGTATGTTTATAGGAAAGAACTTGTCTTATGTATTTTCTGTATAAAATTATGCCAAGTTACAATGGGAAGTAAACATTCTGTGGGAAATTATTTTAGGTTCTTGTTGTGTATACTCTAAAAAGGCAACTTGTCTGTATGTTTTAGATACTCTAATGCATTGCCTACCCCAATGCTGATTTGCCTTGGAAGTCAGTGTGTGGTCTTAGAGCATCAGTCCTTATTAATAACTTTTTATCTTTTGTTCCTTTTTTTTTTTTTTCTTCCTAAATATAGAGTGCTGTTTCAGACCTGATACAGACAAGATGTCCAGCAGGGGTGGAAAGAAGAAGTCAACCAAGACTTCCCGCTCCGCGAAGGCTGGGGTCATATTCCCTGTTGGAAGAATGCTCCGGTACATTAAGAAAGGCCACCCCAAGTACAGAATTGGTGTTGGTGCTCCTGTGTACATGGCTGCTGTACTGGAATATCTAACTGGTAGGTTTTGCTGAATTATGTGAAATAGTAGCAATAAAAGTTAAACACAAACTGAATTTGCACAGAAAAAAACCCAGACAAACTAAAAAGATCCTCTGGTTTATAAATGACTGAAAAAGTTACATCTTAAGTGCATGTTATGCTGATCACACATCTAAGCCAAAATAAAGATACCCTCATCCCTGCCTTACAGCCCTGATGACTTTTGTTCATTCCAGTATTGGATTTGCTTTCACCAATTGTAAACATACTGCTTTTCCACATAGGCAACCAGGGTTCCTACTGCCATCAGTGTGTGTGTGGACTACATTGCTGCAGTCCTTTTTGCTTTGATTTTGTGCCTGATGACTTTGTTTGGGTTATAATTGTCTGTTAAGCATATACATTAATTTTAAATAGAGAACTTCTCAGTGTTTACACAGGGCTGAGATTGCTTACAGCCTTCTTTTAACATTTTTGCCCAATTTACAGATTTCTTTTCAGACTACACATGCAGTTTGCAATTTGTTTGACTGAGTCTGTGTATACATGTGCACTACTGGATCTATGTATCTTATTTGCTTACAATTGTAGTTTTTGCTCTGCTCCTCTCATCACATCAGAATGAGAATACCTTAAATCATTATCTCATCCTCACAGTACCTTCTCGGAGGACAAAAGTATTATTTTTCCTCCATTTAGAAAGAAGCTTAAAAGGAAGAAAATGCCCAATGATATTAACAACCAGACATGCAAGTAAAACTCTTTACATAGCTGTTTTGTTTTCAAACAAGACTTAAGACGTTGCAAGTTTACCCCCCAAGCAATATTACAAAAGCAGTCTTTTGACAGAAAAGCCCAACTGTAATAGCATCAACGTATGGGCTTTTTGCAATAATGGTTTGCTTAAAATAAAAAAAAATAGATAGGGGTTCCGTCACCTTCATGTGGCCAGGTTGACTTCTAAGTATATACCTGTGGTGTAGAGATCTAGCAAAAAGCAGAAGTGCCAGATCGATGAGTGTTTGGAGCCAGATTCTATTAGCATGACTAAGGAAAAGCTTGAATTGGATCTTATTTCTCAAAGCAGTGTTTCTTTTTCCAGTGCATCTGCTTGTGTTGGTGTTCTTCTTGATGCAGGTTCAGGTGTTTCAAGGGACAGGAGAACTATAAGCTATATTGGTGTGCTGAGCCTCTAAAAGATACAGGTTTTTCTTTGACTCAAGCACAAAGTTATAAAGCAATGACTTTTCTGGGAGTATTTAAAACTGAAGCAACCTGACCTTACCACAATTTTAGATACATTTTATAATGGCTGTTGACATTGAAGAACAGAAGATTTCTTCCTATTGTTTCTTCTTCCCTTAAAGATGAAGATTGGTAATATTAACAAATAATTAATAGGGTGCTTGTTTTCTGTAGGGTATTCATACCATCAAATATATTTTTTTTTCCCTTGTTGACATTCAGTTTTCTTTATTTGGGCTTTTTCTTTAAAAGAATGCTTTTAAACTTCATAGATGGCCTTAAAAAATAACATTTCCTTTAGCTAGGTTCCTGCTTATGGCAATAACAACTCAAATAAAAGGCTTCTTAGGGTGAAGGGTGCTTTGAATGCTTCCCTTTTAAAGAAACAATACAGGTGAGCTTAAGACTCTTCTAATGAGCAGCACATGTTAGTGGTTAACTGTTTGATTTAAAGCGTTGACTGAGGCAGTGATAGTTTAGGCAGTTAAAAATAGGCTGGGGAAATAAAGGTGTTTCTTTAACTGCTGTGCATCTTGGGAACCTGTCTGAGGACATTACCAACAACAAGAAAAAAACCAAGGGAAACTAACATACATCACCTTAGGAAAAATAAAAAAGGCAAGAGGAAAGGATAGCTAAAGGAAAAAGTACTTTCCTTCTTTATCCCTTTAACTATTTTTTAGCAGTTTTGTTGTGGTTTTTCTGTCTCCTCTGAAGGCTAGGTCGATAATCCTAGTAACCTGTATCTCAGGGTTTTCTTTCATTCCTGTACATAGATGCATCTCAAAAGCACAGATACTCTTTTTTTTTCCAGAGTTAGTACTCATTTTATCATAGAATGGTTTGGGTTGGAAGGGAGCTTGAAGTTCATCTTATTCCAACCCCCCTGCTGTGGACAGGGACACCTCCCACTAGGTGAGGTTGCTCTGAACCACATCCAATCTGGTGGCCTTGAGCACTTCCACAGATGGGGCAGCCACAGCTTCTTTGGTCAACTGTGCCAGTGCCCCAGCACACTCACAGGAAAGAATTTCTTCCTAATACCTAATCTAAATCTATCCTGTTACAGTTTGAAGTGATTCCCCCTTGTAGTCCCATCACTACAAGTCCTGCCCTCTCCAGCTTTCTTGTAGACCCCTTACTGTTTCAATCTGGTGGGTTTTTTTTCCCTTTCTGTAAGTTTTTCACTCCCTGTATAGTATAATTTTTTAGTCTTTAATGCTCAGTATTTTTTCTGAATTTGAGGTCATTCATCTTTTTCAGTGTAATTCAGAAACAGGCCCTTGAAATGGAATGCTTAGAGATTTTTGGTTTGTGTTCTTTTTACCTCTTGGCAGTTATTACTTCACAAAACCAGAGAAATCCTGACTTCTCTCCAGGAGAGTTTTTTAAGATCCTCATGTTAGCACATGGTCTGAGACTAAATCAAAGCATTTCAACCATTTCAAAGTAAAAGCAGGAACGTGACATATTAGGAAGGAGACCATGTGAACTGGCATGCTAATAAATTGGCTAAATCAAAAAAGCAATCCTGTGCATCCAGGAAGGAAAAGTATAAAATATCAAAAGAAGTTGTAGGAAAGAGAAACTTCAGAAACAAAAATGGGAGGGGAAATGACAGAGACATGACCTAATAGAAAGGAACCTGCTAAGGTTTAAAAACTGGTTCATCAGTGTGCATAATATGGAACTAACTTTAATCCTTTAGAAGGTGAGGTGCTAAATTTTGCTGGCCTTTGCTGAGGTTCAACTTTGATGTAAATCTGAAATTAGCCCATAATGTGCTCAAATCTGGGATTTTTTGTTCAATTTGAGATTTAAACTTCTGAAATGCTTCCAGCTGTTCAGACTTGGAGTTCTGTTCTGGATTCATCTGGAGTTATGATTTTGTCCCCATTGTACTTTGAAAGAAGCTTATTTTTATTGTGTATGTACAACTACTCATCAGAAAGTAAGAGTACACATTCTATGATTTCTCATGTCCTTAGATTTCAATATACTTCACATACAAACAAGTTGCACACTGGGTATCCTCCTTCTCTTACTTATTCACTGAAGGTTCTTGTTACCTAGAAGTAGCATTAGAAAATAATTCTCTCATCAGCACAACCAGTGTATCCCGTTTGGTTTCTTAAGCCAAGCTGCTTATTGTTTCCTGTTTTTTATCTAAGGAAATAATGTGTTATGTCCACTGTAAATAGGATGCAAGTGTCTTTTGTGAGTAAATGTGCAGAAAGTACCTTTGAGTGTTACCAATATTGAAGCAGGTGGATATACTTCCTTTCTTTACTCTGGAGGAATAGTGTGAATGCCAAAGAACTATAAATGCACAGTTCTTACTTCTTTTCCTTCTTTGCAGCAGCAGTTCATGCAGTGCTTCCTGTCTTGCAGGGAATAGTCAGGATAGTAGGTCAGTTCTGCAGCATAAGCAGAAATTAATTTTAAGCATTATCAACAGTTTCCAGTTGGCACGTGCAGTGTTGGTAATTCCTTTTGTCTTCTTTCCTTATTGCACTTATTTTCCAATGGTTCCTTGCCTATTTATCTTCCCTAACGTGGACTTCAGAAAACTGCAATGCCCTCCTCAATTTCTCTGCAATATGGTGCATCAGTATCAGTTTATGTCAAAAAAGAGCAGTAGGTCAGTCAAGAGAATGGCCACAGACTTCATCTGGGGCATTGCAGCCACTCATACGAATTTTAGTGGTTTATATTTGTTAGAGCTGGTCCTGCCATACATCTAATCACGTATGGTCTTTTCAGATGTGGAGCTTGCACAAGTTACAATATATAGTCCAACCTTTCTTGCTAACTGAAAAAGATACTCCTTTGCCCTTGAAAAACAGAAATCTCTTGAGCATATTTAAAGGCAGCAAGAGCCAGGCCTGCAAGTGATTTCTGCTCTCTCCTCCCCCATCATCTGTTCTACACTGTAAATAATTTTCAATTGCCAAAATGTCATAGCAAATGAGGAGAAGAAGAAGTTTATAAAACAGCAGGAGCACAGGAATAGAGAAGAAATGAGACTCTGATTTATATTCGTTATGTACATATGAAGGTAGGAGAAAATGTTAGATACCTGTTTTCTCCATTAGATCTTTTTCTCAGCTGGGTTTTTTTGCACAGGGGTACTGTTGATCATATATTTTGTTGAAATGTAAAATAAGCACTTCTTGCGCTCCACAGTTAGAATTGCATCTGAGGCATTCCTGTGTTACCTGAGTTTTTGTTTTCAGGCTTTCTGATTTCCCCAGAATCAAATAATGGGGGTTCATGTGCTGGAGATCAGTTCATTGCATTTTCATCTTGACTAATTTTCAATGTGGGAAATGTTCTTGGTCCGGCTGCTGATCCGCTACAAAAGGGAAGTCCTTCCTGAGAGCAGTAGGTTTAACTGCTCACTTCAGATGCTCACTTTGCAATGTGCAAGCTGAGCAACTTGAACTGCTGCTCACCTCTTGTGTTCTGCTCGCTGCCCAAAATCTTCACAGGGTCACAGAGGAAAACAATGATTTGCCCTCTCTGTCAAAGCAGATGTTTCACTGAACTCCTGCTTGGAAGCAGAGGGGAGCTCAGGGGTCCACAGTAAAAAAGCATTAGGTTAAAAGCAGATTCAAGTTCCAGGCATTCTGAGACTCCCATAAATAACCGTCCTTGGAGAGTAATGAAATTTAAGAAGATAATTAATTGACAATATCTTCTTGATACCGTTGAAATGTGCATTCACTACCAAGATACATTTCTTCTATTTAAACAGGCAACTTTAGAAACATTACTTCTTTTTGTAGTGGTGTACCACAAACTGTGTCCCGAAGATGCTTCAAGTAAATTAGGGGCTTGTAGGATCTGTGCCTTCCCTGAGCAAGCATGAAGCTACCTCTTTGTATGTAGTGTGCTTTTAATATGGATTAATACTGGACCTAAAATACAGCAGGGTTGTTTATGGCAATAACGTCACAACCTTTTGACTATATCAGCATAGGAAAGCTCCTTTGTAACATTCCTTTTACGTAAGACTTGTGTCATGCTCTCAAGTGAAGTGTCATTATCACAATTTAAAATTGCTCTACTTGTAAGAAGTGCCTCTTTAGATACAAAACTTTGCACTGTTACCAACTGAATGACGAACTTTCTGAATTATAAATGCATGAATCAGTGTATTTCAAATGTATATAAATGAAGAGTTTTCTTTCACTGATAAGCCCTTCCTTGGCTCCAGCCCTGTAAACACTTACATATGTGTCTGTCATATTGTGTAGTCCCATAAACTTCCATGGATCTCCAAGTTACAAAAGCTCACTCAATACAAAATTACTGACCTGATTACAATCCTAATGTAGTCTCCAAGCTGCACAGGTCAAGTTTGATGGAAAACTGTAAGAGCCAACAGGAATATTTTCTTGTAATAAAAGTTCTAACAGTGCATATTGCTATGTCATCATAGTTCAGACAGGTAAATATGCGACATTGTGACGTGTCATTGTACTGCAGTAATGTACAATATGCTGGATGGGGCTGGTTTAGTTTTTATGTCATGGTCAGTGAATATTTCCCCCCTTGAAAATGTTAATATTTTTGCTGTATTTCAGTTATATTTTAATATCCTTAGATCTAGCATGAAATACTTTTTATTTAGTAAGTAATTTCATCTGTTTATTTGGCTAAGTTGCTACAAAGTAATGACTTATATATATTGCTGCTCAATTTAATACTGGTATCAGCCTTTGTTTGGAAGAATGGGGTGTAAGAGAAGTGTAAAAAAATGTGGCTGATTTTGCTACACAGTTTTTGCCTACCCTTACCTTTGTCTTAAGTTGAATTCCTTGTTGAGAAGAATAAAAGAATCTATACCGCTTAAGTCTTTTCCTCTTTGGCCCTTTATTCCTGGAATGACAGTTGTAGCACAACTGGGTAGAAAGCAGGAAGACATCCTAACTCCACAGTGTATTTACCAAGCAGTTTCTTTCCTCAGATATTCTCAAATTTTAGAAGTTCTTGCATCAAGTATTGTAAGCATGATTTTTTTCTCCTTTTTTCCGTGAAGATTATTTAGAATGCCTGAGTTCAGATAATGTTCTGTCTTCGGTCTTCAGTATTTTTCCAAAGTATGTTTTTCCCTGAATTACCTTTAGAAATGAAATTCCATGTGGATGCTTCGGTGCCATCAGACAAAATGCTTCACCCTCAATATAAACTTCACTGGGGAAAAATAAATTTAGGGAATATATAGTGAAATACAGTATTTCTAAACCAAACAGGAGGTACTTTTCTCCCAAATTGCAAAAATGTCTGTGGTATAGCAAGCCTTGTTAGTTCAAGATGTTAGGAATACTAAAAATGGTGCTAAACCTTTCTGAATGGATTCAGAAAACAATTAAACACATCCATAGAAATAAAATCCATTGGGGAACTAAACAAAAAGACAGTATTTCTAACTTGGAGAACCAGCTGCACATGGCTGAAATCAGAGGGAAAGTTCTGGAAAAATAGCATTTTAAGTTTGCCTGTTCCTTTAATGCTCAGGCCCACCTGCCCTTGGGCACTGGCTGAGGACAGGAGGTCAGGCTGGATGTGGGCTTTACTCCAGTGAAGTTACAGAGAGTCCTCTTGATTTCTTTAATGTTTGGAAATGCAGCGTTAAGGACTAAGCTAGGAGCAGGTCTCAGGATGTGAGGAGTCTCCTGTGTTATTTAACAGCCCAACCAAAGCATACATGGAACCATTTAGGTTGGAAAAGCCCTCCAGGATCATCAAGTCCAACTGTTAACCTGGCGCTGCCAAGTCCGCCACTAAACCCTGTCCCCAAGTGCCACATGCTGCACTTGATCAAGTAACGTCTGGCAGCAGTTACATTAATCATGTTTGAGTGCATTTCTAAAACATATGTAAGCTGTTATGAGGAACAGCAAAGTGTACTCCCAGGTAGAGGAAGCTCCACTGACAAAGAATAAAGGCTGATTTGAGTTAGATCAGGATTCTTGTGGAGAAGAGCTAGGCTATCTCTTTAAATTAGTACTCAGGGTGTGGCTGGTGTAATAAATAATGTCTGAGTTGAAATTAAGGTTTCCCTGAAAATTGAACTCTCATATCTTTTACAGATCAATTGTAAACAAGAAATCAAAATTTAAAAAAAAAAAAGAAAAAAAAAAAAGAAGGAAGTTAAATAACCCTGGATCTCTTACCAAAAAAATAATGGATGGTATTAAAGTGTAGAAAAAAGCTGAAAAGACGTGTAAGTCAGATCAGAAGTCTCTAAGTGGCTTTTGTGGCCTGAATTTGTGTTTTATGTAAACAGCAGTCTGTCATCTGCCTCACAGAAATGCAAAACTTATAATAACGTGGGCAAAGTTAACAGTTTTTCCTTTAAGGGGCCTAGTTTTGATACAGCTCAGGCTTTCAAGACTGAAAGGTTTGGGGTTTTTATCACATCCTAAGAGAACGATCGCCCTGCTGAGAGTTAAGGTTTCATCAAGGCTTGTTCAAAGCAGTAAAGTTTCTTGAACTGATTTTCACTGCATCAGATTTCCATGACTTTGAACCAAGGCTGAGAACTGTTTTATTGGAATGCATAAGAGGGAAAGTGTTGTTAAATGATTCTACCTTCACTCTTGCAACTGCAGATTCCAGGGGGATTTGGTGGAATACACGGAGAGAAGAATGCAGGAAACTCTTAACAGTCTTGGTTGATTGGGATTGATTGGGTTAAAACCTTCTGGAATCATGTAAAATGAATCTCAAGTCAATAAAATGCTGATAGGAAAGACGATTAATTTAAAGTACAATAAGCAGACTCCGTGTCATGTAGTTGGCTTTGTAGCAAATACATATTTTTCTCAGTGGAATTGTATCAACATTCATTTTTCTTTGATTTCTGGATATTGTTTTCAATTTTCTTTTGAGGAGTGGCTTCACATTTTTTTAGAAACCCCTGACTTGTTCCTGTTGGAATTTGTGTGTTCAGAAATTGGCCTTGTGTCAACACATCACCTGTTAGTTGTTAAGAGTTTAATTTTCAAAGATATGATTTCATCTCCCTGAAGACAAGGGGGACAAAGAGATCTGATGCAACAGCCATGATTTAGCTTGAGATGTAAACCAAAAAAAAAAAAAAAAAGAAAAAAACAACGTTTTGGTGATGAAGTCAGACCAACTGAATTGACTATTTACATTGAGAAAGTATTACAGCCTGGAATCCATGATAAGATAAAGCCTTTGTCACTTAGGCTTGAGAGGAGTTTTAATTAGTAATGACCAGTAATATTTTGTTTGAAAATTAGGATAAATTAACTAGAGCACTCTCCAGGAGGGGGAGGAGAATGCATTTGCTTTTGTAGCATCCAGGTTTGCAGTTCCTACTCTGCCTGCTTTGTTCTGGCCTAACAGTAATTAGTTTCATTTTAACCACGTGTTGTGCTCTGGTTCCAGAATTGGCAAGTGTTGTGAAATACCAATGTAAGAGTACTCAGGGCCAAGAGCAGCCCCTGTGAAACAGGGAAATGCAAGTAGTGAAATTGGGAACTTAGTAGGATGTCTAAGAGTTGACCAGAGTCTCTGAAATTAAAGGATGAGCAACTTGCCCTGAAAATTTGATTCAGGATGAGGTTTCTGTGGAGACTTCTGACACTTTTTGGTTGTGTTTGAGTAGGAAATGTCTTGAAAACAGCTTTTCCTGTGGTCTTATCTCAGGCTTAAATATGAAGATACACAATCGGTTTGCTTTTCTCCCTTAAAAATATTTAACTGAACTTTTAAAAACCTCAGCTGAAGAAAAGCAGTTCTGCTCCAAGTGCTGAGAACAGGCTTAGACCAGTTTTCACTACCCATATCCTAGTTCTAACTATTACAAAGGAGTTTTTCAAGTGATCTAAATGAAAACTGCCTTGGAGATAAATTTTAAGGAAAATTTCTTAACTTTCAGGGTTTCCCACTTTATGCTTCTACTTTAATAATGACTGAAAAGAAAAAAATATTTATCATAACTATGTCTTTTAAATCAAATTGGTATGTTCATGATACAGTCAGATTTCTGAGGCATCCACGCCTTTTTTGCTACTTAGCAGCTGTCAATACATGAATATATCACATGCTGACATAGCATTCCTAATTAATTTTTCTTACCTAATTATACAGTTCTCACACCTTTTTCATTGGTTTGTTTTATCTGCACTTAAAGCAGTACATGTTAGTTTGCATTTCTGTTTGAAATTATTCAAAAGCACAGAAAAAGTCATTTGTGCAGATGGAGTTTCTCTTCATATTATGCTGATTTCAGTATGGAGTAGGTGAAGAATACCTTCCAAACCATATAATATTGAAAAACTTGTGTTTTTCCTTCACTTCTGAAAAAATAGAGCTCTTCATGTTCAGTAGTTCTGTAAAGTGAGTCTTGTAGTTGCCTGTTGCCTGAGTGGTGGTGATGTAATTATTCTCTAGAGGGGAAATGCCTTGAGTAAATATATGAAACGAATGGAATAGACATTATGCAACTTCCATCCTTTTTGTGAGGTCTCATTTTTGTAAAACATTCTTGTTTTGGTCTTCTGGCTGGATAAATACAAGCTGAGTGAAACTTGATGTCATGGAAGCTCTTAACACTTTCTTTTGCCTTAACAGTTCTAAGCAAAGCTTTCTCTCTTGACCCTGTTCAGTTGCAGGAGTTGATTTTTGAATGTCTGTTTTTTTCCTACTATGGGAAGATTACTTTTAATGAAACAGAACTCTTCAATGACTCAAACCTTTGAACCTGGTAGAACAACACTTCCAAAGATGGGTTGACCTAAGAGTTCAAGTCCAGTCTCAATTTTAAATACTTTTTCCCACCTACTCCTTTTTCCAGGTAAACCACAGTTACTCTTCTGATAATTTGAATCAGCTCCCTTACAGAGAGATCTGGATTTTCATCAAATTTAAAACTGTTTTAAAACATGGGCAAACCACCATTTAAATCTTTAGAATTAAAGCAGTGTAAAACAGATGTGAAAGTAAAGCCGTCTGCAAGAAAAATCCAGGCAAGTAGTCTGAATCCTGTCTGCATCCAGAAAGTCTTCATTTCCAGCATTTCTAAGTGCTCTATCTGTTGCGTTTGGATTAGGTTAGTCTCTTGTCAGTGCTAAATCAAAAAACTGTTGCCTATGTTGGCTTCAGCTCGAATACCTCCTAATCTTCTGTTTTTAAATAGGAGTCCCCCTCTGACCAGACTTGTGTACATAGCTGAGTTTGGCTGTTCTCGGTGCTGTGGGTGTCTCTGCATGTACAAGCAGTACTTGATTATTGTTGAAGAGCTGAGGAGAAGGCCAGAAAAGAAATTCCACCCTCCATGGCCTCCTCCGCTCTCCCACTCCCCAAGCTCCTCTTTTGTGGTCCCCAACACCAGTGCAAAGCATTCTGTGCCTGAAGAGGAAGTGGGGTACCTCAACTTCCCTAAAGGACCATTAGAAAACTGTAATTTCAAAATGAGTTTCCTGTCCAAGGAAGAGGGCTTAGCACTTACAAGAACAGTTCTCCACTGTACGAGTCAGACATTTTCGTTTTATGAGGAACAAATAAAACATTCCTCTGTGCTTTACAGGCATAACACTTTCTTAGAGCCTTTAGTTCCAAAATGACCTGTCTGCATAGCTGTGCTGATCAGTCGCAGAGAGTAACACGGCCTGACTGTTCAGCAGGGCCTGATGCCAGAAAGCAGCGGAGGTGGGGCAGTGGCAAAGCCTTCCCTTGCTTTTCAGCTGGGATTAGGTCTGAGGTACAAATAGTTCCATTCCTGGTGTGGAAGGGTGGAGGTGGTGGCGTTACTCAGTGACAGGGCCTCGCTGAGGTCAGTGGGGATGCCCGGGGTGTATCCGGCATTTCACCGTGTCCGCTGGGAGGTGACACAGGGCTTTGCCACCGCAGGCTGCAGGCAGCTAAACCTCATGTGTCTGAGCTGGGCCTTGGGAGAAGTATGTGAAAAGGATTATGCCAGCTTAATTCAGTTCTTTGGAGGTGTGGAAAGCATGGGCAGGTTGACCTTACCCAGCTAATCCGGCTTTAAAAATAAATTAAAGCAATTGTTGTCAGCATGAGATGTTGAGTTACTTTTGGGGTTTAGACTTAATATTCTGCCTCATGCTATAATAAAGTTAATTGTGTGCTTTGAAGAACACCAAAAATAGTGAAAACACACCAAAATCCTCAATGAAGTTTAACTGTAGAACATCCAGAAGGAGCTGAAAGTTTTCCAGCAAGCATCATAATTTATTTGTTATGGGACTTAGGATGAAAAATAATTGGTAAATCGTGTTAAATTCAGTCTAATGAGAAGCCATAGTCTGTGTTGTATAGTATTACTTAAGATTTACTGTGTCCTACAGTAAAGGCATGTGGTCACATGGGCTTTGATTTTAGTCTTTTTTGTTTCCAGGTTAATGCCTTAATTCAGTTCTATTTGCCTTTAAAGCAAGCTTATGGGAGAGCTCTCACAGTTCTTAAAGTGAAATCAAGCTCATATATTATTGTAACGTAGCATTTTAATATTAGTGTGTAATAGACGTAAAAAAAGACATTTCTTTTTTTTTTCCTCTTTTTCTCCAAATGTTAGCAGATATGCAAAAGGAAACCTACCAAATGCCATAGTGAAACACAGATTGTAGAGAGGGAGATGAAAGGTTATGTGTAATGGGGACAGCAGTAGCACATAATTGCAAAGTCTGATAAACATGTTATGTCATTTTTTTTCAGTTGTTCCCCAGACTCTCTTGTAATTAATTGCATCCTTGCCCAAGGCTTGTTGAGCTGCAGATAGATCAGTTAGCAGGTAATGCTCTAGCCTTTCTCTTCAAAGATCCTTGCAAGAGGAGCAAGTTCATCTTTCCTGATGCAGTAAAAGCCATTGTATTTATAGCTGTTAAACCTTATTTTGTCAGCACTGGAAATATCTTCTAAGGAAATAATTTATGAGGTGCAAACAAACATGATTCACCAATTACTTTTTCTGGTTAAAAACTTCTCAGATAGAGAAAAAATCTTCAAGTGAGTGTAGCAGCAGAATTTTTGGTGTCCTAACTTGGATGTGTGCTTACATGGTTCCATAATGCTAAAAATGAGTCATTGAGAATAGTGTCTTTTCCAGTAATAAAAGCGATGCAAGCCAGAACTCGCATTTGACAGGTTTGAGAAAAAGACCTATAGAATTTGTGTATCTACTGTACTCTGTCCTCTGATAGGAGAGGGAACCTGAGAGATGAGCACACAGTAGCCTTAAGAAGAACACTGAAAAGTGAAGAATCTAGGGGAACTGCTTCAAAACAATAAAAAAAAAAATTCGAGTTTAAAGCACAGGACTTAAGTGTGCATTTGTTCTTCAATGATCAGACATATAAAAACAAAACTATAATTTTAGAGTTAGGTGTCTATTGAGGGTACCTACAGCAGTTAGGAGTAACATGATGTAATTCCCATATCTTTTTGCATGGATGCTAAATAACACATTGACTTTTCTTAATGATCACATTGTAATTAAAAGGAGCTTACTTTTTCCCCAGCGGAAATTCTGGAATTGGCTGGAAATGCAGCAAGGGACAACAAGAAGGGTCGAGTCACTCCTAGACACATCCTGTTGGCTGTAGCAAACGATGAAGAATTAAATCAGGTAAGAAAAACCTCTGCCATGTGAAGGCCAGGATTTCCTTTAAGGCTTCTTAAATTGTCTTTCCATATAGCTGACTTGTAACTCAAGACCTCTGCTTATTGAGTAGCACACCAGGAAACACTCACTAGCATGCTGGCTGTGTAACTAACTACAGTACTCAGCTTAATTATGTATTTCAGCACCCCTAAAATGTGTAAAAATGCAGTGGAGATGTAAAATGATGTTTGCTAACGCTATTACAACCAGTTCTGTTGGACTGAGGCGTTGTCATAAATTCTTCAAGCACACAGAGAAAATCCTGCAGATGCTGTTTGTTTGTTTGTTTTTAGTTTACCCCTTAGACAGCTGAGGACTCAGTGGGACCTATCCTGTTCCCACTGAAGTCTGTTATTGT
The DNA here is from genome assembly GCA_013397055.1 of Pachycephala philippinensis. Taxonomy (NCBI): domain Eukaryota; kingdom Metazoa; phylum Chordata; class Aves; order Passeriformes; genus Pachycephala; species Pachycephala philippinensis. Next base: position 512,581 of record VWZT01005326.1, on the reverse strand, counting down.
GACCGCAGAAGAGCTCTAAACTCTTACAAGTCTGTGTCCTTTGCAGATTTAAAGATGCGTTTAACTTCTCCACAGAAAAAAAGGGCATTATTATTACAGTGCTGTGGTGTCAGTCAGAGGCAGTGGCTGGCATTAACATACCTTTGTGTGAGGTGCTGTAAAAATCCATCTGAAAAGATGCTTTTTCCAAACCTATGTATCATGATGAAGCAGGAAAAAAAAAATATCCCCCAACCACCCTCCTTCTGGCTTTGTCTGAAATTTGATAATACTATCCATTCATTATCCCTCTGTAAGCTTGGGGCTCGCTGAGTTGAGACTGGGGAGCAGTAACATGAATCAGAAAGTGAGAGTACCTGGGGGACTTGGATGTCACCGTCTGTATCCTCCTGAATAGTGAATTAGTCCCAGTTAGATGCATAAAAATGGGTTAAAGTGGTTTTAAATACAGAACATTATGTATTTCACCTTTGCTTTTAAAGGCTTGAATGAACTGCACACTTTTGAATATTGATATTCAACTGCGTATTTTTTTGGAGTTACAGGTATAGAGATCTGTATAAATGTTGCCCTCCATTTTGAAGTTTGTTTTTCTAAGAAAAAAAATAAACACAATTTCAGGAAAATTCAGCACTTGGGACATATACTGGGTTCTCCACAGTGTGGCACCCGCTGCAATCTCATACCCTGGACTTTGGGGTCCCATTTCTCTCTCACAGGCTGCCCTGCCAGGCCCTCAGGTGTGTGCCTGGAGCTGTCTCATTTTTCCTTATTGGGTAACAGCCTTCATGGCATGGATTCAGAGAAACAGATCTTGGGTGAGCCCTAGAGATGCTGGCAGTGACAGGCACGTGTGCAAGAACAACACGTGCTCCCTTTATAGTTAAAATCTAGTATTTTGATGGTCAGCTCCATTTCATGCATTTCATATCTCTCTTCTTCAAGGATAGTGGTGGAGAAACTCAAGGCAGTGTACAAAATTTGCAGTAAATCATATTTTCTATTTATCAGTGAGTAAATGCTGGAATTTGTCATGTACAACTTTTTTTTTTATTTTTAATTAGCTGTTGAAAGGGGTCACCATAGCCAGTGGTGGAGTGTTACCCAATATTCACCCAGAGCTGTTGGCAAAGAAGCGGGGATCAAAAGGAAAACTGGAAGCCATCATCACTCCACCCCCAGCAAAGAAGGCAAAGTCTCCATCACAGAAAAAAACTGTATCAAAGAAAACAGGCGGCAAGAAAGGAGCAAGGAAATCCAAGGTAGAATAATGTGTTTATTTTAAACCCAAACAAGCTTGCCAGCAGTAGCTGCAGGGAGCTTCACACAGGGTCAGCTCTCTGTTGCGTGTGTTGTTAACAATGGTGATTTCAGTCACAGTGTGAGCGGGGAAGGAGGAGCACTGCCCTCACCCTGGTGTAGCTGGAGTCTGAACACCCTCAGAAGTGGCCCAGGTCGGCACACAGGCAGATGGGCCATAAATACTCTGTAAGAAACATTCTGAGGTGGGCAGAGGGTGGAGGTATCAGGAGACAGAAGAGGAAAGCACCTGGCAGCTGTACTGGTCATGCCTTATAGCTTTCAGTTTGTAGGAGTAGGGAATCTTTTTAATGTGTACATGTGTAGCCACAGATGTTTTTTCTTTTGCAAAACAACTACTGTTAAGTAATAAGTTATGCAAGTAGGAAGAAAAGTACAGGAATTTCACATGGAATGGACAAGGAATGTGAAAGTTGCCTCTGGGTCAAGCAAAGCTTCTTTATTTATCCTGTTACTGTTTACTTGGTCACTCTTCTGATTGTTTCACTCTTTAGTTTTTTGAGGTGTTGAATTTAGTTTTCTCCCTCAGAGCACCTATTAGTTGACATTTCAAATGCAGTGCTTCCAATAACCATGCACTAATAATTTCCCCAAATATGGAGGTTTTTTGCCCTACTTGATTACAAAAGCAGGAAGTCTGTTGTGGGGTTCTGTTTTTCTTCCACACAATAAACTGGATTGTCTGCTTACTATATTGGTATTTGGCTAACAGTAAAGTCCTGGGGAATTGAAATGGGACCCATGAAAATCTAATTTTCAAAACATTTGCGTAAAGTAAAACATGGTAACAGCGTCTAAAAGCACAATATACCCTTGCATCAAAGTCATTTTAATTGTTCAGCCTCAGACTTAGTTTGTGTACTTTGGAAAGGGACAATAGGAGAACAGTGGTTTGCTCAGTATTCCAGGTGTGCTTTTTTTGCTTCAACACAGATATTGCTGAGGCACCAAATATTTAAATGAAATTGTAAGTAGTAATTTTATTGAAAATGTGAAATTATTTTTGGCACCAATTGAGTTTATAACCACAGCCTTCGTGAATTGACTTCCTTTTCAGAATGTTCCTAATTCTCATTTTTGTTCAGTAAATCAATTAATTCCTGAAACCTGTTATTTCACTGCAGTAATAGAGTTGAAAAAAGAAACGGTGGTTGAGGGGAACTCCTTCTCTCTCCTCCAACAGTTTTACTGAAGATGAAAGTAGGTGATGATGTTAAGTAAGACAGAAAATTGTTCAGCCCATTTCCTGCAACTAGGCAGATAGAAAGTAGATGTATTCTTTTGACACTGCTTCTAAGGACAGCCACATTACAAATGAGCATTTCTAAAAATAAGTCTGTGAAATCTGGGAGCACCTCCCGTCACAGATAGAATTTATTCTCTGACAAGTCAGTTTTTAGCTTAGAATGAATGCCTGCGCACACATAGAGATATGTAATCTTTGTCCACACAAGCCATTAGAAAGCTGTTAAAAGTTTGGGGCTGTTTATTTGTTGTCCTGCAACATTTAAGACAACTGTCATCTCTGCTGTGCACTTGTGGGCAAGGGAAGGTGCCTGTAGATGTGCAGACGTTGAGGTCGTTTTTCTTGTTGATCCCTTCAGTTGTTATCATGCACTTTGGTTGGGCTAAAGGATAAAATCCAACGCCACTGTTTGTACAGGCATTTTATTGCCTGCTAAGCATTTAGTGCATGTCGTATATCTTAGTGTCATTAAACTGTTTTTCTCAGAGCCTTGAGTTAACTAATTAACTATATTTTTGGAAGAAGAAGCAGGGAGAAGTGAGCAAATCAGCCAGTGCTGACAGTACAACAGAGGGAACTCCTGCAGATGGTTTCACAGTCCTGTCCACCAAAAGCCTGTTTCTTGGCCAGAAGGTATGATCCTGCATTTTTATAAATCAATACCTATTCTTCTGTGCTGCTTAGGGAGTAGCCCCCTCCTACCACCCCCCCTTTCCACAAAACATCTAGGTACAATGGACATTTCCCCACTGAGCAATTGAGGAGATGTATGGTAACAGTTTTTCTAATTTCAAATAAATTCACTGAAACAACTTCTAGAAAATTTTAAAAAATACACAAATAAGTCTTCATGTGGCTACATAATTAAATACTTAATTAGAAGGAAAGCCTGTGTGCTTGTAATCTGTCTCATTCATAAACAGCATAATTGTTACAGATAAGCATCTGCCAAAGAGATTATTCTAAGAATAAAGTGTATTTTTTCCAACAGTCAGCCCGCTTCATTGCTGATGTAAATGATTTACAGGTTTTTATCAAAACCTATTTTAGACATTTGTTCATAATAATGGTTTTATGCTATGTTCTGCTTTGTGATTTACAGAAGTTAATGCTGGGTAATAATGAATGATGCTTTTATGAAAAGCTAGAGATGAACAATTCTTTTTTTTTCCTGTGAATATGCTTTGGGATGTGGGTTGGTTTAATACAAATACATATCTGCTAAAGAGGATCCATTTAAAGAGACAATTCATTAAATTAATTTGGTCTTTTATCCTGAAACCTGCCTTTAATTTGTGATGCAAAATTTTCTTAAGTAAAACAGCATCTTTCTGCTATCATTCAATAATCAGATCATTGTGTTGTAAGCCATAAAAGATGAGCCATTGTCCATTGTGGAATGTAACGCCTCTGACTCATTTTTATTTCATACTGAGGTTGTTCTCCATGTATCCTTCAGTTTGTTTGCCAAGTTTAACATGCATGAGAGTAACGTTTTTTGTAAGACTTCTGATTTTCCACATTTAATTTTACTGCTACAGCTAGATGGCTGTTTTGGTAGGGTTTTTTTTGTTTTACTCCTGTTAGGGGGGTGGTTTTTTAAAAACATTTTGATGACTAAATTAGAACCCAAAATTTATAGTCTACGTTACTGTTTCAAGAAAGCAAGTAACATCAAACTTCTGGAGATGATTTTGAGCTCATTTTAGTTACCATAGGAAACCTGTAATAAGACCTAGTGTTGTGTTCCAGCAAGACTGGCCCAGCAAATCAGTGAGGCTTTGCTGTTGGGCTTACTGGAAGAAAATCATGACCTCCAGGACTGCTTTAAGCTGTGGTGGGCAAAGCCAGTGTCTATTGTAGAGCTTCCCAGTGAGTCCTCGTACTGGGGAATGGACTTTCTGGCTTTCCCATTCACTTGGGGTGCAGCCCTCTGAGAACATTACTGGTGTAATCCATCCTTGCACTGGGTCCCTGTCAGTTAGCCCTGCACATGAGAGGGACCAGGTCTTAGCCTTTAGTTGTAACACATAATGAAAAGAGAAATCAAAAGAAAACGAAAACCTGTTTGTCTCCTGTGAGGGAACACTCCAAATCAAACAGATCATGTTCTGAGGGTTAGAGAAGGCATTTGGAGAATTGCTGCTGAGATCAATCAACCAGGATCTTTCAAACCTCCTGTGACATTCTTAAACACCTTTCCAGCATGTCTGTTTGGTTTGCAAAACCATTATCTGCCAGATCAGAATATCATTTGCTAAATGCAGGGAAGGAAGAAAATAATCCTGGTTTTGATATCACATCATTCAAAGTGTTTAATGGGAAAAATCTTTTTCTTGGCTCCATGTTTGCAGAAGGGAAGGGAAGGGTTTTGTTTGCAAAAGCAGCTCTTCATCCTTCTAATAACCCCAGATTTAATTTGATGCAGAAAACACGAATGAAAATGTGTCATTCGTGGGTAAAACCTGGGTATCATTCAGTTTTTAAAATTACACTTACTGCGTTAAATCTTTAGGTAACTGCTGACATTCAGCTGGAAATTCTTAGAGGTCATGAAATGGCAAAGAACCCGTCAGTTATACCTGTAGTGCTACATTAATTATTAAAATCTAGTTAATATGTAAATGATTGCACATCCTACAAGTGACATCCCAGTGGAAATGTGGCATTGTGCACATTACCTGGTTTGTTTTTCCTGAGAGGATTACAAAGTAGAAGCAGAGTTGCAGGACCTCAAGCCTAAGCTTTAAGGTTTGGACTTTCCAAGAGACGTCAGCTTGTGGTCTGCAATAGGCATCTTCAGTTTTCAGTATGAAACTCATACCAGAAAAAGCTTCAAGACTTTTAAGGTAATTTTGTCTGAAATTAGAAATGCCAGGCTTGGCTTAGAAAATACTCATGGATGTGCTAAGTGCCATCTGCATTTTATCTAACTAACATTTGATTGAAATGTTACCTAAAGTTATGTCCATTCTTTGTTGCACATGTATATGCAAGTTGTGTCTATTTATTTTTTTAAAGTGGCCCTTTAGGGTATCTCTTCTTCTGCCTAATACGTGCTTCATACTATTGAGTAGTGAAATAGAGCAATTACTCATCAGAGGATTTAATTCCACAGGAAAAATTCTGATTAATTTTTTATTTGTTTTTGGCAATTGGATAGCTAACAGGGCATTGAGCAGTAAATGCAGAATTTAGTAAAATAATACTTAGCTGCCAACACATGCTATCAGTCATGGGCAGCTTTTTAAGCATTTTCTTGTTGCTGTTAAATTGAAACTTTAATTACCAGCTGGCTGTTACGTAAATCCCATATATAAGCAGGCTCAGGGATAGATTTAAGGTCCAAAACAAAAACAGTCTGCAGCTGAGATAGATCTGGGGCAAAAACTTGTACAGCACAGGTTAGGAATCAAAGAGAACACTTACAGAATGAGCAAAATATGCTTAGGAACATACTAAAATTTCCACAAAACAGTCTTGGTGTGTGCATGTGTTTTGCGGTTGTTTTTTTCTTTTTTTTTTTTTTTTTTTTATTTTAAAATTCATGAAGTTTTTTTAACATTTTGGTTTGATTTGATTTGACTTTATTTTAAACAGCAGTTGCTTGTAGTCAAACTCAAGACTCAAACTCCAGTATGAATAACTCACCACGTGTGAAGTATTAAAGGATTCCAAGCTATTTGGAAAGGAAGCTTTCTTAGATTTCATTACAAATTCCCAAACAGACATGTACTTAAGACAGGGCTGAATTACACTCATTTTTAGTCAAAACCACCCTATTTTGAGCTAACATAATTTACTCAAGCAACATGTGCAAATTATATGAAATTGCAGGCTTTTAAAAAGAGAAAGAAGGTCAATTCATAGAATCACATGAACGAAATGGAAATATTTTTTTCATAAAATTTAAATACAGAGATGGTGGCCTCCTTAAATGTCCCATTCACTTGTATGGGTTTCATGGACTGGCTCATATTCCTTGTTAATGAATTAACATACGCAAAGCAATTATTTGAAGAGTCAAGTTTACAGAGCGTGGACTACAAACAAGAGATAAAATTCTGTTATTGATGAGATAAAGTGCCATGCCTGAAGGTGTATGTTATGCTGTGTAGGCTGCGGGCATTGGATTAAAAGGAAAGCCTGGCTTAACTGCAGCTGGTTTCAGGAATTGCATCAATGGATGAGAACTTTCTCTTTCATGCTTGCTTTCCATATCACCTAAACAGCTACTGAAAAAATCATTTTAAAAACATATTATAAACACAGGTGTAGGTCATGCTGTAGCTAATGTATTTCCCCAAATGAAAAAGTCTGGGAAATCTTTGGCACTTCTAAAGTATTTAAAATCTTGACAGTAGTAAACTTGGTGCCTGTGAAATCAGACTTCCAACAGAAGTTATGAAGCATCATTACAACCTGCTCAGACCGTGGTTATAAACTTCCCATGCCTGCAGTTCTGACCTGTGCCAAGTTTAGCATTCCCATCAGGTTGCCTCAAATTGTAGAGCTGGTTCTGTGGTGTGGATCACATCCTGTGAGGAGACACCCAAACTGTCTTTTAAAACATGTAGTGCAGATGTGAGGTCAATCTCTAGATCTCTGTGCTGCCTTCCTCAGTTTCCTGTGTGCCCAGGAGAAATCCTCCTGATCTGTAACAAGAAAGAAATTGAAAGATGTTCTTGAAATATATGGGGGTACTTAGAGGAGTAAATGGGCATTAATGGATGGGGTTAAAAGTCTCTGCTTTCATAAGGGACAAAAGGGAGTAAAGCAAATAAAATAAAAACTGGAAGCAGTACGCACGTAGTATCATGTGCCTGCTTACGGTACCTCACCAGACATTCCCAAAGGCTGCAGAACTGTAATGAGGACTGAAGTGCTGTAATACAAAACATGGTGACCACTGATAAGGAAAGAAAAAAAACACATCCCCTTGTTGGGATGGAGGAATTGCTGGAGACAAGTGTGTGCTTTCTCAGATAGGCTTGTGTTTGCTGGCTTGAAGAAGGAGGAAGCAGCAGCTTTGATCCTGTTTCAGTGCAGAATGGTCCCGGCACATCCCTGTAATTGATGCTTAAGGGATGCTTAGGGTGTCCTTCATCCATACTCAGGGAAGAAACAAATACCCTCTTTTAATGGCAAAATAAGAATCACAGAATGGTTTGGAAGGGACCTTAAAGCTCATCTCTTTCCAACCCCCTTGCCTTGGGCAGGGACACCTTCCACTACCCCAGGTTGCTCCAAGCCCCATCCAACCTGGCCTTGAACACTTCCAGGGATGGGGCAGCCACAGCTTCTCTGGGCAACCTGTGCCAGGGCCTCACCACCCTCACAGGGAAGAATTTCATCCTAATATCTAATCTTAACCTACCCTCCTTCAGTTTAAGGCCGTTCCCCCTTGTCCTGTCACTCCATGCCCTCATGAAAAGTCCCTATCCAGACTTCTTGTACTAGGTACTGGATAATAATAAGAATGCCAAATAGTGACCACCGTAAAACCAAAATAGAGCTGACTAGTAGGTACAGACATGTTCTCCCAGTGTGAACAACGTTTGAGTCTTGTGTTTGATTTTTTGGGGGATAATAACCCTTTATGACCTGCCTTTTATTTTGCATATTTGTTTGCAGTGATGCTATCTCCATCTGTGTTGCAAAGCTCACTTTTCTGCAGCTTCTCTGTGATTTCCCAGCTGTCCTGTTATTTCCCACCTCATGCTTTTCTTTTCAGCTGAACCTTATTCACAGTGAAATCAGTAATTTAGCCGGCTTCGAGGTGGAGGCCATTATCAATCCTACCAATGCTGACATTGACCTTAAAGATGACCTAGGTAAATGGGGCATGGGTTGACACAACTAACGGTCACATGGAAATTATGGAACCCAGAATTTACTATCTAGGGCTTCAAACCTTTAATCAGAGCAGAAATTCAAATCTTGCAGGTCCTGCTTTGTTGAAGAACTATATTCAAAATACTTTTTGACCAATTCTGAATACTTGCAGCTATTGCTAGTCTTCAAGCTGATTTCAGTTCAAAAATTTTAAATTCTTTTCCATAATGATCATATGTGACTGTTAGCTATTTTGGGGGGTTTCTTATTTGGATACTTTGAGGACTAAAATACTTTTTTGTCAGGTTTTTCTCAAAATAAGCAGTTTCTCCATCCTACCTGCAATCTCAGGGGTTTTATTTCAATACTTAGAAAAGGCTTAAAAATTTTTGAAAGGGATTATTAAATAATTAGCTATTCCCGAATCTTTCCTACCTTGATTTGATGTGTAATTCAGTCAGTGATTTGTTTCCATTATGTTTCAATTCTTCCCTGTCACTTTTATATTCAGCTGAAAACAAATACTGATATTATACCAAGAGTGAGCTATCATGGGTGGAGAATCGCTTTTAAAGCTTCTCTCATTTCAGATTGATAAGAAATCAAAAAAATCCTTCTTTAACAGAAGTTTGTTCTTCAGCAAAACAAAAATTGCCTTTCATGCATGATATACTGCATTCTCTTCTCATTTGATTACACCTGCTGCTGTCTTTTTTTTAAACTTCCTTAATGGAATACAACCCATAAATCTACTACTGCTGCATTTCCTATGGGAATGTAGAGAAGTAACAAGAAAAAAGGTTTAAGAAGGCTAATTTTTAAATCAGCCTTTCTTAGAAATACGTATATTTCTGCAAGTGGCTTAGCAATTCCAGCACATAATTTAAAAATATGTCTTAGTTTTAAGCTATAAGAACAATTATTTGTATTTTTTAAAGCGAATTCTGTACAACCCTGGCTGCAAATACATGGTTTCCTCCATGTGAAGGAGACTGGCATTTTTAGAAACAAAATGATGAATGGCTTTACATATGAAGATCAGTGCCTGTCAGCTTATTGGTGCTGACAAAATGGAGAAACTAATTATTTTGTTTGGCTTGATGATCCTGAATTTCTCTTTCTTAAACAGATTCCATATTTTAATGTCATGCTCTGTGGGGAACTGGTTGTTCTAGGTTTCTGCAAAGTGAAATGGGGCATTAGCTGATTTTAAAACTTTGGAAATGATCTCATGTGATTGCTCTGACTTGTCATTTTAACATTTATTTGATCATGTCATACTCAATATTCTCCTCCTGCTCCCTTACACCCCTTTCTCTACACACACCTGCACACACAACTCAGCATACTCCTTTGGCGCAAGGTTTGGAGATGTAAAGGTAGGAAAATATGGACGTTGGTACATGTGTAAATGTAGAGCCTGTGCTGGGTCTCTGTCCAACGTGGTTGATATACATCTGTTTACCTGTTGTAGTTGCAAGTTGTACAGGCTGACATTGCCACGATCGACAGTGATGCTGTCGTTCACCCGACAAACTCTGACTTCTACACCGGTGGTGAAGTAGGTAATGGCAAGTTCAGTGCTGCGGAGCTCGTATGTGTGTGCATGGTCGATCAGCAGCCACCAGCTTGTTGTAGCTATGCAGATTTGCATTCATTTCTCACTTCCAGCAGTCCTGACTGATCATAACAAGAAATGAACAATTACAAATCTAGTGGGCATTTTTGGTTTTTATCGCCAAATCGGCCTTTCGGAAGTAACAATGGAGTGCACCACCAAAATTGAAGTGCAGCAACAGTGCATTAAATGCAGGCACGTGACCAAGGAAAATGAATTACAACATTGTCGGTTTGACATGTTAAGTGCCTGGTTTGAATGTGGTTTGAGTCTTGATCTTTAGATTTCTAACCAGTTCCAGTGCACCATGCCAAGTTTCAGATGTTCACATCTGGATTCACATGCCAGATCTGACCTGCCTGTATTTTCCAAACTCTTAAGATTATCTTACGGACCAATGACCTTCCTAGCCCTGCTCCATGGTCCTCACGCCCACAAGCCCAGGCTAGTGCTGCACACACATCAGTCATCTGAGCTACACAGAGAGAAGGCATGACAGGAAACAGGACAGACCTCTTAATTCAGCCATCTTAACTGTCCCCTGAGTAACTCTTCTCCTAGCCCTTCTCTTACCTCTCCCTGCATACAGAATTATGAAGGATTTTATAAAAGGGTAGGAGTACTTTGACTGAACTGCCTTGGTAATTTGAGAAGGCAAATCAGAATTTGGGCTGAATGCAGAAATGGCTGGCAATTCTTAAAAACAAGTCAGCTGATCCCAGCCTCTGTTCTGCATCTCATCTGACCTCACCATCACTGTGAGAATGGGCTCCCCCAACGCCTGATGCCTTGTTTCAGTACTGACTTGGAGGGACACGTGTCCTGCACCACCTGCTTTTTCTGAAAGGGCTGCTTTCTGAGTAACTCACAGAGAAATGTAGCTCTGGTCGGCCTGTTGGGCAGAAGCACTGTGACTTGGCTGGCTAAATAATATGCAGAGTGTCATAGTAGCCTGTACCTGGAGAATACGCTTCCAAAGTCTGTCAGACCCATTTATCCAATGTGCCTGTCTCCTACCCTGTGACAAAGAAATGCTTTGCTACCCTACAAAGAAAATTGTCTCTTGAAGCTGGACTGCTCATTCCTTAGCGTAGGTTCCTGTTGCCTCTGACTGCTGTAAGAAAGAATAGAAGTGCACAAATGCTTAGCTTCCAATGATTAACTTTTACCCATCTAAATTTTTTTTTAATTTTTTGTTGGTTTTTTCCCTAACAATTTAAATGTACTGGGGGCTTATCCTGAGAATTTTAGAGCCTAAATTTCTGCTAACGCTGTTTTCAACACTGATACCAATGCCTGCTTGGAAAGCATGAGATAATAATCTTATTCTCATGGGAGTGACACATATTTATGCCTGTAAGCAAATAAGCTACTAACCTTGAAGCTGTGAAGCAAGACTTCCATCAAGAAACTTGCTAGTGTAGTGGAAAATGGTTAAATACAGTCTGTCCTTTGCCAGATTAAGCTAATTTACAACAGAGATGTCAAGTATGATTTCAATATAAACCCTCACTATTGATCAGAAGAAGAGCATAATTGAGGAGTAAATGCAGAATATTTCACTCAGTCATACCAACTATTACTTTTTCTCTTCTTTGTACCAGATCTGCAAGAAGAGAGCTCAGTGAAATAAACTGACATGGTTGTTCATTGCTTTTAATTAAAAATTAATTCCCAATAGCAGGGAAAAAGCTGATCCTTCTGGATTGAATTAAACCAAACTAGGCTAAATTCCATTAAATGTACAACAGCTTTGCAATGGCAAAGAAATGACCTACTTAATAGAACTTTGCTGTTCCTAGGTTCTGCAGAAGGCTTAATTATGTTTCCCCTTGAAACAAGAGAAATTAAGGATTATGAATGTAATGGGTTTTAGGACTGATCAGAGTTCATGGACTCACAGGGAATATAACTGGAATATATATAAATATAAATAGGAATGATATGGAAATATATACAACAAGAATATAACTAGAGTGGAAGGCTGTTTCATTCCCTCCCCATCCCTTCTCTGTCAGGGTGATTTTATAAGACCCTGGAGTCAGCCACATCTGCTGGATGATTTTTTTGAAGGGCACAGGGTGTTGTGCTTTCTGGTAATTCACTGTCTTTGAAGGGCAGAGTGCTTCCAAGCACCTCAGTGCTGCTCTGCATCTCCTTTGCCAGCACTCTCCTAAGACACCTTGCTGCTACAAATAAAGCCATTACTGTCTTTTCTAAGAGATTTGTAAGGTGATCCTCCTACTCAGTTGCACTGGAATAGGTAATTTTAAGTTTCAGAAAATTCTTAGTTTGGCTGAAGTACTTATATTTAAAAGCTTAAATGAGCACAAGGAGCAAATTACACTCTGACCTACACAGTCTGACCTTGCAATCCAGTTTTTGGCAAACCCTGCTGTGAACTGGTTATGAAAAAGCCAAAGAAAAGGCATGTATTTTGTAATTGTCCTCAGCTTTTGTACCCCAAAAGCAATAAACTCCCACTAACAAAATAGACTCAGGGTCACAGAGTCAGTTTTTGAATGGAAAACAAATGCATTGTTTTCAACTCTTCAGTTTGGAAGAAATTTAGCAAAACCAAACAAAAGCATCTTGCAGTCTTCTTAGTTCCTAGAGCTATAACCGGATTTAATAACCAGAATATTGGAGGAGGGACTCTGCTTCCTGGAGCATATAGTATGTGCACTTCCATCAGAAATTGCATTTTTTTCTTTCTTCATCAGTGAAAGTAAGGGGTGTCACCAAATAAATGTTTAGATCCTTAGAGATCCTAGTTCTGAATTTCTGGAAATCAGTTTTCAAAGCAATATCTCAAATCAGAGCCTTTATGATATCACTGCTTTTTACTTATCTACCTTTATAATTAATATGCACAGTGCAAAATTATGTGGGATGCTTATGCAGTTAGGAAAATGCTTTCTTGGGCTGTTTTTTCTTATATTAATATTTAAAACTAGAGCTGCAAAATAAGATCTAAACCATTTAGTGATGGACTGCCTTTGTAAACAGCATACCTTTTGGTTGCCCTGACACACTGCACAGCTCTTCTCCTCCCAGAATGACTTTGTCCAGCTCCTTAGTTGTAGATAGAGAAGTTCATTGGAGGAATATGTTCCTTAGAGATTCTCCTTATTTCTGAGGCTCTTCCTCTTGGTTAAAGGTGGCTCAACAAGCTGGGCAGTTACCAAGTAAAGCAGCCCGCTGCACTCACGAGACTGTTTCATTCCTGGGGCCACCTGTTGGGGTCAGGGACCAAGATCAGGTGAGTTTCAAATTCTTATTGTGGCAAATGGCTCTTTAAAACAATTTGTAAGAGAAGAGGGGAAATGAATCCTAGGGGAAGGAATTACGAACCTTCAACCACTGTTGAGCTAGCACATTCTTCTGGAACATTTCACACTAAGAGATGCTCATGAGAAGGAAGGAGGTAGGGATGTCATGTCAGATGGTTTTTGACAGTAAAATCAAGTCTGAGAATGTTAGCAAGGGATACCAGCGTGAGGTTTTTGGGTTGTTAGGGTTGTCTTTTTGTTCTTTCTGTTGTTGTTGTTGTTGTTTTTAATGACTAGCTAATTCTCAAGTCCCAAAAGGTTTAGATCTTACTTTGCAGTCCCCAAAAAATGTTTGTGCAGAAAACTCTAGAGTGATGTAACAAAAGTGAATGATGAGTCACGTGTCTGCTGAGATCGGAGGGGTAAACTAACAATTCTCTGTTCAGGGAGCACTTTGGAAAAGAAAGGCGGCAAGGAGTTTGTGGAAGCTGTCATTGAGCTCCGCAAAAAGAACGGGCCGTTGGACATAGCCGGAGGTGAGGCTGCGCTCCGGGACCCCGAACCTGAGCTCCGCGGGCATTTGGGCCTGGCCCCCGCAGCCCGGCTCCTCCTGCAGCAGCGCTGGGGCTCTGCTGTCTGCAGGCAGCTCCCGAGGGTTGTGTGTTTGTATTCTCCACGGTTAGACTGCACACATTGCATCTTAAGTAACCTTTACCAAAGCGCCTGGGAAATGGGTAGTGCTGTAGTGTTACAGTAAAACCAGGCTGTTCACAGGTACATGCATACACACTCAGTGTTGATCATTAAGGGCACAGTTTAGACAAGCAATTAATGAGATGCTTATTTTTCAGTCCAACTCTGTTAAACATCTGCTTTGCTGAAATGCCACTGACTTTCACTGAACTTAAGCATGTTTCCTTAAGTTCAGCATCTGCTTGGGTACTTGGTTTAATCAGTGCCAAAATCATCACTATAAAAGCTTACGACTTTTTGATGCCTAGTTATCAAAATTTATATAATATCGGAGAAAAATCTACTATATGAGTAATAAAGTTTGATAATGGCAATATATAATTTTACACCATCTGTGAAATTGCTGATCCATGTTGTTCATATAGAAGGCTGATTCTGCCATCTGTGTTTATGCTATAAAAATAAATACAGTGTGCACAGTTTTGTAAACGAATCCTAACTGCAGCCGAAGGGGAGATGTAAGAATTCAGCTCTGACAGGAAAAATTACAACTGTTTACTTCTGGAGCTTAAGACTTCAGGGGTTTCTCTCTTGCTTTTTAAAAATTTTAATAAGTTTTTCTTGGAATTTTTGTTCTGCGAAAATATGCAGAATAAATTACTCACTTTTTTCTTTTTACTAACTTCTGTACAAGATTGCTTGCTAGCCCAGACCAAACTGGTGGCAAGTTGAAAAGAAAAGTTTATTTTTCTCAGCTGTCAGTGCACCCCTCAGATCTGGGGGTTGCTTGGCAGTGTTAGCCCAGGGCAGCTCTGCATTGCACTGGGAGAAACTGGCTGTTAGGGACTTATTGGAGGACTCTAGAGCAGAACTGATACATACATTTTTCAATCCTACAGATACCTAGTTTTCAGATTTCTCAATTCTATGGGTATCCCTTTAATCTACCCATAACCATGATGCTTACCTGGAATGTGACTAGCACAGAGGAAGTCCATAGTTGGCTTTCTCTTTCTTACTTGCCATTTCAGTGCATTTGCATTTGAAGTAAGGGACAGCTGCTCTTGGTAATGAACAGTTGTCCTCATCAGAATCCTAATGAGTTAATTAATAACTACCCTAGAAAACACTCCCTGAGAAATATTAAAGTTGGTCGTGTGTATCAATACAGTATTTTATTCTTTCAGGGTGAAGATGATATCCACATTTCACATCTGACTAGAGATATGTCAGCTGCTTTTAATAGATTTTTCTTGGATTTATGATGTATTCTGAATCTGCCAACATTTTAGTTGCACATTATGACAAATTAACATTGCCTAACATTGAGGCTATTCAACATGTTGGGACTCTGCAAACCCCTAAGACCATAAATGCTTGTGCTTCCATTGTCCTTCAAAATCTTCTGGGTAACCCCTGGTCAGGATCCATATGACAAAGTCTATTTTCTCCTTTCTGCAGCAGCCACAGGATAGTATCCATATGTGATGATCACGTGCCAAGAGTTATTTCTACTATACTTAAATAGCAAAATGCCTCATAAACATTCCAGAATGGAATAGAGGGTTTCAGACCTCTAAGCACCTTTGCAAACCTGATTTTTAAATTTTTTTTAAAACTTGCTGGTATTTTAAATATGGTTTTGTGAAGACATAAGCTGCCTTTTTATACCTACACTTTTGTGGGGTATTTTAGGGTCTGACTCTTTGTGAAGGCTCACTGTATGCTCTTGTGAGATTTCTGATAGATGTTTTTCTTCCCTCAGCTTGTGATTAGGGTGGTTTGCTTCCCCCAACCTCTTTTAACAGACCAAAGTTACAACTTTTTATTTGCAACCACAGCCCAGTGAGTTCGGAAATGACAGAGATTCTCTTACCCTGGTTTCTGGCAGGCAGAGCGCAGTCTGTTGTTGCTCTGTGATGGGAAGTGGTGAACCCAGAACGTGTTCTCCTGCAGAGAAGGAGGCCTCTCATCTGGAGAATCCCTGCCTGTCAGCAGTTTGTAGGCAGGGTCTGCTGCATCTTCTTAGTCCCCACATGTCCATGGTAGTATTGTGGTGATATGATTAAAAATTCTTCTTTATTTCTTTGTACATACAAGGCCTGGCCTGTTGTTACACAAACAGTGTGAATCAAACATTGCAAATCTGTAAATGCATCCTCTCCACCCCTCTGTCAAGAATGTGATGAAAGAGGGAAACTAAGCCCAGCATTGTTCAAGTGATCTTGGATGACCCATACACAAAAAAGCTAAAATAAGGCCAGGCCCAAAGTCTTGAAATCATACAAAATGTCTTCATTATAGTTATTCAGAGACAAAGCTCGAAATAAAGCCAGAATCTTAATTCACCTCTTTTCCATCCTTCCTTAGGGGTTTGCAGAGCACTGGTAGCTCTGAACTGCTCCAGTTTGGGCTGGGGTATGATCAGAAGCCAGCTGAACACTCTGTACGTTTAGCACGAGTAGCTGAAGGTCACTGGAGTCGTAACTCCTTGTGCCTGTCCAGCATCCTGATATTTACTGTAGCTCTGCAGTAAACCCAACCAAAGCAAGATTATCCCTTGTCTAGATTTGGGTTCTAACAGATACTGCCCTTCTCCTTACCCAGTCCTCAGTATAAATGTGCTTCCTTTGATGTCAGCCATGAATTCTTGCTCTCTCTCAAATAAGCTCAGTCCTCGTTATGAGTTATAAATTAGCACAGCAAAATGCAGCTGGAAATGGAAAATACAAAGTCTCTGTAATCATGTTATATTTTAAGGCTGTGTGATTTGTAATCTAAAACATTCACAGGGACTAAACGAATGTCTGTTGATTGTTTGCTATTTTAATCACATGTACACTCCTTTAATCCTAAAGAGAGGAAAGTAATTATGTTTCATTTTCAATTCTTCCTAGCTGTTGTCAGTGCTGGCCATGGACTGCCTGCGAAATTTGTGATCCACTGTAATAGCCCAGGTTGGGGCTCAGACAAATGCGAGGAGCTGCTGGAAAAGACCGTGAAGAACTGCTTGGCTTTGGCTGATGAAAAGAAGCTGAAATCAATCGCGTTTCCTTCCATTGGCAGTGGCAGGTAAGGCTTTCAGGCAAACCTGATGCCAAATGGGTCACATTCTCCAAGTGCCAGCTGTTGTTCCAGTCCCTTCCCATGTATAAAACACATTGCTACAATGCTGGCTTTTTTCTACTTTGTTTAAATCAGTTCCCTAGAAGAAGTGTTTCTTCTAGGTTTCTTCAGGCAGTGCATGGAGCCTGCAGTGTTTTCCTGAATACTAGTTCAGTTTTGGCAGATCTCATAATGCCCTGCAAATCTTAAAGCATGCAAATGGGATAAAGAGCATAAAACAAATTTTCAAGAGAATATTGAAAGACTTCTTTCAGACTATCAATTCATTCATATAAATTGGAGATGTGGAAAAGAACATGAAGAAAAGGGGGCTCTTTTGCCTGATTTTAGTGTGTAATGAAACTTAATCTGTCTTAGGATGGCCAGAAGATATGGCTTAGTGTTTGTTTAAGCAACAAACCTAAAGTGCCTTGATTCTCAGGATTTGCAGAGTCACTTCAAGCTTTCATCCAAAACCCATAAGCTGAATTCCATGCAGTTTACATCATGGGACTATTTCATTAAAAAAAAAAAAAAGACCTTAAAAACCCTTGCCAAGATCTTTGAAAGCCTAAGTCTAAAGTTCAGGTCCTCTGGCTCTGTACAGTGTGCTCAGTGCCTTTGAAAGTTGGATCGTGTTCTTAAGAGTCTCAATCCAGACTGACTGCACCTTTAGTCTGAGGCTCCTGGGTTTGGGGTGCAGAGGGAGGTTGGGAACACCTGGCCCTCACTGATGGCTAAGTATGAAGACCAAGGGCCAAATCTAGGCTGAATTACACAGTTGTGTCTCAACCCTGAACAACTAACCCTCTTTAGTTTGCCATGAAAGAAGTTGGCTGGTGTACAGCAAGAATATTCTTCCCATTGTGCTGTGTCGCAACACTAGATTAATTCTTGCATATTCTGTGGGCTAGGGCAGAAAACAGTATTTGAGGTTTGGGGTGAATGACAAGAAATAAAAGTTTCGTTAGGATGATAAATTTAAGCAACTTGCATCATGTAGATCTCCAGCTAAAGTTAATTTGCATGGGTGTCATTTTAAGGAGATAACTTGAGCAAACTTTGCAGAACAGTAGAGAAATAGAGCAGAGGGTTCATAGTTACCTGTTGAATTAGCAGTGGGGGAGACAGGCTAGTCAGTACAAAGAGAAGCTCTGAATCACTCTCTGGGAGAATCTCTATTTCTCCACGGAATAATGCAGAGAGTGCAGAGTGCCTCTTGAACTGTTTATGTAAAAGTGAGACCATGTAAAGTATCTTCCACACAGCCCTGTCTTTTCTGCATAGCTCCCAGCCCTTTTGTGAAGTAGGTGATTGGTATTGGAAGATGGTAAAGCCCTGAACAATCATCAGGATTCACATTCTGTTCTGAAATCTGGTTACTGACAGGCAGGATCTGGGGCAAGTTCTCACTTGGCATATGCATGTCATTCTTACTCGAGCCAGTTGAAGTGGTGCTTTTAAAAGGTGGAGAGGAATCAAAAGGCCTTGAGTAATACATGAGGTTATGTATTTTTCCTTTTTTTTTTCCTTAATTAGAGATACTCAAGCATAAGTTAATTTTGGAGAGAACATAATATATTCTGACAATACCCTCTACTTGTTTTTATGAAGTCAAAAGCATTAAAAAAAGAAAAAAGTAAAGCTTTAAAAGATAGCAAATGCCAAAGACACCACATGTATGCAGCTGTTCTAGTACAGGCATCTGTCAAGCAGACATCACCCAATAAACCCACATAAACAGTTTCATTCTCTTTTATAGTTGAGGAATGGGATTACATGAGGGCAGTTCAAATAAATCACGAGGGGAAATAAAATAGCATACTTGTAGCATTCATTGGGCCAGATACTCAGCTACAGCCGACTTATGGAAAGCACAACTTGGGTGCTGTTCAGAGGTAGCCTGGAGTTCATTCTAGTAGGGCCAGCAGGAGAAAAGGGAAAGGAGAGTTAGGGATTGAACATGAAATCATCCTCAGAGAAGGGATTTCATTCTGAGGCTCTGACTTTGATCTGAATTGACACTGGTTTGGCTAAAGTCCCAAACTGCCTTTTCACAAGAATTTAACTCAGACCCATAGATCAATGCATAAAGCTTCTGTTTCTTGCAGCCCATGCATGGCCATCAGGCCAGCACCTTTCTGCTGATTTTTCTGCTCTTTTTTGTTTCTTTTGGGAGAGGTGTCCTGAGCAATGGATTGTTATCAGCTTCCCTGGAACCGTGCCTTCCTTTCACCGGGCCACATCTTTCATGTGATCACCATGCCAGAACACTCAGAAGTTGTGTTACGTCAGAGGCTCCTGAGGACAGTTCAGAAACAATGTATATCCCCATTTGGGTGCTGCCCTGCATGACAGTTCAGGAGCAAAATTCCTGAAAGATCTCTTCAATGTGTGCCAGGATGCAGCATTCATAAGTAACCTGCAAATGCTCAGGTGTGGAGGCTGCTGACTCCTAAGTAGCTCCTGTGTCAAAACTACTCTCAGTTGATTAACTTCTCACACAGCTGATTATCCCTGACCAGTTCATTTGGATTTAGATGAGTATGAGCTTTTCTCGCAATGCTTTTTCCTTTTTTTTTCCGTCTTCAACAGAAGAAAAAATCAGGCCTTTTCAGAAAAGAAAAAACAGTGTAAGCTATTTCATGCCATCATTTTTGAAATACCACAAACATTATCTCCAAGACAGCATGTATAATATCGCATTACAGGCAGGACTGACACAGAATTGCTCTGTGAGAATGTTTTTTGGTAAGTCAATGTGCAGCAAGTAGGCCATGACACAGGCAGTTGCCCTTCACATTGGTGTGTTGCAGCACAGAATAAGAGGGAGATTACAACAGCATTTTACTACCGGTGTGGTACTTCAGTGAGCAAGTGCTGAGAAATGTTAACCTCTTAGAGCCAGAGGTGAATTTAGCCCAGCTTCTTTGAACTGCTCAGGAAATGCTGAGAAACTCATCCATCTGTGTAATCTGTAAATTATTTGTAGTATTAATAGTACACGCTTGATAATGGGGAGTATTAACTATCAGATATCTGTAAGTGCATGTCAAGGAACCAGGTGATGTTCAACAGGCTCTTTCAGATTCTTGTTGGGTGCTACTGCTAACAGAGTGGTCATGTCCCATCACCGTCAGACTGACTACGGAGTGCACGTCACTGAGGCTGGGGGAGGGCTCAGAATCTGTCAGGCTAAACCCATGGTCTGAGTGAGGAGCAGTACTTCAGGAGTAACACAGCAGCAACGTTCAGGCCACGTTCCAAGCAGTTACCATGTGTAATTCCAGGAGTTTGCCATGACCTATAAAATTCACAGTTCAGGTCATAGCTTTGTTCAGACCATTCTACTTGTGCTTGACTTGTTTTAAGATTAGATGAATCTTTCAGACAAGGATTCCAAGATAAAAATGTGAAGAAGTTTGCAAGAAAGGTTGTCAGGTTAGGTCCTGTAAAATCCTGTGCTTAGTTACCATTAGTAGTGGTAAGACCATTTTGTACTTTGGGTCTTTCCATGTTTCATATTCTATATCAAGTTCTCTGTCCCTTTTTACTTTTCTTTAACAGTTGCTTTGCTTTCAGGACAGGTTTCACTTCACAGCTCCAACACACACGCTGCTTTCCGGAACACAGCAAGCTCTTGGTTTACTTACCTGTTAAATGAGAATAATTGACCCATCAGTTATCATAAGGTTCAACCCAGCAATGTGCGTAGACTCTGGATTCATATTTTGGGAATGCTTTTCTTCTGTTTGAGCATTTTAAGTCTTGCCTAAATCAACAAGTTTGTAGCTTCTAATTCAGACTGTAAACACTGACTTTGCAGCTTTATTTACCATCGGATGTCGGAAAAAAGCCGGAGTCTTCCCTGGGAGGTGAAACCATCAAAAGTTGGTTCAGCAAGTCTTGATTTTCTTTATTTTCTCTCTCCTTCTAGAAATGGCTTCCCAAAGCAAACAGCTGCTCAGCTGATCCTGAAAGCCATCTCCAGCTATTTTGTGTCAACCATGTCCTCTTCAATCAAGACGGTGTACTTCGTGCTCTTCGACAGTGAGAGTATAGGGATATACGTGCAGGAAATGGCCAAACTAGATGCCAACTAAGCCTAGAAAGCAACAGTACCAGCCCCCTCTTCCACCCATCAGCATCCCCAAATCCTTAACTCATTGCGAGGCAGAGCATCCCTTATTTTAAATTTTGCTCATCTAGGGGAATAAAGGTGGGGTTTTTGTTGTTTTGTTTTGGAATTTTTTGTTTGTTTTGTTTTTCCTCTCTAAACTGTTTTACGTTGGCACTGATAGTTGGCATTACTGCTGTTAATGCACTGTTATACCAGGCATTGTCTGAAGTTAGTGTAATCTAGAAGATTTTATAGTTTTATTTTAATGAAGTATGAATTGAAGCAGGAAGCTGTTAGGAGTATGTAGTCTTTTACTTGTGAAAGAAACAGGCCAACCCTATTTTGTAACTGTGTTGTGGTGCTTTATCAATACATTGAGTGGCGTTCCTTTCATTTTTTAAAAGAAAGATGCTATAAACCTAATTTGTGTTTGTTTATTGTCTTAATGATTCTGGAAGAAAAAAAATACAGAAACCCTGTTGTCCTTAATTATATTTACAATTTTGAAACTGTGTGAATTGATTTAGTAAAATGTTTGAACTGTTGTTCTTGGTGTAGTTGGATTGATTTTTCCTTTAAGCCTTTATTTTTTAAGTTTGAAAAGTTAGCTCTGAGAGGGATGAGAGCAGATCAGAATCAGCGACCTGGAAGCTTGTTTGGACATGCTGGGCATCTTCCCTGTGCTGGCTGGATGTGAGTGTGCTCAGTGATGCTGACAGCTGGGATTTTTCCAGACTTCCCAGTTGTTGCTTCAGATCCTCCTGTTGAGAATCTGCCCTAATTGCATATTCAGTTTGGGAGGTTGAAGCCTTTTAGATCAAGCAAGGCCTAACATTTTTTGAACTCTTTCCAGTCATCCAATATTGGCCTGTTTGAAGCTACTTTGTATTTTTTCCAAATATTTATGAGCCCTGTTTGTAGTGGTCTCCCTGTCCTTTGCACAGCTGAAATCCATACCAACATAGACCTTTATGGAAGCCACTTGGGTTTGTACTTTGAGAAAAAAGAAGTTACACTTTTAAAAGCTGTTGCATGTGGATGGTGCTCTGAGGGAGGCAGCTCTTCCTTTGAAGTTTTTAGCTGATTTCTAGGTAGGAGGCATACGTTTTCCATCTCTGTTGAAAACTTCATTTGCTGATGAAAGAGTATTTCATAGCCAGTCTGGATTGGTCCAGAGCAACAAGCAGACCAAATCTGACTTTTCAGTAAGTTCAGGAATACCAAATACTGAAAATGTGTAGCTTGAACTCCTGCAAAAGTTTGGGGTGTTTTGTGTAGAAGTTGAAATACTTGGAGCCTTCAAGTGTACAGGAGCAACAGCACCAATAACAGAAGACAAAATTTAAAACATAAAATAAAGATTATTCTAAATATATACCTAAAGTTAAAAGGAGCAAAGAGTAAATTATTTTTGTGCTTCAAATGCATAAAGTGTTTGACCAGGTTATGAGCTCAAACTTTAAAATTTTTAATGGCCAAAATGCATTTGGTGCATTCTTTAAAGACAGCAGCTTAAGGGACAGTAAATGAAATAAGGTGCAGTACTTCAGGCATTTAATTGTGAAGCATCTGCTACTGCAGTTGGATTGATCTTTGGAGTTCAACTGAACTTGCACTTTCCCCAGATTTCACTAGGTGTCACTAAAAGAATTGAAAAATATCAAAAAACTCATACGAGCAGCTAACTTGGAGTGAAATGGGCCTTGATTTTTTCCAGCACAGGAGGGGATTTTTAATATGGGAGTGTGCATCACATTGAGTGTTTGGATCACAGAATCGGGATCTGCTTCCAGCGGAGAATTTACTATACTGTATTACATCTCACTTTATTTTAAACTCTTGAAGTTTTAATGTCAGCAGAAGTGTTTATCCACAGATCTTTTCTAGGTAGTTGAACGTACAACCTCCAATGGCATTTAACAGATCTCTCTTTCACTGCACCAGGCTGGGAGGGCCAACTTTTGTCTTTCAACTAGAAAATCCTAAAGCAAACTGAATTGTAATTCAAATCACATGGACTTGCTTCTTCTGGCCTCACATCTCATCTCTTTATTTAGCTGTGGGCTCCATAAATAGCTTGGCTGATTTCATTGGGATCACCTGTGATGTGCCATTTTATTTGCTGCTATTATGGTGCTTTTGTAAGGAAAAAACAAAACCAAAATCATTTGCGGTGTTGGAGCTGGTCTCATGTGGGGCATCACCATATTCTCCTTCCATACAAACACCAGACCATCCTCTTCTTCCTCATCCAACAGCCCGGAGCCGTTCTTGTTCACCCACATCACCCACAGCCCAAGGAATGCTGCTCCAAGGTCCCAAAATCCAGCAGGCTCTATCAGGAGAGCCAGAGATCCCAGAACAAGCTTGACCTCAGGCAGCCCGAGTAGATTACGGCACCTATTCAAGAACCTAAAAAGTAACATATCAGGTTACATTCATAACAGGGAAAACAAGAGGAGAAATTCCTGCTAACATGTGCACTGGGGCCAGGACATTGCTTTGGGAATCTCTGTGGCATTTTGCTTGTTGGAGCTAAACATACGAGCTCCACTTGCAAAACAGGAAAAAGATCACACTTTGGGAAGACCACACATGGAAAAATCTCAGAAATCTCAGTGAGGTGCCTTTACAGCTTCTTGTCTTACTGGTAAGTTCACTCTGGATTTTACCTGAACACAGCAGTTAAAATAGACATTCTCCAACTTTCTCAATACTTTCAAAGCTTAAAAGCATTTTGTGGCCAATAGCATTTTCAATTCATATCAGTAGAAGTCAGGTGGCTGAGCAAGGACAACCCTGACAGGAGGTACAGACATATGGCAGAGGCTTTGCCTGTCCTGATCCATGTTGCAGCCTGGAGACCCCACTGCTCCTTATTTTCAGACAACTAGGTAAAAAACAGGTGGAACTGCACTGCTTCTGTGTGCTTGACTCAGAGATTACAGGTCTGACACTACATTTTATCATCAGCATTTAAATTTACAGCATAGTTGAGAACAAATAATTGTTCTAATTGTTTAATGTATGATGGATTTTTTTTTTTAAATAATTAATTTTAGATTAGTAACTCAAACCCTCTTAACCATAATATTGCAGAACACAGCGCGCAGCAGGGTAACAAATGCACCAATAGGACATCTCCAGAGATTTGTCACCACAACTGCTTCCATGTACAAGATTTTATCACAATTGGGAAGTGCAATTCAAGGGTCCATTGGGAGCAGTATCAACATAATCATAAGGATAACACGGAAATACAAAAAGATGTGTGTAAATAGCTAGATAGGAGAGTGTGTAATCCTTCAGCCACCAAGTGTACTAAGGAAGAGTCACTGAAATGGCTGTGGTTTTGTAAAAATGTGAGGAAGACCGGAACTGGAGTCATTAGGTCTGAGCAAAGCACCTTTAGAAAAGCTTTTTTCAGTAAAAAGGGAAATCGGGAGCCTTCCTATTTGTATAAACACTCCAAAAACGAGAGTAGAATCAGAGTCCTGGAATGGTTTGGGTCAGAGGGACCTTAAAGATCACCTCTTTCCAACTCCCTGCCCTGGGCAGGGACACCTTGCACTAGACCACGTTGCTCAGAGGCCAGCCCAACCTGGCCTTAAACACCTCCAGAGAACTCAGAAAAAGCACTCCAAAAGCGAAATTAGTAACACACAGACAAGACAGCAGAACCACGCTCAGGCTGAAACAACCAGAGAGGCAAAAGTTTACAGAAAAATAAGGCTCTGATTTTCCAGCATTCATTAGCACCAGGTTTTTGTGAGCTCCCTTCCCCTTGATCCTAGCTAAAATTGGGGTTTCTAGCCTGAGAAACAGCATTGACAGGAGCTGCAGGTGCTGGCTACGCAAAGATGAGGTCTGTAGCCTGTGATAACCAGTCACATACTCTGCTCTGTGCTGGTTTTCAGAGGACAGTAATACCTAAAGTTGTAACAGCAAGTCGGAGGGAGCAGCATAATTGATAGGCCTGAAGAGTGCAGGTAAGTAGGAGGATTGTATTTATATCCCTGGCAGGAAACCCAAAGGGAACCAGGCTATTGCACACTGGCTAAAGTGCTTGAAAATTGCCACCGATTCCTTTTTGTGTCAAGTTCTTCAGAGATTTAGTTCACTCCTCCATAGAATCCCACTTAATGCCTCCACAACTCATGTTTAACCATTATCACTAGCAACCTGCTCATAAATGCTTCTTCCTTGTTAGATTCCACAACCAGGAATCAAGGGGAGATGATACTGCTGTTTCCTAATAGAAAGGAAGGAGCAACGACGTTTCGCAGCGCAGCCCATAAAATCCCAACTCTTCCCCACTTTTTCACCACCCTGGTTAACAGAAGAAATTTGATATTTTTGTACCTTGAAATGACTAACCTTCTTAGGCTTAGGAGAATAAATTAAAGTTGAGCCAAAGTATGCCTCAGCTGCAGCAATGGGCAGATTGATTTGCTTTCCATCTGGGAGATTAAATTCCACTGCCAAAAAAATGGCACCAGCATAATTAGCTGTCAGTCAAGTTGCAAAGAGACAGACTATGTGGGATAATTGAAAGCCCTGCAGCTTCTCATTACATACTACAGTAGCCCTATTTGCAAATTTCCACCTTGAGGAGGTTCTCCCAACATGGTCAGGATTGTACTCATTCCTCCTGGCACATTCTTCTGAAGTGAAACAGGAGTATTGTGAAGGGATGGATTAATTTTAAGTAACTCGCTTAACCTAAATTGGTTATAATATATTTGTCAACAGCCCCTGACAGCTTCACTAGGCTTTAATTGCAAACAAATCCAAACAGCTAGAAGGAAATGGTACATCTTGCACTCTGGTTATGCCCAGGAGACACCTTTACAGGCATAAAAATCACCTCCTTCCCTTTGCCTTTCCTTTTTCTCCATGCACTGTCCCTCCCACAGGAATCCTCCTATTCAGCAAGTTGTAATTCATAATGAACCCATCAATATGCGATATTACAAACATGTACCTTTCAGAAAATAATGAACTCTCTTTTCCTCCCCTGTTTCCTGAGGTTTGAGCATGCTTTGGCAATTGCTGAGTGTACAGGAAAGTTTAGAATCCTAGAAGAGAATCACAGAATGGTTTGGGCTGGAAGGGATGGGAAAGATCACCTGGTTCCAACCCCCTGCCATGGGCAGGGACATCTTCCACTAAACCAGGTTGTTCAGAGCTCCGTGCAGCCTGGCCTTGAGAAACAAGTAGCTCTGATGATCAGTCCAAGCTTTACTGGAGGGTGTGGGGTAATCTTGGTGATGAGGCAGGGGACAAAAAGGGTTCTAAGAGTAAAATACGTTACAGCTTTCATCCTAAAACTACAGGGAATATGCAAACTAGATTTTTCCTCTGACTAGAATGGGAGTGAGCACCACATGCACTCTCCTTTTAGGCTGAGATGTAATTTCTGTCACTCTTCCCCAATAAACTGAGGAGAATTGGGCCCATCACACTCACCAATCCCTTCGTTTTAAACAAGACACAATTACCACCAGCTCTGACTGAATAAACTGGCCATCCTTCCCTCCCACAGGGAAGAGGCCTTGCCCCTGCCTCACAGCTGGGCATTATCTGATCACATCTACAATAACGTGATTTATACCAATGTCCCGAGGTGGGAGGGATGGGGGAGATTTTGTGGGCTTCATCTGCTTTTGGCAGCTTCACAGTTCTCCAACCCAGAAAAGTTACCGGTTCCCACAGAAGAGGGAGCCAGTGTCACACCTCCCACATGGCTCTGAAACCTCTGAGCTAATAAAGCCCGGACTAAAACACTAATAACTCTTCTTAAACCAGAGCTTTCATTATAAATGTAATTTATGTTCACCTTTAAGAGCTCCACAAACCTGAGCCCTCTCACAGGCACAGATTTGCCTCTTGCCTCCCTGCAGCACTTCCTCAACACCGGGAGTGTTTCCAGACTAGCTGGGACTCACTGGTGTGAACTGGGAGCCAAACTGGGAACAGAGCAGGTGGTTCATAAAATGAGTAAAGCCGAAGTAATGAGTTTGCTGCTGTGATGTGGGAGAAGACTGGGTTGGCACAACAGAGGAAGACAGAAACTGCACAAAACGATGTGAAACTATTCCTGATTATTGAGGCTCCATCAGAAATATAAACACGCCAATCTACTCCTGTGTCTAGAGGGAGCAAGTCAGGATTTAGCACACAGACAGGTCTCACGCTGGCTTATCCTCATGTATGTTAGGAATGGGAAAATTGCCCCTCTTGTCTGTGCACAATGCCCCTTTATGATTTATTAGACAGTCCTCTTTTTTTGCCTCAATTACTCACTTCAAAAGAGGGTGGAAATGGGACATTCCTAGCCCTAATACTAAATGCATGTAGTCAATAAAAGAGAAAAAACACTGAAAAATGTTTAAAGGGAGGGTGCTTAAGTTATTGCAGCCCTTGGGAGCATTAATGTATGTGCCAACAAGTTACTGTATGTGGCTTTAACATGCTTATTTATTCTGCTGCGCAATAAAACTCTCTCTTAAAGAGTGCCAAAACCTGTTTGCCATGGCAACCCCTCATCACACATGTGCTGCAGTAGTACTTACAAGCACCTTCTTAAAGAGAAATACACAGCAGGATGAATGTCTTGTGACCTTCAGGGCATTTTACAAAGTTTTAAGCACCCAAGTAAATATTACTTTGGACTGAAATATTTATTCCAGGTATTTTTTTTTCTTTTTGAGCAACATTAAGCAGTGAAGCAAAGCTTGTTCCTTGCTCACTTCTCTCCATGTGGAGCTCTAATGACTTGGACAAAGCACAGAGCCTGATTTTTACCTGGCAAGGCTCAGGTGTTTCCAGTTGGCTGGGCAAGCACGGTAGGGATCAGCTGGTCTTCTATAGTTTCAAGTGCACTGCAGCTGTTCCTGGTGTAATTAGTCATCCTTTGTACTGGCACAAGAAAATGGATGTTTTCCCTCCTCTCATCACACTAAATGTTTGCTCAGTGTAGCCCCTGGCCTGGAATCCAAGTGTGCGCATGTCCATAATAAAGCCACTAACACTGGTGTTACACTCCCAGTCCTGCAAGTGCCCCGGAAAGGGGTCAGTCCTGCCTTCTTTTACCACTGCTTAATTTACTGCTGTGCCTTCACAAAACCAGCAAGAGCAGCTCATTTCCCACATCACTGGGAGATATATCCATGGACCACTGCAGGAAACTGCATGGAGTAGGTCTGGTTACCCTGCTGAGCCACCCTCCCACTCCAGGAGGCTGCAGTGTGGGAATCCCTGTAGGAAACCAGGGGGGCTGCCCTGTTCGCTGTCCAACCATCATCTCTCAGCTGGAGACAGCACTAAATGGAGGAGGTTCCTCAGCCTTTCCAGATACAAATTCCCAGTGACTCAACAAGCAAAACCTGATTGATAGTGGCCTTTTTTTATTATCATGGGCTGTTTGTCCTGTTGTGCACAAGCAGGACCAGTGGAAGGAGCAGCCAGGCAGGTTCTGCCCAGGGAGTGGGGCTGCCCCCAGCAAGGCTTAATTGGCAGGACTTACCCTATCTGCCCTTCCCTCCTGCCTTCCTTCTCACCTGCTTCCCTTTGTGGTGTTCCCCCTCCTTTCTTTCCCTTTTCATTTCAAAGAACATTATTTAATATTTCCCAAACTCATCGCAGGACTGTACAGGATGATGAAGCACCTTTATTCCCCAGGGCTGGTTCAGCAAGCTCCGGTGGCTGGCCCATCAGAAATGGCTGCTGGAGCCTCCTGAGAAGCCACTCCCCAACAGCTGCAGTGACCCTGCATAACAGCACATCCTGAAAAGCCCCCACAGCCCCCAAGAAGATTCCCAGTGCCCTCCATCCTGGAGGTACTGCCCAGATGTGAGTTCATGCTTGGGGCATCCCTGAGGGCACATTCACTTCACTGAATTCTACTAATAAGATTGCCAGGGGGAGAATAAGAGAGATTTTAGTCCTCTGGCATCATATAGAACCACAGAATCTTTTAGGTTGAAAAAAAAATGCAAGACGGTCAAGTCCAACCATTAACCTAACATTGCCAAGCCTATCACTATGTGATATATCGTGACTTTTTTCATAATGAAGTTCCATTTAACCTTTCCAGAAAGAAATCCGTGAACATTATCAGCCTCTCCTGGGCCATGCACTTTCCTCAGAGCTGACAAACCTTGCCCACTCCATTGCCCACCCAAATTCCCTGTGCCAGGTCCTGCTGCAGACCGTGGAGGGAAAGGGCTGGTCGCAGTAAGGCACAGGGAATATTACCAGATACGGCTGTACAGACATTCCTTCTTGTAGCCAGCTCCAGGGAAATGCTCTCTCCAGCACCCGGGAAAGAAATCCTAGAAAGCACCAGAAAACAGTTGTTTTAAAAATAAATAGATGTATATAAAGCAAGAAAAGAAAACGTGTAAGTGTATTCTTAATGCTCCATTATTAACGGTGCTCAGGAAGGGATTTTCTGCTTTGCTGGAGCATGTAACAGGCTTAAATAAGAATCCCTATCAGAATATAACTTTGTAATTATGCAGATAACATTTTGTTCTTGTAATGACAACATAAACACTCACAAGCTGCATTGCTTACACATTTCTGTAAATAGCAGAGATGTCTCTCAGGTTGCATTTCCACAAACACCACAAGCGTGTCACCTTGACAAACCACAAATCATTTAAGACTCCAGGCATTTAATAGTGGTGTCCTGTTGGTTTTAGCAAGGCTTTCAGCTACTGGCTCCTGGCAGGACTCCTGAAGCACTTGTGCCAGGCAGAAAGCTGATTTCCCTGCCCTATGTTATTAATTAACCATTTCAGCACCAACTCAGGTTCGTCCTTTGATGCTCAGTGAAGTCTGTAGAGAGCCAACCATCCTGAGGGCTCTTTTAAAATGCCTCAGTTTTACTCTTTATCTCCCAAAACAACAATACCATGCCTAGAAAGACATAAAATCACAGAATGGTTTAGGTTGGAAGGGACCTTAAAGACACCCCATTCCACCCCCTGCCATGGGCAGGGACACCTCCCACTATCCCAGGTTGCTCCAAGCCCATCCAGCCTGGCCTTGGACACTTCCAGGGATGGGGCAGCCACAGCTTCTATGGGCAACCTGTGCCAGGGCCTCCCCACCTTCACGCTGAGGAAATACCCTCTTTTTTTCTTCTTCATTTTCTCAGTGATTAACACAGAATATAAACACAGCACTTGCACGCCTGCAGCTGTGACAGGACATAACTCAAAAATTCCAAATGTACAGAAATAAAGTCTAACAGCTCTGTACAGTAAGTGATTCCTTCTGGTAAACTGTGACCCACTTCTATGCTATCACAGCAAATATGTGTTTTACTGCTCTGGCAGTGGGATCGATCCCTTCCACAGTAAGCGTTTAAACAGATGCATGCTTTGCTGGAGAACTGTTTTTGGATCAACTCCATGAGAATTCAAATTTGGGCTGAAATGTCTAATTATGAACACTTCTGTCATATATTAGAGCTTCCTAATCCCAACTGGAAAATATCTTTATTTTATACTGGTGTCATCAGTTTAGACGAACATATAAAGTTCCATTTATTGAGGTGTAATTTTGCAGTGCATTTGCAAAATTCAGAAAATATGTTAATGTGTGATTCCTCCTAAAAGCAGGCACTGAAAACACACACTGATCTACTTGTGCATGTGTTTATAATTATTTCTGTACATTACTGTGTCCAAATAGCTGTTAGAAAAAATTCCAGACTAGTGTGGATATGTTTAGTTTTACTCCAATGTCCATAAATGCATAAGAAATCTCTGCTGCCTAGAGACTTCTGGAAGTCTCGTTCTAGCTGGAATCAAATATCATGAGTGATACCTATTACTGCATCTTGCCTATCCCATTATAGCTCGGAGGCATCACAATATTTTGTGTCATTACATAGTGCTGGAGGCATGAAAATTCTCCAGGCTGATTAGCATCTTAGAATTTCTCACACAAGCACCTAATCCATCAGAAAGGACTGTTGGGTCTCAGCTGATCATTCATTTGTCTCACTGAAACACTATGACTCCATTTTAAGAGCTTTTTTATAGACTCGTATAAAGGAGAAAGTGAACTTTTTAACATGTTTGCACTTCACTAAGTCAATACACATAAAAAGAAGTGCAACTGGGGTTCCTACATGGATATACAGCCCAGAAGTGCTAAGCTGGTAAAGAGATACAGCTACTAGCTAGGCAAGAGATTAACTTTATTTATTTCCTTTTCTTCAATTTGCTAACTTCTTCCTAGAGATGCAAGTGACATCCAGGAATGTGGCAGCAGGATGAGTTAGATCCCAGACTCCCCAGACAGATGTTTTACCCAGTACATTCTTATGTGATTTTTTTTTTCCCCTAAATTATTTTCGTGGAATAGTCTGTGTTACTCTGTGGGTTGTTTTGCTGTTGTTTTTCTGTCCTTTGAATGCCAAATCCAAAGTGAGAGCAGGATTCCCAGAGAACTGTCATTCCTGTCTCTATAGAACCGTACAGCTTAACACACACATCCTCTGTCCCAACAAGTTTTCTGGGAGCACTCTGCCCAGTTACCTGACAGGAGGGTCCCAGAGCAGCAGTGAGGATTAAGGGTCTGTGTCTCCTACGTGGAAGCCTGGTGCACTTGTCCATCCTGCTGCCTAACAATAGTTTATAAAGCATGGTGGGGTGTTTGACCCTCCCAATTTACTGAGAGCATCTCCTTCTCCCCAGCATCTCTGGTTGTTGTCCAGAGAATTCCCACATCAATACAAAGATCCGAGTCATACGAGAGAGAAGAAAATCAAGTTCTCTGCAATGGTAGTGTTGGAGGCACTTGCCCCTCTCTCTGATGCTTGTGAGATGGCAGGAGAAAGACTTAGAGGAAGCAAGACAAAGAATCTCAGCAGCTGCAAGATGCAACAAACAAAAGAGACATGTTTTTTAAATAGAAACCATCAGTACCAATAGAGTTATCTACTGCGCTTTGTCCAAGTGAATTTTTATTAAGCTCTGTAAAAGCTTCCAAATCTGAAACTTTAAAAACAATTTTTTCTGCTTAAAATGAAATTCAAAGTGGCAAGTTTTATTAGAAACTAATGTTAAAGCAAGAGCATCGCCAAGAGAATCACTGAGATGAATAATGTTATCAATTATCATTTAAACATCTACATCTCCAATAGTCTTCCAAAACCTGTCAAAAGGAAGACAATCAGGATCTCCCAGCCAGATGGCTGATGAAACAGCACCAGCCAGCCTTTGCTATGGACAACTCCCTCCTTCATAGCCTAACTTCCAAAATGTTCACATCTCTGACAGTTTAAAGAAAAATGTTTGATCCAAAATTGATGACATTGGTGCAGTATCATTGATTGCTCAGTTTGCAAGAACCTGAGTGGCACTTGGGAAAGCACCAGAGGAAACTATGAAAAAAGAAGAAAAGAAACCAAGCAAACAGAAATTCAGAAAGTGCAGTTATATTCAGAAAAGAAGAACCCCCACATCAGCAATACAATCAAAGGAAAAGTTGCAAGTTGTTTTGGATGTTGTTTCAGTTAAAACCTTCCCAGGTTGGGGGTGTTCTTTAAGTTTTCTTGAAAACTACACACATTAGTCCAAACCCTCTGAAGGGTGGTGAAAGCCACAGAATTCCCAGACATTGCCAAGCATCATCTTTTCCTAAGAATACTGTTCTAGGCTGTTATTTGACCAAAAAAGTTGAGAACATTTAAACTAGAGTGAACCACAGGCTAGAGACAATGCTTATTAGATACAGCCTCAAATTATATGTATAGTTGGATACTGTGCTCTTAAAGTTATATAACAATAATTCTTCTTGGAAGATAACCTTCCTTGGAAATGAGGGCAGAAATGTATGCTGCCCTCTCCTTTCTGACACTACATTGAGAAATACCATGGCAATTCATGGTTACCATGAAATGAAAGTTTAAGGGAGGAGATCTGTCAGGGCAAGCAGACCTGTAGCTGCTGGATCAAGATAAATACACAGAGAAAAACTTTTCATTGCTACATCTAATACCTGAGGGAACCCATGTGTTTTGCCCTGCTGCACAGGTTTAATGCAAGTAACCTATTGTAACAGCCATAACTGTATCAAGAGCATAACTGCTGCTTAAAATAACCCAGAGAGTTAGGCATTCATACTTTGATAAATCTGGAGCTTCATGATGGCAGCATTTCCATTTATAAAATAGGGATGTAAACCAACTGGGACCCACCAAACCCACTGCTGTGCTCTGCCAACAACAGACAAGATTTCCGGTCCCAGATCAATTTGCTGTGAGGATTAGGGATGAGCAGGGCTGGGCCCCAGGAGCTGGATGACAGACATAGTGAGAGCAACCCTAACACAGCCCCGGTGCCCCCAGAGCGTGTTCCAACACACCAATATCAGCTGTCAGATAGAAAAGGGGGCTGAGACCACTGGCACGCAGAGTGTTTTCTCCAGGTCTACACCAAGCTAAAGTCTTGCAGGGAAATCTTGATTTATGTCTCTATATTGTCCATAATCAACCTCACGACCCAGGAATTAAGGGAATCTTGAAATAATTTCAAGCTTCTTATGTAACTAGGGAATTTGCTTTTCATTCCCCCTTCCAAGAAAAAAGTTTTTGACTCTTCTGCTTCTACATGATCCCACACCCTTCCCAACAACAGGCTAATTAACTTTTGATCCCAAAAGGATGTTAAGAACAAAAGGACATCAGGGTCTTTGGATGCATGAATGCAGGACAGCAAGCCATATGTAAGCAATGTTTGAGTGTTTCTACTGTTCCCCCGACTCCCAACATTCTCTGAAAGACGGTGGAGCTCATGTTATGATGGGCAATTGGACAACAATCTGAAATATGTCCTATCCAAAATACAGTCTGTGACACAAGTGGTCTAGGCAGCAAATACATGTTTGCCCATGTGTTGTGATTCTATGAACATGTGGAGTAGCATAAAATGAGATTTTGAAATGCTTTAAACTTCATTACCTTACTCAGTGCCTCGTTAACTAGGTCTAATTTTAATCAGCCGACAGTCCTAATTGAGCAGAGTTGTCTTCCAAGGGATGGTGGGAACGACATCACTGCCCCATCACATTTATTCAAGGCACAGCATTCCTGGAGTGCTTGTCATTCTAAAGGCTTTGTTTCAGAAACCACGGGCAGTATAATTTTATCCAGCCCTAGCGAGTATGGAGGTCCATTTCATCAAACTTCTCACAACAGGACTGTTGGAGATCCAAGTTTCTAAGCAAGATCACCATGACTGCTCCCATCTCACAAAAAGGTGGGAGAGAAAGCCATCCCAAAGACAGACTTTGGGGCAAAATACTCAGGCCCTTCACTATTAGGCCAGTTGATCAAAAGATCTCTAATTTCCATTAGCTCTAAGAGGTAAATTTTTCAAGCAGCTCCTTATTTTTTCACTCCTTTATTAAGACAACCTATTTCCTTTTAATTAAGAAGCCAATTCCCTTCTGAGAGATAAACAAAAGGGAGGGAGACCCCCAGCCAAGTGAACAGGATCCACTCTCTGATATGCAGTTTGTGCATGGTTAATGGATGTTGGGCATTAATATTTCTTACCCTTTTGTCTGTGTTCACTGTAATAGAAACCCCTGTCTAGACTGAGTGGCTACTACAAGTAATCCCAGTAATATCCAATAAAATCACTCTGAAATGTGATAGCTATAGTTATCAAGGAGCACCAGGATTAACTTGATTGATTGAACAATGGACTTCTGGTTTTTAACATGATCTATATGTGTCCCAAAAAAATTTCAAAAATATACATAAGGTTGTAAAACCTTCAATGCTGGGCAACTTATCATAGCCTGTAAGTGTACTGACACACCCTGAAAGGAGAGGGATTAGTGCTGCTCCAAAATTAAAGGATAAATGGCAATGGTCATAAAGAAATACTTTCACTTAACCAACTTCTGCAAGGACAGGACACATCACCCTCCCACTGACAGCCAGCAAACAGAAACATAGATATTCAATTCAAGCTTTGCTTGAAAGTCCTCTGCTGAAAATATTGCAAAAGTCTTCATTTGTGATTTAAGTCCAACCATGAGAACCACCTGCTTTTCCTAGAGTGGCCTCTGAAGTGTCTCAATAAATACAAACTTCATTGAACAAGAAAAATTAGGTTCTTTCCAAGAGGTATGAGATCACATGGAATGCATTTACTGAATTTAAATAAGTAGCAAAATGTCTAGGCCCAAGTATAGAGCATCATCCACTTCTATTACTAGCCCAGCTTTCTGCTGACCTAGATCTGCAAATGTGCATCCAACACCTTTGCTTTGAGCTTAGTTAGTTTGTGGTAGGTATGTCTGATCTTTCTGAAGACTGAATCACAGCAGTGGATAATTAATTAGTCAGAAGCACCTGGAACCAAAACCCCTGCACTCATTTCTAGCTCTGCTCATAGTCCTCTTTCTGAACTTGTTCAAAACCTTGAGTTCTTTGCATGGGCTGCTATGAGTCTGGAAATGAGAAAAACACTCCTGTGCAGTACAAAAGAGAGAACATTCAGTAACTAAATGCATGCTTAAGTTGAAGATTAATTACTTCTCAAACTAAAAAAATATCAACCTTTAGGAAAGTTACTCAATAAATCAGTTTAATCTAAGGAATCACCACCTAAAGAACCACATTTTATTTCCAGAGTCCATAATCAGTTCCCAGGAAATTGAAAGGGAACTATCTTGAGTTTGCAGCAGTACCCAGCTATAGAAAGGCAATGGTATGGACACCAAGAGTTTTAGCAGAGACACAATCTCTTACGAATAGGTTTTGAATGACCTGGCAGCAAGATGGCAGTTTTTGCTCATCTGTGGTATACCAAGAAACAACACGTCTGCAAAGGAACAGAAAACTACTAACCTTAACAAATTCATCTGATGTTCAGGCTATTTCTGCACCAGGTGTGCAATGACACAAAACATTCAGGCACTATCTCACACTGCAGCAAAAAGGCAAACTTCCTTCCTAGTACCGCTGCCTTCCCTTTTATAATGCACCTGTGGATCACATTTCCGTTGGTTCCCGCATTAAAATGGCAGAACAGGTGGGTCAGGTTTGTTTGAAGAAACAATTAAAGGGGCTCTCCCTATGCTGGCACTTGTTAAGTAGCTCACCTGGGACTGGTCTGCTGCAACAGGGCTGCTTGTTCCCTTTGTTCCTGCAAGTAATCCAATTTGAGCAGGGCAGGGAAGGAAAGGGAATTCCAACCAAAAGTCCTTCAGTCACTATTAGTTTTTGGTTTTCTGGTGGAAAAGTTCTTGTTGCTGCAAGTTGGGGCAGTACCCACTGCCCAATTTTCCTCAAATACCAATCAAACCCAACATTTAAAATGAGCAAGAGGTGAACACTTTCAATCATTTCCATCCACCAGCCACTATGGAGCTCTGACAGTTTCTTAAAGGAGGATATGGTCCATGTCTAGCAAAACATGGTTAAAGAGCTCCCTTTGCTGACCTGACATTGAACCTTTCCCTGAGCTGTTCTCAGTGCAGGAAAATATTTATTTTATTACAGCCCTGCAGAACTCATCCCAGTCCAGGCACTCAGATTAAGACCAAATGTGTTGAGCTTGCATTAGGTGAAGTTATGAGATGTGTATTTGGGATTTTATCTTTTCTGTAGATGCTGGTGATGCTGAAAGGACACAAAATAAACGAACTGCAATAATAACAGTGCTCATGGCAGCAGGCGGGTTCTGTTGGGGACTTCATAAAGGGGATAGCCCTATCCTATGTCAAATGTTGTTTTCAAAGTCTTGTGTAACACAAGTCTCCCTGAATCCTAAGAAATTCCTTTTACAAGGAAATTCACAAGGCTTTCCTGGCTGGCTGAGCAACACCAACCCTTCAAGTCTCGGCTTACGTCAGCTCCCTGCACATCACAGGCATCTCCAGACCTGGCTTAGCAACACCACCAACCACCCCAACACCAGAAGGGAGATGGAGGAGGGAACCTCTTCCCAGCCAAAACCGAAAGGTGTCGAGGTGGGGAGAGTTCACAGTGCACACATGTCTCCAGGCATAGCCCAAATCTGATCCTGGGAATCCTGCAATATGAGAGAAGGGACCATCTGACCTGCACTGAGACCTAACTCGGAGGTGTACATGCAGACACCAATGAACCACGCTCATTTATTTCTGATTTTCACTGCATTAATAGCTATTTCGATAGCAGTGAGAGAACTGAGATCTCGTGGGGTTAGTCATTGATGAAACCATTAAGGAGTTTTCTCACTGAAATTTCTAAGTAATCCATGTTCTCATAGTAACAGCAAAATCCCTATTTAAAATATAGTTGCAAATATCCTGTTTCGTTTTATTGCTGAGTTGATATATCAGACCTGGGATATGAGATATATGATATTTCCATTACAACCATAATGTCTCCTTGGGACCTATATGGTGTCACTCTGTATTACCAGACTTCAAGAGTGATCCTGAATACAAGGATTTTATTTACTAAAATATCACATATACCAGTTCCTGATTCATCTATTGTAATACGAAGAAAATGAAAACTAATGTGAAATAATACTAATTCCAATATTTTAAAGCCCAAGTGTAAATTTCCAACCTTAGAAAACACGGTAGGGAAAAAGAGAGGGGGGAAAAAGTGTGAAATCATAAGCTCTTTTATCTGATCACAAGAGAAAT
This sequence comes from Pachycephala philippinensis, assembly GCA_013397055.1. Lineage (NCBI taxonomy): Eukaryota > Metazoa > Chordata > Aves > Passeriformes > Pachycephala > Pachycephala philippinensis. The sequence continues at coordinate 474,695 of VWZT01005326.1, read as the reverse complement.
GCCAAATTAATAGCATGAGGGTTTATTAGTGTCTCTGGGCTTGTTTCTGAGACTGTGTGAAAGGAGCCTTTATAAAGGAGGCTTTATTCGAAGACGTCCCCCAGTTCTCACACGATTTTCCAAAAGTATAACAATAGATCACTAATACAGAACCTGAGATTGGCCACAGTATTATCTGTCCATCTATTTGAAAGCAGCTTGAGAAGCGAGGAAGGGTGGCGAGGTGCAGATGTTATCAATTAGCCAAAGAAGTTAACAAAACAACTTCAAACCGCAACAGTTGTTCCAGCTGAGAAGGCTGAGGTTTGAAGTGGGGATTGAGCTGTTGCTGTGTGCTCACTCCTTTTGTATGTGCTGATAGGAAACCAGTCAGACCACAGCTGTGAAACCCCAACTTTGGGAACCAGATCCTCACTTTCAAATCCGAGGGGCAGCAGACAAGGCTTGTATTGCGAAGAATGCACGGTCCTGAGGTAAAAATCACAGCTAAAACAAAACAGGGCTTGTAAAATTGTTATTGATGAACTAAGTGAGAGATAGACAAAACCCACTTCTGTCATGGCAAAACCAGCAGTGACATGAAGGTTCTGTGAATTGCTATTAAAAATAATTCCTTCAAATTATGACACGTAGGCAAATGTGTGGGTAAGGATGACCAGGTCTAGAAATAAAGAGAAAATGTGCTTGTTCTGTGCCCTGAAATGCCACCACCTGAGTGGGGTGCAATTGCACAAGAGTACACAGGTTTTTCCAAACACTGCTTCATCTTTAGACCATGCTGAACCCTCGGCACCGTCCACTGATCACCTGCTAGGACATCCACACTCTGGCAGAGGGAAAATCAGGGATTTGTATTTCCTATTGACAAAAAATAACAGATGTCCAGAGCACAGGAGACCCTAAGAGCCTTCCTTCCCTAGTGCAGGACTCCCAGCCTGTGTCTCTGGCTTACTTAGTGCAGCTTGTGGCCATCCCAGCAGGCCCATTGCCTCCCAGCAAACGTGGCACTGAAATCAGCCTGCAATGCTCCCAGGTGCACTGAAGTGACTGCACGGCAGCAACCAAAGGCACTGCAGGTTCCAGAGCAGCCTGAGGACACTGCAGGATAGAAGGGCAGTGTTTAAAGCCTGTTGGAACAGGCAGTGGTGCTTTCTGTGGAGCCTCCATGGGCTGAGCAGAAGCTGCTTGTCACCTCAGCAAGTCACATTCATGCAGACTGTGTTTCTGACCTACTTCTGCCAAAGTCAAAGCAGAGTCTAACAAACAAAGAAAGTTCAAGATAAATACAGCTTGCCTGCAAAGTCATGATGTCTTGATTGTGACAAGCCTCCTGGTGATGTCCTTGGCCCAAAATTTTGGGTGGGAGACAAACACATGGCGGTGTTCAGCCAACAAGGCTCCTTGGTGACAAGACCACAAGGCAGAGCAAACCAGGAAGAGAGAATAGGTTACATGGTTGGAAGCCATAGGAGGCCAGAGCAACCAAGGGCAGCTGAGTAATTGATCTTATAGCAGTTAATTAAAAAATCAGTGTGATTCAGAAGAGTGCAGCCAAAGGTTTATAAGGCAGTGTGCTGTGGAGGGCGTGTGCTGGCATGGTTTAAAAGAAATAACAGCAAGAAATACAACAGTCTCTGATCCTGAAGTGACAAGAGAGAAACAATAAAAATTGCTGTACCTGCAGTTTGTCAGTGAGCTCTACAAATGGGAGTGCAAGACTTTGTTTCATTGCCTTGGAGCACAGAGCCGTCCCTTTTTTTCCTTGAGTCCTGCATGACATGGCCACTAGCCCAGAGCTGCAGCCATCCCCGGGGTGTCGCTGGGGCTGCATCTGCCTTGTCTGAGTCAAACACTGCCTTCGCTGAGTTAACTGGTGAGTGGTTGCACCAGCAGACAGGCAATTGAATGAGGTCTGAGTCATGCAGCCGTGGCATCTGGTGCACCAGTCCTTGCGGAAAAGAGGCCTGAGAGAGGCCTCCTGGGTCGCCCAGCCTTGTCTCCTGCTATCACAGGCACCGTGTTGGATAATCCCCTTCATAAACAGCAGCAGCTGTGGGAGAAAAGCCTGGAATGGCTGAGGATGCTGAAAGTGAGGTGTTACAGGGTCCTGAGTCAGGGGGATTGGGAGTATGCAAGGAATGCAGCTATGTGCTGTTCAGAAGAGCAACATAATATTTTATTAATGAAGCTGGGAAGTCATATATCCAGGGAAACACCCAAGACCTTAATTATGCCAGAGAGGCATCAGGGTAATGCAGTACTTACTTTCTATTTCTGGCCTTGAGTTCAGAGAATTATTTTCTTCTGTTTCAACATTTGGTTGAGCACAACATGCCAGCAGGAGAGAAAAAAAAAAAACTGGTTTCCATTCCTGTGAGTACTGTGTCTGGTTTAAATCATGAGAGAAGGAGACCTCTAATGAGGCTGATTCATATAATGATGTATTTTACAAGCTATTCTTAGCAGATTCACTGCAATATGTCATTCTTTATGTACCATGAGAGATATATGAGCGCACGAGCTTACGAAGGGTGGGGAAGTCTCTGGGTAACTGGCCAGTTTTGCACCTCATGTGCTGGAGAAGGGGAGGTTCACACAGGCTATTGCTTCCAAACTCTCCAGACCTCAGGTCAGCTGTGAACTCCACTCCAATAAATCCCAACATTACAAGACTCGTGTCTTAAAACTTATTTCCAAGGAAGTGTCTCATTTTATTGCAACATGAATAAGAGACTCTAAGGTAATATTTACTTTGGTTTACATTTCATAAAAAAAGAAGACTGTAATTTCATGGAGGCTCTAACAGAAATTCCTCTTTCCATCCAAGCGGAAGAAATGTTCAGGACCTTTCCCCGAGGGCTCAAGGAAAGCACATTAACATGGCAACTCCCACTTTGCTTTATTTGTGAGTTACCCTTGCAGGAGGATGAGGCTGGAATTGAGACAAGCTATAAGTGGACTAACAGGCCAAAGGCTGTGACATGAAGGGTAGGCAAAGATGCTGAGAGGATAATCCCAAAGATGCAGCTCTCCAGCTGATGAAAATCAGAAGAGCCAGATAATCACTGAGAGAGATTCTCACCTAGGCAGAAGGTAATTGCAGGAGCTGCAAGCACAAGGCTGCAGTGGTTACTCCAGTTCTGCTTGTCCCCCCTGCCACTGCTGACTTTCCCAGCACTGTGTTTTAAGATGCTGGAGGAGGGGCTGAGGCCCTGAATGAACTGAAAGGATGAGCAGGAGGCCTGTCCAGACCAGCAGTGGGAAGAGAAAAGACATGTGCAGCAAGCCCTGTGCATGGGGGAAGCTGAGCTGCAGCCTATTCCAGACCCAGGAGCCACCGGAGCACAGGTGTCCCCAGGAGCTCTCCACACTGAGCCCGAGGAGCTCTGGCCAGGTAGGACAGTGTCACTGTCACTGCCACTGCCCGGCTCTGCCCACAGCAGCCTCGGGACCGAAGGATGCTCGGACAGGTGAGTGGCTCTGGCCTGGGCCTTCCCAGCTTTCGGGTGTCTCCGGGCCAGCCCCGTGTGTGCTGCTCGAGGGGCCCTGCTCCAGCGCCGATGGAGCAGCCTGAGTTCTGGCAGCGAGAGCTGGCTGCAGCCCCTCGCTGGGCTGCCAATGCACCTCCTCTTTCTGGCCAAGGGGCCACCAGAGAGTGATCCAGGCTGCTGCCAACTGCGTCTGCCTGGGAACAAGGGACCCGGCGTGGAGCCCAAGCCCAGATCATAGCTGTTCTCTGCTGTTTGCCTCCAGACCAGCCCTCCTGGATTTATTAAGGGCAGCCTGCCCTTACTTACTAATTTTCTTAATTTTTTGTGGCCTCATTGATGACTTAGTCATAACACCAGAGTCAGCCACCAGCTGCTGCCTATTCCCACGGTATAACCTGCCCCTTCTCTGTCTTTCCTTAAATGTAATACGTGGTGCATTAGTGTCTGGTACTTTCTCTTGTTTCTGCAATTGAAATTTTATCCATTGACGGAGTGCCCGAAATTCTGCAGAGACACTTGGCCTGAATAGTCATTTCACTGCTGAAAGCCAATACTGCTTTAACAGATGCAGTAAAATTGTGAGAATCTAAAGTTCACTTTTCTGTTTTAACTGCTCCAGATGAAAGAAGTTCATTCCACACAGCTGAATGCCTCTCCTGCATGCTGGCACATGAGCTTTAAAGGTGTTCTGGTAGTTTTCAGTCCTCTGTGTTGCCGAAGTACTTTTGTCCAGATCTTCAGCTGGAGGAGATGGATGCAGCTAAGCTGCAGCCAGCAGAGCTATGCTGATTTATACCCCCAGGCATGCTTTTTTATACGTAGATATCCTTAGAAAGTAATCACCAGGCTCCCTCAAGCTGATTCCTCATGACTTGCAACTGCAGTTTCAAAGCAGTGATATTCCTGAAGCCTGTGTACCCCTCCCACACTGTGTAGGAATCTGTCCAAGGCATGAAGGAATCCGGACCCACAACAGTGGCAAATTCCCAGCCTCTGCTCAAAGTATCCTTCATCCTTAGACAAGCTTGACTGTATAATTATTGTATTGCCTTGCACAATTTCAAACAACATTTCATGACACAAAAACCTCCAGACCAAGCTGTCAAATTATTTGCATTGCAGTAATTTAAAAAATACAAAATCTGTCATTTCTTCCCCTCAGGGAAATGAAACCAGAATGAGCCAAAGCTTTAGCAGTGCACACCGTGTCTATACCCTGCATCTTTAGATTCTCTTTCAATATAATTTCTGCCATGTGAGTTAGACCAGTGCAGACCAGTTCCCCTTGCGTTTGCAGCAAACACCCTGTGGAGATGTTAGGCTCTGTTTAGTGTACAGAACTCACGGTCCTGAGGTACAGGGCTATCTCCATCCAGCAGTACAGCCCCTCTGTTCTCTGCCGACCTTGCAGGTTTGTCACCATTTGAAAACAATTATTTTCTCCTGACTTGGCATTTTTGGCTCCTACCCAGCTCCTGCCAGGCACTTTGGGATTTATAGTTAGAGCTCCTCAAAGGAACAGTTACCTTGAAAGTTGAAATTATATCCAAAAGGCTAAAACATATCTTTCAGCTGAGTGTGGTTTCCCTGCCAGAATTGCTTCATATGGATCCATCCAATTCATTTTCCTGCAATGAAGGGGTTGTAGGAATACCTAAGGGCTGGGCCAGAGGGAAGATTGGGTTGATTGTCTCTTACCACCAGGGACTTGAAAATAGCAGTACAATTTACTTCGCTTCTGAGATGCTTTACATAGCAGATAAATGTGAATCAGATCTTCTAACTGAATAATTTCTTATGAAGAAATAATGTAGAATAAAGTAATTTAGCTGGTAAGTAAAAGTAATAAAGGTTTTTAATGCTCGCAAGAGAAGGAGAGAGGAGGATCCAAGAATTATGACCAAACCCAGCGTTTAGTTCCCAAAGAGGGAGACACTGAAACACAAAGATCCCAGCCCTGGCAGCCTGTGCACCGTGCACCATCCGCTGTGCACCACGAGGCTGCACTGCCAACGGGAACATGGAATGGGAGCTCAGCATAAAATTACCTCAGCTGTACCTGTCCTCCAGACTGTAATCAGGATCCTGACATTCTTGCATGCTGTAGAGAGTTAAAAATGATTGTGTGTAATCCAATGGACATCTGCATCCCAACTTTCCTGGCTGGTGTTTAGCTGTAGGGAAGCCCAAGCAAGCCTCTAATTTTGAAGGGGGGTAACTGTGTGTATAGCAGAGGTGAGATTCCAGACTTGGAATTGGTGCCATTTCCCTAGCCAAAACTTTCCAGGCCTTGGTTTCAAAGGTGAATATTTGATAGATAAAAATAGAAATAAAATTATGTCAGTGTTTATCTTGCAGTCACCTCTTAATGTAGTCAGGACATCTTTGAATCACTCCTCACAAACACACTAGCAACAACAAAAAATAGCAACAATTACAAAAGAAAATCCATGTTTCTGGTGTACAGAACTTCTTTCCTGGGGTAAGGCCTCTAGCACCTCATGCTGTTCTCAGTTTTTATAGCTGTGGAAGGAAAGATGTTAAGCAAGATTTGGAATTTGTGCTTTGATCACTAGTTATGTCATATAGTAGGATGTGCCAAGTGGAACTTTCTTCTTAGAAACACCCTTCCACAGATCCCAGAAAGACCTGGACCTCAGCCTGGCACATTTCAGACTTGCTGATTTTTGAAGTTAAAAAATAAAAATTAGCAATGCCACTAGCAGCACTTTTGGATGCGTTTGATGCCCAGCCTTGTCACGTAGCTTGCTCATGGTGCAGTCAGCTGGATGGCCTTGGTCAGGACTCCAATTAAGGCTCCTCCTCACATTTCTGCTCCCTGTTATGACCCACTCATTTAACAGGAGACTAATATTTCAGTCATCTTCCAAGTCTGGTATCTGCAGTTGCAATATCTTCCTGAAGTGTTGGCTTTCACCTGCTTGTTAATAAAACATGCAAGTGACTGTGGTAAAAGGAAGTGAACCCACTCACCTTTTCACTGCCAGTGAAATGTCAGCAATTTTTGGTAATGACTTTAGCACAAAACAGATTAACTGAATGGTCAGTGTGATTTGGGTCGCTGTGGCAGTGAGGGTCATGCATGGTCTGGAATGGAAATGATGCTTGACCAAAGAGGGTAACAGGAAACAGAATAAATGAAATAAATTAGTATCCGCATTGGGTTTAAAAAGGCTCTGCCATTGGATGAGTCTATTCATTTGCAATTAAATGAGCCTTGTTTCTTTCCATTAACAAAAATATAACATCCTTGTAGCTGCTACAGAAAAAAACTATCAAGCTCACCTTTAAATAGGTATTTAAGAGTTTATATTACTTTATAACAGGTGGCCATGAGGAGGAAAGCTGGGACGACTGAACAATAACCTTCATGCTGTTCTACAGCTGTCAGGGGAATGTGATCTGGGAAAATACTCACTTAGGAAAATTGATCAGAGACAGGGGATGATATAAGTCGACACCTCTGCCTTCTGCAGGGCATGCAGACTTACCCCAAGCAGGTACATCAAATGGAGCTGAGCCTGTCTGTTTTACAAAAAAAAGCATCCTACTCATATTTGGCCATACCTCATCCTGAGGAATAATTCCTATCATTCCTTCTGGTTATTTCTCAGCACATCAATGCCTGAATGATCTCCCTGGAAAGCATTCCTCACAGGGTGTGCTATCCTGTCAGGACCCTGCTTTGGCTTATGCCAGTGCTACCTGCATGCACCGATCCTTTGGAAGTGTCTGCAGTCCCTTGGGATTCCTTTCCCATCTGAGATCATCACAAAAAACTGTTAGTAAATTCTGTTAATAAGCCGATAAATCTGTTTCCTTAAAGAAAAGTGAAACGACAAGCAGGGTAAGAGGGTCAGAGGAAAATTCCTAACCCTGGAATCCAATGCACTTTAGAATAAAATACAATAAATTTGCTTAGTGAGTGACAGCAGCACTTGGTAGGAATGCAGATGTAGCCCATCATTTATCAGAGCTGTGCTTTGCCTCACATCTTTATCAGACAGATTTCTTTGCAGAGCTTGGCTACAGCATCATTTGAAAAGCTCCCATAAAAATGCAAAGTTTGTTCTTACCTGCCTTTGCCCTCCATGCAGTCCCTTGGTTTGCTCTGGATTCTTGACACTCTCACCCCTTGCAGACCAGAGCTCCATTAGCACAAGTTTTAGGTGATACTTAGATTGCTTTCGACACCCAGAGTGCTTAATTCTTCAGGCTGTCTGGAATATATTGGCATCAGTGGTGAATAATCCCTCCCAAGTCATCACATCAGGCCTGTTTTAGTAAATCTTTCCACTTATTAAGAACAAATTTAAACCGTCTAAACATGCTTATGTAAGGAGTCCTTTAAAAATAGCTTGTAAATTTAGGAGCCAGCATATACTGAAAAAATTCAATAAAAAAGAAAAAAAGTCAGTGACATACTTTAGCCCAGTTTAAACTCAGCTGAATCCTCCCATCTTTTACAAAGCAAGCAGGAGGTTTTGCATAAAAGCAGCCAGCAAAGTCCTGCTGGTGTGAAGACATTCTTTCTGAAACACAAGGCAGCATTTCATCTGCTTTACAAGCCCAGGGCCGAGCTGGTATCCACATTCCTGATCAAGGAGCCAGGATTTAGAGAGGTGCATATGCAGACTAGTGACCCCCAGCTCTGGAGGAGTGGAGAGGGTGTCCCCTGGACCCAGCTGAGCACTCAAGCCTCTTGCATGAATCTTTGGGAGAAAGAAGTCAGGGGAGCAGTTGCTTGGAATAACCTGCAGGCTGTCCACGGCAGCCCCGGGGAGCAGCACTCTGTGTGCCCAACTCTTAGCCAAGCACTGGGGCCAGGATACTCTGATATTGGCTAGGAGATATCAGCAGCACTCAGGGGAGTTACTGTCAAATCTTAGTACTTGGAGCTGTACTGTGGATGTCCATAATACAAGGGACAGAAATCCTCCCCAGGTTGAAGTGACAGGGGAAGCCTCTCCCAGGGTCCTTTGCCCTACGGTGCTGATGCACCCCAATTATGTTCCCCCGGTTGGGTTTCTTGCCCCTCTGCTCGAGAAAGTTCTCCCTCCCCGCTCTCTCACTGGCCCCTGTCCCTTTGTCCCTCCCTCAGAGTTTCCCTATTGGTTCCTTCACCCCGGCCCCGCCTATGTGCCACCCCTCCCTGATACCCTCCTCACCCCCTATAAAAGTCTCGGGCTCGCCCTTTTCTGGGTGTTTGTCACTATGACTTGTTCACGTGAAGTTGCATAAAAACTACTGTGGACTCAAAGACCCTTTCGGTCTCTGCCGTCGGGTTGTCGTAGAAGCCTGCTGCCACCCCGGTAATGGCTTGCGACACTGTATCTCACTGAAAGACAGACTTCCTGCAGAAGCATCCCTTGCTGCATCCTGCAGGGCCGCGTACCCCTGCGAACACAGCACCCACTGCCTGGTGAGGGGGCCTCCTCATACAGTCACAGAATGGTTTGTGCAGGAAGAGACCCTAAAGGTCATCTCATCCCAACCCCCTGCCATGGGTAGGGACACCTTCCACTATCCCAGGTTGCTCCAAGCCCCATCCAACCTGGTCTTGGACCCTTCCAGGGGTGGGGCATCCACAGCTTCTCTGGACTACCTGTTCCTTGCCCTCCCTTCTGACACAAGGCACTGCCCTTGGACTGCTGCTGAGATCTGCCCTCACTTGTGGATGTGCCAGAGGAGGTGCAGGTCCAATCCCAGGTATTCTCATTCTCAGCCCTGAGCATGTGCATGAAAATGGCAGTGGTTTGGTCAGTGTGTTCTTAAATCGATGATCCTGTTAAAGAACCAGACTGCCAATGGACAGAGAATTCATTGGTATTGCAGGACTGTCTTTTAAAGATGCTCCCCGGGGCTGACTTGAAGCTTCTGCTTGACAGGTGTATGTAATGTACCAGGATCCAGGGAGAAATCCTGTCTTGTCAATTCAGCTGAAATGAGGCAACAAAGAGAAAGGACAGAGTTGGCAGGTTCACGTGTGGGTTAATTTACAGCCTCTCTAAGTGTCTGCCAGTTCAGTACTTGGAAATCCTGTCGCATTCTGTGAAATTGTATGAATTATAAATTCCCACTAATGGCCTCACACATATGGATGTTTCGATGGTAGTTCCTTATTTTTCCTTTTCTGTGTTAACAAAAAAGACAAAAGGAGTTGCAGCACATTCCAGAGTGATGCATTGCCTGATTGTGACAGTACTTCCCTGTGCCAGTAAGAGTTGTATTTATCATGCAGAAGGGTAATCTTCTACACCTCCAATATAAGTAAATATAAAGCATTTTGCTCGGATTCTTATTCAGGCAGATTTATCCCTTGGATAAACCCCACTTCCAAATGTACAACCAATATTTGGGCAAGTAACACAAAATCTTATTTTAATAAATACATAGTTTGGGGTCTGAAAAGATTTTGCCTTTTTTTACCAAAATATGTAAACAGCAGCTATATGCCTCACAACATTCCCACTGAAAGCAAGCACAATTACACTGCCTGAGGTGCAATCAAAGTGGAAAGGTGTGTTTGTACAGCATGGAAATGTACTGAGATATCCAGACAAGATTATGGTATCTTGCTGCCACACTGGCCCTTAGCTTTAAAAATATCAGTTCTGCTGCAGAGCACTGTGACTCCATCTCTGATTTTCAACTGGAACCTTCTGATGGGAAGAAAATCAGAACAGGTGTCTCCCCTAAGGGACAATGGGGAATGGCTTTAAAGTGACAGAGGGCAGGTTTAGGTTAGATATTAGGAAGATATTCTCCCCTGTGAGGTGATGAAATGGTGGCACAGGTTGCCCAGAGAAGCTGTGGCTGCCCCATCCCTGGAAATGTTCAAGGCCAGGTGGGATGGGGCTTGGAGAAATTTCAAAGACCTATGGATGTGGAACAAGGGAGGTTAATATTTTAATCAATAGCTTCCTTTGAGAATATCCTCCAGGACTCTTCGACTACATGTTAAATTATTCCCCAGCTTTTCTATATTAACATAACCCTAGATGCTCTGTATTAATTACATTTGAAAAGTTGTCTGCACACAAGCTTCTATGATACCATGGCTGGTCTGGAGCCCAGCCACAAGCCCCAGCAACGTGAGTCAAGCTCAACACATTTATTGTTGCTGCATGTGATCTTCTGGTGCTGCAGTTCAGGGGACAGACATGACACAATAAAGCCAGTTTCTATTTCATTTCTGAAGGTACGTCCCTCTGCTGGATTTGCTCCTGCCAGCCCCAGTCTCCTCAAGGCTGTCATAAGGGAGCAAAACTTAGGAAATCTTTCCCATGCTGAACTGTCTGACTTCAGGATCCATTTCTTTGTAACAGCCCCTCTTGCTGTGACTGCATCAGTAAGCTGTGATAACAGCTCTGCTCTCCAGGGCCACATTAAGCTGCTTCAGGGCAGACTTTTTTATGTCCTTTTTCTCATGCCATTATGCACAGGCTTCATGTCCAAGAAAATCAGCTGTCACTTCCAGTTCCTGCAGCATTATTCTGACAAAAATCAGTCACTATGAAAGTCCTTGATGTCAGAGGTTTCATGAAAGCAAAGTAATAAATATTACAGCAGTCGGCTTGTCTTCGGAGTCCTGGTGGTTTTGCCAGAAATCTCACTAACTCCTTCAACACTGATTTGTCAAAAGAATTTTGTTTGTTGGAGTTTCTCTGTTCTTCTACTGCTTTTATTTTTCCCCCCCCTTTCTCCCTTTTCCTTTTCTTCCCAAGGAAATGGGGGCAGACACAAGCGAGATATTGTACCATCTTTATCACTCCACCATCTGCAATCGGTTTCATTCTTCTGACAATTTCACATGCAACCTTATAAAAAGACCTGGCTCACTTAAGCTGTGAACTTCAAAGATGTACAAAGCTTTGTTGGACCAGTCTGTGCTGGTGGAGCAGTTAATAAGAGGCTGTGTTTGATTTCTGTGAGAATCTCTCTCTATATCAAATGCCTAACGGGTGAGAAAACATTTCTTCCAGTTGTAGAGCTCAATCCTTCTTCAAAATGATGGCAGAGAACAAATTAGTGGCCAAGGGAGGCTAAGCAGCCCTACAAGTAAGGAACCTCTGAATTTCCCCTTCCATTCTGCAGAGAAGGCCATGAAAGGTTGGACTTGATGATCTTGGAGACCTTCTCCTGAGGCCTTCGATTTTAACTTTTATATTTTTCAAGTTCTGTATTCCCAGTGTGTAACTCTGCAGTGTCCTGTAGCCTGTGAGCTGCTGCTCTCTCATGCTGAGACAGACAGAACAAAGCCTCTCCAGGCTGCTCTCCAAGGACACCCAGCCCGGCCTAGGCCCAAAATGTGTAACCCAGCATCTTGAGAAGGGGGGCAAGCTGAGGGGAAATTACATCATTAGCTAAAGTTTAATTGGTGAAATTGGGTTGATATGCAAATGGACCAAAGCTATAAAAGTGTGAAGAACTCGTGACTCGGGGTCCATCTTGGGTGTAGCCTTTGGCCTGCCCAGGCCTCTGGAGGCCTTTCAAATAAATATCCACCTTTATTCCCTTACTCCTGTCTAGTCTCTGTTTCTAGGTTGGCCTCTTTAGGCATCACTCCAGCCTCAATGATTCTATGAAAGCTTCTGGCATCCCTGCAAGTGTTTCAATTGGACTTAATATTGTCCTTTTCTCCTGTTATTAATTCCTCTGTGCCAGAAGTTTTGTGCAGTGCATAGTGCCCATCTTTGCCCAAACCCTTTTTTCCTTTGGCTGGGGCAGTGGGCAGCACTGGGGTGAAGCAGCAATGTCTGGCTGGCCCTGCCTGTCCTTCCACAGCTCCATCCTGTTGATTCTAACCAGCTCTGCCATACACTCACCCCTCCTGGCTCCCATGGAGAATTCCCAGGCTGTGGGGACACGCAGACCTTGCCACCCTGTGCTTGGTCTGTCCTGCTTCCCTGGAGTCCATGGTTCAACAGAAAACTTTTGTACCTGATAGAGGGTAAATGAAAACAAGTATTTTTTGCCTCCTAAAGGCATCTTCTTGAATGTTCCAGTGGCTGCTTCCTTCACAGGAACATTTTTCTATTTTCCATCTGTTAGACAAGGTCATGACATTGCATTTTGCCCTGTGGAAATTTTAAACAAAAATAAAGCTATTTTTATTTTGATTTCCAGCTTCTCTGAATATCAAGGGAAAGTGCATTAGCCCCATTTCTTTCAAAATGACTTTTTAATAAAAACATTCATGTTTTTCATAATACTGAAAACATGGCTTTCTGTTCTCTGAACACGTCTTGTTTTTCTTTTAAGTAGTTCTGATGAAAATTACTTTGGTTCTCTTTTACTAGAAAGCTTCCATGTAACAAGGCAGAACATTGCCTTGAAATGAAGAAAACGTATCTCTGATTTTAATCTTTTCATTAAAAGCCTGACTTTTCTCCCCATCTCATTGCTCATATTTTAAAAAATTATTATCAAATAGCAGAAAATCTTGAGTATTACTCTTTGGCTCTGTGTTCAAATTGAAGGTTTTTTAAATTCTTCTTGGCTGTTCACAAACCCAGAGGATTTCTTTTGATTTTTTAAGCCTCTCTAGAAAGTGCAGCCTTTTCTCTGGGGACAAGTTCTAAAAGAAACAAATCAGAGACGAGGAATTTTGTAGTCAGTTCACTCTCTGGCTCATTCCTTTGTCTCTCTCCTGTCAAGCCACTTTGATTCTGCATCCCCCACATATCTCAGCCTTTCGAGGCATTTATAAATTATAGAAGTATTTATTATTGTGGGGAAAATATGATCATTCACTGAACTTGTGGTGAACTTTGCACGCATGCTCATTCCTTTGGTCCTGAGATTTTTTTTCATAGCAAGCAACCCGCTTTGCTTTAGGTCTGCAGGCTGAGTGAGAGCTTGGCAGGTGAGCTGAGGCTCATTCTGCAGAACCCAGAGCAAGAGCAAAATGCAAAAATGCCCACTGTATCCTACTCTTTCCTAAATTAAATCTACAACTTTCCTTCACGTTTCTCCAGTTTGCCATATAAATACAGCAATCACCATGCTGGTGAGTAAATGTCTGGGAAAAATTTACCCATAGTCCCACATAACTTTCTGGAGATTTTTTGGTGAGATTTTCAGTTCCTTTGTTGCTAAAAGATAAATGTGTGTGAGGGTGGGATGTGAAAAACTTATGAATAAAATTAAGCTGTAGTTTTCACTTTCTCTGGTAGACATTGAAAGAATAAGTTGGTGTGTATTGAACAGGGATCTTGTCATTTCTCTGCTCTTCCAACACTGTTAAACAGGACAGTTCAATGTCGAAGAGGATTTGAGATATTTGGGTTCACACCTGGATATCCCACCCGGGATATCACCTGGGAGATTGATAATTCCTAATCAGTGGGATCTGTTCCACAGCTGATTGTGCAGACCAGGTCATGTTTCCTTTCATACCCTTCCTTGATATTAAAAAGAACAAAGTTCTCAGCGTGTGCTGTTCCATTGCAGCAAGGACACTTCTCAGTACAGACGCTCTGGATTTGAGCTCAAGCCCCCGGAGAAGGCCACTTAATCCCCAAAAACACCTTCAGTAGCCCCCTTAAAGTCTCCTCACTTACTGTGTCTTCTGTGATATCTTCCATTAACGCTACCAGGGACCCAAACTCTGCCTGATCACTGAGTGATCTGTTTTCCACCAGGCCAGAAAATGAATGCATTTAATAAGGATTAACCCCAGCTGGCACCAGGGAGCAATAAATATCATAGCGCCAGCATTCGTAACGCTGCAGTTATCATTGTGTCAGCATTTCTGTTATAAACCAGGGGTTGCAGTGGATTAGAACTCAGCCATAAAATTTTCTCCAGGCTGAAACTTGGCATAAAAAAGAAATATCAGTCTATGATATTTTTTTCTTAACCTTTAAAAAAAAAATCGTTTCAGTCTATTTTAAGTTGTAAAAGGAAAGAATATAAGACTCTTCCCAAATTCTTTAAATCATCATCCAGGCCTCTGGAGAATGAAGAAAGACTCTGGCTGTGGCTGCATTTATGGGTGAGTTTTCAATGGGGTATCAGAAGTTCAGGGATTAAAGATGTTTTTTGGTATTTCTTGAAAGTCAAAAGCTTTGTCACATTATATTAGAGAGCTCAATTCTTTAGCAATGGGGCTTTAAAAACATTTTTGGTTCCACTTTTTGTTCAGAGAAGTGGATAATCTGAAACTAGCAGGACCTCCAAACCACACAGAGTACCCGGGCCAAGCCCCATGTTGGGGGTCCCGCTGGGCTCCCTCCTTGTGCCAGGCTGGGGAAGCTCAGGGAACAGGCTGGGGAGGCTGAAATCAGGGTTGTTCGAGATTTTATTCTGAGCTGAAACTCGAGGTTTTTGTCAGAATTATTTCCCTGTCAGAAACCAGCTGTATGGCTGAGGAGGCTGACGTGAAGGGAAGCCAGCCCAGCGCCGGTGGTGTTGGGAGGAGGAGCAGGCACAGAGCTGCAGAGGGATCCGTGGGATGCCACCCCTGACTCTCCCCAGTGCAGACATCATCCCCCTGCTCCTCACCGCCACTGTCGGCAGCACAGCGTGGGTTTCCTGTTTCTGGACAAGCTGCTGTTCGGAGAAAAGCATGGTTACCCCGCAGTGCACAAGCACACACTGCCAGAAAGGTCACCACTGTTTTGTGTAGACCTCAAGAGAAGAACATGAATTAATTTGTTCCCCCCGAATAACATTTTATTTTAGAAAGAGGAGAGCTCTTTTTTTTTCTTGTGCAGTCTGAGGTATAATATTGAGTTCCAGTTTCCCTTAAGAGCTGAACTTCATCCTCCTACTAGGATGGTTTTATTTTAGTTACCAAATATTTGAGGTTAAAGTGAATAGTTCATCTTTAATGGGATTATCTCTTTCAATGTTTGCTTTCATTACAGTTTGAATTGCTCTGAGCATGAGAATCTAACCTCACCAAAAGCATATTTTTGTAATTTGATACAAACTAAATTTAACCTTTGACTCTCATCTATAAAGACGTTACTTTTTTCCACTGAAAAGCAGAATGTTAGATTAAAGATCTGCCAGTTTCAATTTCCAGGTTGCTAACCTTCCTGTGATTGGGTCCCACACTGTGGAAAGCTGTGTATTTAGTAAAGGTATTTAATGTTAGCAGTAACGGTGGAGATGGTCTCATGCCTGCTACTTTTAATAGCTAGGTGCAAGTTCTCTACTGACTTTTTACATAGACAATAATTTCCTTGACCTACACTGTACAATACAGTAGAACTGTTTGGACAGAGACATTTAAAATAAGATCTTCCCTTTGAGTCACTTTACCATGTCATCATAGTTCTTTTGTTAAATAAATAAATTTTATCCAAATGCTTTGGAATATTAAGGCTGTGTTTAGGAAAAATAGATACATGTTCCCTCTCCTGAGGGCTCATTTTAAATGGGATACAGAAAGGGAAACAGTGTCTCTGTATTATTCTATGTATTTCCTCCTGTAAATCATCAGGAAAAGTGAAGAGCACTGGCTTCTTTTTAGAAAAAAACTATATTCTTGTTCTCTGTTGGGAGAAACCTTCTAAATACATGGAGTTTTTCACTTCTGTTTTGATAAGATGAAGTGTTGAAACTTTCATTGACAAAGCTTTTCAGATATTTGTCAGGAATTTCAGGGTGGGTTCTTTAGAAAGAGCAATTAAGTGTGAGTGAGAAATTATGATGTCTCCAGTCCTGGAGAACAGATGCAAAGTGGATCAGCTGTCAGACTTCTGGGGAAGGAATAGTGCTTCCCTGCCTTTCTGCAGGAATGAAGTAAAGGGGGAAATGGCTCAGTGCATACATCAGAACACAGAGAGGAATGTGGGTGCATATATTTATTTATTTAGGAAAATTCAGGAAAATTCACTACGAGTTCTACAAAATCCTTTCTCTTGATATGTTTCCTACGTCTCTGGTTTTCACACTTCAAAGAAAACTCTTTGTGTTCATGTACTTACTCAAGTTCCATAGGGAAGATTGATACAGATACAAAATTTATACTGTTAAATCTGCCCATCCTGTACAGGAGAGCAAACCAGAAAAAAAAAAAATTAAAAAAAAAGAACCACACCTATATGTCAGCTCTGCAATCATCAGAGAAGAATACTGCAGCTAAAATTCAAATTTCAGTTTGAACACATACTGCACTAATAAATGGTCAGCTTAGAAGCATTTCCTGTTTATACACTGTGTTAATAAGCATCCATCACCCATGTCACATATACGGGATACCAAATTCAAATGTCAAACAAAATGTAAGAGGTCACACATTTTCCTTTGCTAACTAAAAGTGTAATTCATAAATATTATTGCTACCAAACTCTCCATCTACAGCACTTGTTTAGAAATATTCACATGTAATATAAATTGTGATTAAGTTAAATGGGTATATTATTTCCTGTTTTAAGGGCGAGCAGCAGCATGAATTATGTTTTACTCAATAGGCATTTCAATAAAAACCTACAGCCTAACAAGCTGCTATCATACAGTTCAGCTGCACAGACTAACATGAGAAGGAGCTTGTGATCCACCACTGATATTTCAGCTGTTTCTCTCTCTGTTATTTCTGCTGATACAGAGAAAACACATTTTCTTAGCTCAAAACCTCTCCCATTTTTTGCTATAAAAATAAAACTTATTTGGTCGTAGGAGGTTTCTATGTGCAGAATAAATAAGATTAATGTAATCAGCTAATGGCAGTTTTTTTATTTTTACTGACTTAAGAAATGTAGGACTGGAGTAAATCTCTATGTGAAAATAATCAGCAACTCCCATGTTTTGAAATTACTTGTTTTCATTTGTAGAAATCAAACACTCAAGGAACAAAATAATGGAAAGGGTTTAGAAATTACTTCAACAGATTTTTTGAAAATGGAAAATGTACTTTCAATGTCAGGTAGTCACTAGATTTTGTAGAATTTTTGGCTAGCCCACTGTGTCTCTTTTTTCCTGATATTGAATCCTCAGTTAATTTGAAGCATTTTAGGTTCAGAATTCTCTGAGGACATTTTAAAGACTTGCAAAGCTGTAAGTAGAATAGACTTAAAGGAATTTGAAGAAAAAACCTGTAAATCTGATATTACGGGTAATATTGTTCCTGTGATAAAACATTCCCCCTTCAGGCCCAATGAAAGATCTTACTCACAAAGACACCAAATAAAGATACTAAAATTGAATTAAAAATATAGCATTCCCCCCACATTTACATAAAACCTGCCAGAATTCCTTAGCTTTCTGTGTACAATTAGCAAATAGGAGCAAAGGTACATTTTGCTTGGATTTTCTGTAAAGAAAGTCATTCCCACCAAGGAACTGCAGAGCCCCAGATAAGCAGACCCAGTTACTGCTTGTCTTGAACCACTGCGTACAAAATGTGGTTGCAAATACTGTCAAATCAAAGGCTTTCGAGGCAAATAAGAATGCCACACATTCCCAAGTTATCTACTCCTTTTTTTTTTAAGCTTTGGGTAAAAAAAAGGAGGTTTACCAAGTCACTGGAGTCTGGTGTTCTTTTAAAAGCTTGTAAAATGGGAGTCTGAATATTTTTTTTTATTAGGAGGACCATAGCACACAGCAAACACAAAGAAGATTACTAAAAAGGAAGGGGTGCTAAGACCTTTAAGATACTCAGAAATGAAAATAAGTTCCATATTCTGAAAATCCTAGGAAAACAGGCATATAAGACCACTGAATTTCATTTCAGAGTTTTTTACAGTAGTGTAAAATCTTTGATGTGTCCCTGTTTATGAAGTGAAGGAGACACCAAGGCAGATACTATCAAAAAGGAAAAATGCCATTACATTTAAGTATTCCAGTAATGGAAAGAGAGTTTTATTCATTAAAATTTCAGCACTAATAAATAACTAATTGTATAAGTCTTACCCTCCATGGTTTTTCCACTGAATTTCAGTAGTTAAAAACATTATAGAGTGAAGTTATTGTCATTTATATTATTGAGTGATTTCCTTGAAAGCAGCGAACAAATACAAAATAATTCCAAAATCAGTTTATAAACCGCTGTGTTGAGTTTGTTTTGCTGTGGGGTTATATTCTTTGGCTTTTTCATATTCCTGAAAAATTCCCAGAAGGAATTCCCAAGAGAAGTGTCTGGTTTTTACCACACCACATGTGAGCCTGTATTGTCTTTCCATCTTGGAGTGGGAAGAGAAACCCCCAGGTGGTCCAAGGAGCAGCCTCTGCATCAGCTCTGAAGGGCAAGGCTGGGCAGCAGCAACGTCAAATCTCTAGGGAGGATCTGGAGCAAAAGGTCTATCCAGGAAGCAACCAGAGCTCGTGGATCCCAGGGGGCTCCTGGAGCTAGTGAACCACAGTTCACACCACGAGGGAATTCACGAGGACGGAGCTGGGGGAAGAGGAGGGGAGCAACCACTGCCCTCTTGGCTGGATGATGTATGGGAAAGTCCCCAGGGAAAAGCTCTCTCAGGGTTTAATAGGGGAGGAGTGGGGGTGCAATCCAGGCCCACGTTAGGAACCCCTGCATGTTCAAAGGAAAGGTTTTATGAGTAAAGACAATGTCCTTCCCTGAGTGAAGATCAAACCCTTCCTAATCTTCTGTTGCAACAGACAAATGACTTAATAACTGTCTGCATATTCTCCACATAAGCTTTTTAAAAATAACTGAAAGGGTTTGGAGAATTGGTGTTCCTAACTGTTGAAAAACAGGAACTGAAGTAAGAACATATTTTCTTTTTTCTCCAAGATGCAAGAACGTTGCAGTTTTTTTCCCTTATTCACACAAGTAGTACAACATTCTTGGAGATACAAATTTTCCTGAAGACAGACAATGCAGCAGAGTGTCCTTCTGGTCCAAAAGTGCCCTGTGCATGTTGCAGCTGATCCCAGGTGGCTGGTAGATCTACAAAATCTGTCCTTTTGTTCTGCACTTATTGCTAAAATCCCTGTTCATGCTCATATGAGGTTTTTGTACAATTCACGAAATCTCTTCATCTTCTAGATANTAGTAGTAGTAGTAAGTAAACGTTGCAGAAAATTAACCAGTGTTACCACCACAGATATTACCAGTACAACTGTGTTTTATTGATGCCCATTTCCCGTCCTCCACTTTTGTGGAGCGTTGTGTTGTTTTCATTTCATACACAGAATTGTCTAAAGCACCGCTTCTCCCAGCAGAGGCAATAGTGCTCAACTGTCAGATTTCCAAGGTTTTTTTTGATTCCTACCTATGAAATTTTACAACTAAAAAGAGATAATACAACATCTAGCCACTGATACAGAAACAGGGATTTTTAAAGGGCCTGGGGCAAGGATTTGGGAAGGTACCAGCAATGGGTTCAGAAAAAAACAAAATTCACTTAAGAACCAAACAAAAATTAAGGCAGCAGTGATTTCTAATACCTATTCATGATGTACATTATTTCACCAAAAATTACGTTAAAAACTGTGCATTAACCACAAATATACCACACGCAATTTCTTTCAATATAATTTGGTTATTTGTATAGGTGTGACTAGCAGAGACCTCTGTACCATTGGCCATCTCCCCCAAGGAAGGCAGTCAGTAGCCCCTCAATAAAAACCTGATTTGTGCACTAAAGACCCCACATGTGCTGAAAGGCTCAAGCTCCAGGGACTAGAGGTATGCAATGCACAAAGACTATCTGGAAAGGACTGTCCTTTTTGCATCCCTACTACTCTGTTTTGACTGGAAAAATTTAAAAAGCCCACAAATTTATAGTTCTTCCTTCAGAGCCCAATACACAGCAAAATTTAAATCATGAAGCAACTCTGTTTATCAAAGTCATTCGCTGCTTAAAAAAATGTGTTTGAAAACAGCCTTCAAAGAGACAGAGCAGCTCAAAACAGTCATGGTGACCCTATGGCCCCACAGGAAAAGGTCACTCTGATGTCCTATGCTTTTAGCCTTGAAAAAAATTGTACTTAGTCAATGCATATTCTTGTAGTTACAGGTTGCTTAACTTTGAGAATTTTCCCTTTGTGTGCACCATGAAGAGCAGTACATGGGGAATCCATTTTAATTCACCATTAGTGGCTTCTTTCAGGACCCAAAGCAAAGGGACAGAAGATGTTGAGCACAGCAAGGCTCCACCAATAAACAGATAGAATGGGAAAAATTATTTGCCCTCTGTGAATGAGGATTTGGCTGTATTATTTCTCACCAGGGCTCCAGTACTGCCCTGTATACTGCTCAGACAAGCTTCTCCAAAATTATTTAGGCTCATAAACTTTTGTTTTGCACAAGGTTGTCTATGGAGTGTGTGCCACTTTCACTTGCAGAAGACAGTGAAAAAAGGTGTGCCGTGTGGGACAAATACAGACTCCGGGGTTAAAGGTGGTCCATATGTCACTGCTGGGTACATTTTTGGGAAAGCTGATCAGTCAGTTGGAAATTTGGCTTCTGCAATTACCACTGGAGTTCAGGAGCCTGCTGTGCCAGGGCACAAAGGCTGAGCGGGAGCAAAGCTGGAGACAGGCCATCTCCAAAAAGGAGCAACTTCTCTCCTTTTCCCAGTAATGTTGCGGTTCCTCCTCTGTGTCAGAGACAAATGATGAATTCTGATGGGAGGAAGGCTGTGGGACACAAATTTTACATTAAAAGCCAAATGGTATTTCTTCCTGTTTATAACTGCAGAACTCTGGCTCAGCAGAGCACCAACTCCTCCCAGGCACTGAACATGTGCACAGCAGAGAGCTAAAGCTGCACTAAGCCCTTCAATGGCAAATGAAACACAACGGGCAGGTAATGAGAGAAATTTTATCCATCTACGGTCAATTAAGCTCATTTAATTCCCCAGCAACTCAGTGTATAACGTTTAGCCCTTTCCATAGCTTGTTTTGTTCCACTGACATTCAATCACTTATTTATCTCTGTTGCCAAAGGGCCACACCTGAGCTCTGATTTGTGGAGCACAGTTGCAAGGGAAGAGCAGCCAGTTTCACTGGTGATTATTACATTTCTGCTTAGCGAGTAGTAGGTTCAACCTGCACAGGTAACTTGGAGGCAAACTGGCACCGAACCTTCTGTTCTTCCACCTGTCCAGCTGTATCCCCTGCTTTTGTTCGAAGTGACAAGTTTTCTTGTCACCTGCATGGACTTCTCATGCACTGCTGGGTTACCTTGCAATATTTCTTTCCAGAAACCAATTGAGGTTTTCATTTTTTGGCATGTTTAACGAGCCTGACATTTCTGGGAAGCCTCAGTCCTTGTGTGCATGCACTGGCACAGTAAGCCCACAAGTGTCTTGAACATATCATGTTTATCACTGGTGCAGGCTGTGCCTGCAGCTCCTGAGCTGAAGGCCTGACCATCCCCAAAGCACTTATCTCACTGCACATTCAGGATTGCTTTGATCTACCCACAGACAATGGACAGAGCTGAAATTTCAGGGTGGTCAGCAGCCTAACTGGCACAATAACCCGGATGGATTACTAAACATCTGGATATCCCCTCCTAAATTAAANAAAAAAAAAAAAAAGCCAAATTGAACTCAGGCAAAATTTCCAAGAGAAGAGGGAAAATCTGTCCAGAGAAACCCAGATGTTGAACATCTATGTTGGATGTGGTTTAGATTGGTGGTGCAGAGTTGAGGGCAATTATTATTTTTTTAATAGGAAAACAAGATTGTGAACCAACCTGAACCAGCAGTGAGCTTCATAAATAAATGTAGTTTTCTGGTTTCCAGCCCTGTTTGCAGAGGTTCTGAGCACTTATAATTCATATTTAAGGCAAACAGCTTCAGATGTTCAGCAATGTTAGTCATTGAAGCCTATTGTGTCCCTTGAACCCCAAGACACAGCAGCCTTTTAACTGCAACTTCCCGTGGCTCATTTCCAGTAAAGAAACATAAACATGTGAGGTCTGCTGACTCTCTCTCCATTTAGACTCTGGGAACTTGATAAATGCAAAACATTTGCTTACCTTATGAAGAGGAAGTCATGCTCTCTATTGCAAAATTTTGATGGCAGAATGAGGGACTCGCTGCTGTAAAGCAAGAAGAATAATGCGAGAAAACTGTGTTTTCAGACAGATTGTGTGGATTATTTTTTATGATTTCTGACTGTTTTGACTTGGCAAAGCAGGAGTCTAACAAAACAAGTGATGAAGGCTCCTGGCATGTGACTTCTCAAATATTTAGCAAGTATTTGTAAGTTTTATTAAGTCAAGATGACTCATCCATCTTGACTTGCTTACATGTATGTTTCGTGTTCTATGCTATGTAGACCAATAGAAAGTGTTAGTCATTTGTTTTATTACTGCAGGGTTTTATTTCAGCAAAACTATCCAGTTTTGATGCTGTTTATTTTCAGAACAGCTCGGGGTGAATTTTGTAGATCTGCAAAGCCACTGGCGTTTCTAACTTTTTTTCTCAGCAGAGGAGACCTAGAAATGTGAAGTAGAATCTCAGTTTTCAGTTTAAAATTGAAAGAATAAGTTGCTCTCCCGATTATTCAGGGACTGTGTTCTTAAAAATATAACTCTGGTAAAGACAGAGGAATTATTTTTGCTGAAATTCTTCCACTGCTTTTTGCTCAAGGCCAGGTCTTCTGCAGCCAGGAAAAAAGAAACCCATAACCAAAGGTGTTTTGACTTTGGGAAAGTTTCCATGGGAGGTAAAGTTTAGAGGAGGAAGTGACAATGGCACAGATATTTACCACAGGGGATGTGGATATTTTAATCCTGTTTTTTAGCTTCAATTTGTCCCCCTTAAATTAATTTAGTCTCTTCAGACCTGTAGCAGCCCCTGACTGACTAAAAAACCCAACTGCTGGGTTTGCACGAGTCACCTTGAGGTATGAACTTGGTAAAATCTCTTTCAGAATGCAAATATGGGTTTTCTCAGCTAAAATCGTGTAATAACTGTGCCCTGTTGTTGTGCAACCTTTGGAGTAGGGGCTATGTCCTTCCCCACTATGGCTGCACAAATTTAGTACTTCCATAACCAGTTATTGAGTCCTCTGCTTATCACAAGAGAGGTGAGCATTTTTTTGACCAGAAAAGAGGTCAGCCCACTCTGAAGATGGCAGCATGATCTAATGAACTGTTTATCAGTCTGACAAAGGGGTCAGGTTGTGCTAGTGAAATATTGTGACGTCATACAGGCCACAAGACAAAGATTTGGGACATGAGTGTTTAACGTATGACCTAAATCTAACTCAGGTTTGTTCATCTACACAGATATTAGTTTAAGCCAGTTCTGAAATTTCTGTCTGAAGCCAGAAAACCACACAGCTAGACCTCATGTAAAAAANAAAAAAAAAAAAAAAAAAAAAAAAACCACTGGGGTTTTTTTCTGTGGGAAGTTGTTATTCCAACTAAAAGAAATCCATGGACAGTGCTTTTCTTCTGCTAAACACTTAATCTTTTAACTAGAAAAAGGAAAACCTGGACACCGAAATATCTCCTGAAAAGTGCAAATTTTATGTATTAGTTCCTGCCAATAAATTGCTCTTAATGGAAATTCTGTTTTAATCACTTTTTTTTTGAAGAAAATATTTGCGTAAGGTTTTATCAGCTCCACACATCACTATTTTCTATTTGCAAAGTCTATGCTACATTCATGTCTTGTTGTGTAAACACTTTTATTATGTTTTCTCTTGCAGACCAACAGCACATCTTCAGGAAAGAGAATAAGGGAAAAATAACTTATCACTAAACATGTCCTTTCCATCAGTAAAAGGGAACAGATGGAATGACATGTGAGAGGTTCTTGAACTGAAAAATATGTGGTAGATACATAATAAACATGTGTTTAAACTCATCTATAGGAACTCACAGTCACATGTGCATGCACAGATGACACACCAACATCATGGGCACTCTGCAAGGTAAATAAATGAAGATGGAAACAGATTTATGTTCCATAGCCAAACACATTTAGCAGCATCCAAAAGAACCCCGAGAAGGACGCTGTAGATGTGTATTGTATCTGCAATAGCAATCTACCTAGTCTATTCTGGGTTTTGGCTGGTGTCTCAGGGTTCTCTAATGTTGCCAATTGTGCAGTAAATCTGCTGGGTCACATTACCAGACATATCAATACCATTCACAGTACAAATGAGCCTTCAGCAAACTGTGAACACCAATGCAGATCATTTCCAAAAAAAAAAAAAAAGACAATAATAAGTAGGAGTGTCCTATCCCCTTACAGCCCTGGGAGTGAAAAATGAGTTATAATGCAGAACATCTGTGCCACATAATGAAAATCCTGGAAAGCAGTTGTGGCTCAGAAGAGCTGGCTCAGGAGCGTAACATATCCCTGCATCCACCATCCAGGAACATAAAGCCCAACAATCAAACCCAAGACAGCTCAGAGCAGACACTGCTTTTACCCAGGTGTTTTTCTGATAATGAAGAAGCAGCAACATCATTCACTGCTTGGGAGGTTTGGGGGTAAACCCTAACATAAAGCCTTTCCCAACTCAGTCTGGAGATGAGTTCTAACTTAGGGTGAAGAGTTGCCTGTTTGGAAGGTCCTGGAGACCACACAAGCAACAGGGGTTTCCCTTCTCTCGCTCAAGTCAATTGTTCCTGCACAAAGCTCTACAGCACGTGACTAAGCCCCTTTATGGATTTTTCCAAATAAAAGATTTGGAGAGGCAGAGTCTGTGAGAAGAGTTGCTTATTCATTAAACCAAATATTCTTGGAAAACAATGGAGAAGCTTCGAGGCACGAAAGTCCTTGTAGAAACAGTCAATGTCAAAACCAACCCAGGCTTAGAAAACCATCTCTGTGGTGTGTAATTATGTTAGTCATCCTGTTAGGCTGAGCAAAAAGAGTGATTGGAGCTGAGGAAATGAGGAAGGTGGTCAGATTTAACACTGTGGGACAGAGAACTGGAGTTTTGGAGGGTTAGCTGGAGAAAGGGGTCTTCTGATGAAAATCCTAATGGACAATATGACAGAGTTCAAGTGATGGAGACTCTATCATGTCCCTTGGGACACTGTTTTATTAATAACTTACACTGTGTTTAAAAGTTCACCTCTTATTTCCAGGTTTGATTTTTCCTTCTTTGACTTGAAGCCAGAGGACTTTGTCTGCCAGCCCTAAAGAGACTTTTATTTGTGATATTTAAGGATTGGTAGAGTAACCCAGAATTTAATTTCCACTTTTGGATATTCCTTTCCATTTAAGGGTCTTTCCACTCCTTTTTTTTAACCCAGTTCTTTCTTTTGTATCAGAAGGAGTCCCTAACTTCACTCTTCAGGGATCACACATAATACAGCACAGATTGTGAAGGAAGGTGCTTAGAAAATGCAGATGGAAGGTCTAGAGATCCTGAGAAAGCTATAAATCTCTGCAATGAACACAAACCAGAACCAGTTCCTGGAAGCTTCTAAAGTAAAACTGCTGCTTTATTAAAAATTAACATTTTAAACCTAAATCTCACTTTGAGGGGCAAATACAGAATAAACCCAGCAAAACTGAGAAGTAAATTGGTTTCCAGGAGGGCTAGTCCTGCATGGTCAACACACTGCTGAAGTAACTAGGGGTTTATGCTGTTGTGAGAAGCAGAATTGTCCCCCTTATCAGGAGATTTCACTATTTTGTACTTTGCACTCCTGTTGTTCTTTGGAAGGTTTTTATGTAACATTACTGGTTGTCCTGCAAAAATTGGGATTAACTTGGAAGACATATATTGCAGATTGGATTAGACTTCAAAGAGGTGTTGCCAAAGAGAACTTTTAAAAGGCTTTAAAAAATGAATCACACTGATACAGGCCCTTTTCCTTTGAACAGGGAGGAAAAAAGGCAGAGTTTAATATTACTTAAATGCATCCAACAATTAAGTTGCTTGGTTCTCACACAAACCACATGGGGAGGTTTTCAAAGGAAAGGGGATATTTTAGTGACTTTTCAATGATTCCCTTTCTCCACATTTCTTCAGTGCCCCTGAGACCACTGACACCCGTCTGGGTGCCTGTGTCTGAATCTGCCCTCCATACAGAGCACCACAGCCCTGTCAGCCACCCACAGGGGGAATGGCCTCAAACTGATAGAGGGCAGGGTTAGATTGGATTTTAGGAAGAAATTCTTCCCTGTGAGGGTGGCAAGGCCCTGGCACAGGTTGCCCAGAGAAGATGCAGATGCCTCATTCCTGTAAGTGTTCAGGATGATGGGGCTTGGAGCCACCTGGTCTCGTGGAAAGAGTCCCTGCCCAAGGCAGGGGGTTATAACAAGAACATCTTTAAGGTCCCTTCCAACCCAAACCATTCTATGATTGGCCCAGGATTCCCCTTTCCTGTTAGGGTATAAAATGGCCCCCTTGTTTTCTATACTTTCCTCTCAGGTTGTGCTGCCTGTCTCAGGCTCTGTGAAATGCACTGGGGAATGATGGACACACCTGCCTGTACCAGCCCCAGTGTCTCTGGAGCACCACGTAGGGTTTAAACTGGGGATATTAAAAAAACCATGGGCTAATTCTGGATAGTGTCTGCCCTGAAACCTCTGTGTGTGCCTTGGCTCAAAGACGCTGAGGCAAAGAGGGAGGAGGGATTGCTTCACTCTGCCCCATGCCCCCCAGCCTTGGTGCTGCTTTCCCTTGACCCTCCCCATGCCATTGCTGGAGAGGACAGCTCAGTATGTTTCACCCAGGCAGCATTGCACAAGGGATGCCACTGGAGTTTCCAAATGAACATTTATGAATTGTTCTTGAGCTTTCAGTGTTTTTGGCCAGGCCCTGCCCTCCTATAGCGGTCATCTTGGAAGCAGCAGGCATGAGGAAGACATGCCTAGGCTTCACCACCTGCTGGGCATCAAGTGGTCCTGCCCTACCTGCCTGCTCCCAATGCCCTGGGGGATGGCCCAAAATGTGGCTCTAGCAGCTCCTGGTTTCACATGCACATCTTTGAATGGTTTTCTGTTCTTCTCCATCTATTTTTAATTTCTTCAGGGTGAGAGGGTTTATCTGTCAGTAAGACTTTGGGGTAATTTGTTTTACTGCAGGGAAGGTGAAGCCCAGACTGGTGAATGAAGTCAAGTGCTTTTCCGAGTGGATTTGTGTGTTTGTAAGGGCATGTGGAAGGCAGGGTGGGAGAGCTGCTCTGATAGGGACCTTGGCTGACTGCAGATTTTCTATTGGAAGAGTAAATACAGAGGGTAAAATGTCATTGTTTTTGTAGAACATAATAGATCTCTTTCTTTTTCTCCCAAGAAGCCTGGGAACTCCAAACAAATTTGGGGGCAGTTTTATTAAATGAAAATATTCGTGCATTGAGCTAATTTGTATCTTTCCAGCCCAGCCCAACAAAAGGTCAGTTGAACAAACCACTCTCTCAGGAGCTGGGGAGGAGTTATGAGCTCACAGTAATCCTCCTAATTGCACTCTACCTCGGTTTTCCATTTTGTTAATCAGTGGCCAACAAATCCCGGCTTTCAGAACTCATTATCAACCTGCTCCATGCTCTTACCCCTGCCCTCACCCTTTGGATACACACTCTGCACAACCCTCTGCCTTAGGCATCCTCCAGGTATCCTTCTGCATCTTTCTGGTGCACAATCATAACCAATTTAGAATATAAGTCAGCTATAAATAACTGGGGTGCTGCTGCACGTATGGATTAGTGCCAATGGAGCAGCAGAACAGAATGAGCACCGGTGGCCAGCTTTGCTCCTGCTGGGAGCTTTAAAATCCAGCCTGGGTTCCAGAAGATCTCTGCCAGTGGAAACTGCCCAGGCCCAACACTTCATCACGGTATCTCCTGGCTGGATCCACCCCACCCAACATAAATGTTTGACTAAATTTTACAATTGGAAGCTCCGGTCAATTTCTCACAATCTGCAAATTAAGAAAAAAAAAAAGAAAAAAAGCAGTTTGAATTTTCTCCAAACTTTACATGACCCTTCTCTCTTCCCTTCAGAGCAGATCTGGCAATTTTCAGACCTAATGAATTTTCCAAGTTCCAGTAAAAGGGGAAGCTGCCTGCAACCCTGCCTACAAACTTTCAAGCCTGCCAGCTCCTCAAAGCTCAGCAGTGCTTTCCGCTGTGCTGCCTCGTCGTGGTATGTGCAGCAAAGATCTACGATTCCCCCGACTTCCTTCTCCCTCCTTTTTTTTTGATACAGTCTGTCTCAAACACATTTAAAAAAAGAGGATTAGAGGTGGGGTTTGGTTGAAGAACAGTGACATCTGTTCTAGTGCCAGGTGACTTCCATTTTTTCAGAGTTTTGTGACAAGAACATTACTTAAGAGTAAGACTAGATGAGAACCATGTCCCACCTCCATCCTGTGTCCATATGTTTGAGTTTGTCCTACAATGGCCATGAAATATCAATCTTTGCTGCTCTTTTGGTGTCTGGACATTACCGCATACACAAGAGTTACCCTAGAATGAGGTCAAAACACCATGACGGCAAGATTCAGGGGGATTTTCTGCCCCCTTATCTGCATGGGCTCATGGCACAGCTGCATTGTCATACTCAAGAGAATGGAGATAGTTCAATTCCTTACGCTGGGATCTGTGGCCAGTGTTGTCTGGCTTCATGCTGGTTTTGTTGGGTAACAAGACTTGGGCCCTGCAGATTTAGACATATGGGGAGAACCTGCTTCAGTTCATCCTTGGAATGAAGGTGATGGGAATTCCTCAGGAGCTGAGCATCTACAAACTCACACAGGTTCATGGACAAGAGGGAAATACAAAGCAGTATTTAGAAGCAGATATCTCTCCACGACTGCTAAGCAGCCACAGACACTGCACGGTCATACAGATCCCTCTGCTACAATCCAGATTCATGTACGTGGAATCTCATAACAACATCATACACAGATCTCCTCACCAGAGCTGGCTGTAGTTCTTCCCAGAGACTGTTCGGCCCAGGCTTCCTCCACCTACAAATCTTCCCTTGCTTCCTGCCCATGGAGACTGAAATAAACAGCCACCTCCAAGAGGATTCAGTGAGCATCTCCCAGAAGAATCTGCAATGTTACATGCTGCACATTTGGAAACACTCCTGCAAATCTAAACACACCAGTGCTCCCTTTCCATAGGTGACAGATGGGCCACATTGCCAAATGTTCAAAAGCAAAGCAAATCCTCCTCCACCTAGCGTGTAGAAGGACAGACCTCGCTCATCTCACTTTTACTCCATTTTGATTCAGATTTTTACCATTTTCTCAAGATGGAGGTAGAACTCTGGGCTGTTCCAAAGCATCTGTGTACCTTCTTCTATAACTGAAATACTTTCCCCAAATCAGCCTGTCTGCTGTTGAGGAGTTGCCTCTATCAGAAAACTGCCTTTGTCCGTCACTTCTCTTTGGAGGCTGGTGCCATGGAAGCCATGTCACTTGTCACCTCATTTCTTCACCAACATCTGTTGCACCACCAGCCCTCAGCCCCCACCGTATCACATGAACTGCAGACTCTGCACCAGAGGAATTATGTGGAGCTTGAGGCAGCCCTGATTTATGTTGCAATACAAATTGCACTGTAAGTTATGCTGCCCTCAAAGGCGAGGGATTCTGACAGAGCACCTGTTGTCCAGATTCCTCCCTTCTCCTCAGATCAGTCTCTTGCAAGGTCGAGTCATGGCCAGCATGGTTTAGGATTCAGGACTCTGAAAGCTGAAGGCATTGGGATGGTTGTTTACCCAAATTTTAAATTGGATATTTCAAAGATGTTTCATTTAAAGAAACAGAGGAATGATAAAAATAATAATGGCTTAAAGTACCCCAACTGTTTAGTCTGAGTGTCCTTGAAAAGAACAGAAATTATAATAACTACCCAGCAAGCAAAATATGAGAGATATTACCTGTGCACATTAATGACTTACTGTTTTCTAACTGTTCTTTTTCTTAGTTGCCAGCACATGCTGATGTACACAGCAAAGTCGAAAAGGCAGACTTAGCAAAGGTTTTTCCAAATTTGCATAGTTTTCTCTCACAGTAACCTTTTCTGCCTTTTAAGCTTTTTGTGACAATACTGGTGACCAGTTCAGATCAATAAATCACAGATGAGCAATGGTCAGCTATACCAGGAGAGATAAATATTCTGTTTTAATGAATCTTCTCCCCTTTTCACCATCACCTTATGGGAGGGTTTAATTCCCATCAGCCTGTCAAAGAAGACAGTTTCTCTTTCATTTGGCTGGCTTACATCTCACCTACATCACCTGGAAATGAAAGAGAAGAGACATGACCTGCTGCGTTGTTCCAGTCCTCACATGGCCCTGACAACCAAGACCTCCCATTCAGGCCAGAATAGCAAAGGAAGGGGCAAGAGCATGGCTGGGTTTTTCCACATTATGGCCTCTTTTGCCCTGGGAACTTTCTGCTTGGGCAGAATCCGAGGATCTTTTGTTTCTTTTTAATTTCTCTGACATACGCAGTTGATTGAAGTGACTCTGCTCCCATAATGACCTTTTGTGGTTATTAATGTGCCCAAAGCAGATACCTGAGTTGCTCAGTGCAGCTGGTCCAGCCTGTTCTGAATGTACTGAGCTTTGCAGTGCCCACACATACATTTTGTCTGGTCTACAGCACCCAGGAGGACATGACAGCACAGCAGAGGTGAGACACAGCACTAACAACTGCACAGAGACAGGATGAATCTTAGACTTTGATCCACACCAGTGTCCTTTGGACTCCCCTGTTCATGACATGCCTTTGCAATGCACAAAGACTCATACCTTGGAGGGGAACCATAGGAAAAGGTGTGCTGTATTTGTTCAAAAATTAATTATTGATGTCAGTCAAACTTCTTAGCCTTGAAGCTGTGAAGGGGAAACATTAAACCCGTGCAAAGGTCAGCTTTACCAGGA
Source organism: Pachycephala philippinensis (assembly GCA_013397055.1). Lineage (NCBI taxonomy): Eukaryota > Metazoa > Chordata > Aves > Passeriformes > Pachycephala > Pachycephala philippinensis. The sequence continues at coordinate 443,446 of VWZT01005326.1, read as the reverse complement.
CCTGCCTATTCAACAAAAGGAGCCAAGGCAGAATGATGAATTGCCAATGAGTTCCTGTGTGTTCAAGCAAATGACAAACTATTAACCTGTAAAACTGAAGATTGCAATACAGGAATTCAGCTTTGTGATGGAGCCATCACTGAAGTAGGTAAGCAGAAAGTTTTGTGAGTTGTAGATCAATAACTGAGCATCAAATACGGAGAAAAAAGATCATGCAAAAGCAGAGGGCACTTTTGCAGACTAACTCTGCTTTTGGTTAACATAAATACCTAAATTCCTATGGATGAACAAGAAAATGCTGGTGGTATATGGAAAGAAGAAGTAAATGGATCTTCTATTGCTCAGTACTGAAGTCTATTAATATGGAACCATTTGCTGAACCAGGGTAGTGAAGTACTCCTTTGTTTATTATCCTCGTTTCAAAAACAGGCCACTTGTAAAACAGGAAATCTCTTGAGGTCAAGTCTTTCGCTGAGTTATGCTTATAGATTAAGTGCAACTAAGCCCAGTTAATTACACACCGACATATTGGTGTGGATGGAAGAGCAACTTAATAAAAAATGGGAGTTTTGACAATTATGTACTTCAAAGCCCTGAAACTATCACTCTTCCCAGTCTCCCCTAGTTATTGGGATAAAGATTCTTTCATGAATCTGTTTTTGCTGCTATAAAGTTGGAACATTTGTTAAAAGAAGACTCAGAGGCTGAAGTAATCCGCAGCCAGCTGCCACATTTCCATGGGATCTACAGTCCCAGCTCATGGAGAGTTATTAATGCAATGACTTTACAGCCCCAGGGCTGCCACACTTCTTTGGATATGAACAGACCCTCACCCACTTGGCAAGTTAGGAACCTAAAACGGACCAGACATTTTTTGTTTAAGTCCTTAAAAGTTGTTCCCTCTATTTGCTTTCCTTAGTAATCCATGAGCATTGAACATCTGGGACTCATCACCTGTTTCGTGATGACTATGATGTATCTCATCTTTTGAGCAAACCCAGTAAACCTCAGTAGGTTTATGTCAGAAAAAGTCAGTGGACAGTCCCATGAGCCTCTGGTCATCCAGCTTCACATGGGCAAGGTCTACCTGCTTTGGATGGGAAGTCACATCTGTTTCAATCTACATGGTTTTGGTATGCAACTGCTGACACTAACTTGATCTAGGACGTAAGCATGCACCAATAGACTCAGAAAAAGCCAAGAAGCATTCCATTTCCACGATAAAAATAAATTTTCAAGATGCTTCTTGAAAATATGCATACGTTTTAAAAATAAACCACACCAAAGAAAGCAAACAAAGCAAAAGGCTCTGCTACTTTATGATACCAATTTCAGTTCAAAGTGAATTCAGACCTATGACTTGGGCTATGTCTGCTCTAAAGATCTAGGTCTGTCAGCAGGCCAGTGTTAGCCAAAATTTTCTGCGTGTCCAGAGAGAGAATTTTCAAGCACAGCTTCTGCAGGCTCCGGAGTAACTCTGTGTCCTCCCCCAGAGTATGCAGGGATCTCAGTCCTGTGCCACTGTGTGTGCAGGGTCCAGCTGTGTGCAGGGTCCAGCTGTGTGCACAGGGGTGGCTGTGCAGTCACCTCACACAGCACCCTCACTGAGGGGGCTCTCTGCATCCGTGACTGTCCCAGGCAGCAGTGCCTGTGAAGAAGATTCTGATGCAAAGCCAGGCCTGAAGGACTTGAAGGGGAGATGTGGGTACTCATCACCTTGTTTAACATGATCCAAAACTATAAAAAGCAAGAAGAAAAAGATTTCCTATTCTCATTAGGGTCTGCAGGCTTGGCCTGCCTGAGAACTGAAATAACTTACTGCATTGTGGCTAGAACTGGGTTGCACACGGAGGGGAATACTTGGACCCATAGTTTTATTTCACATATTTTGCAGGCTCTGAAGATTATGAAGATCGGCTTAGTTTGGCTGTAGTAGTAAACAGCAGACCCAATCTGACAGATGCAAACACAACTGGGTAATGCCAGTTCAATGCACAGTTCAGCACAGAGAGGTTACCTGAGTCAAATTTATTCACGTGTTTTTAAAGAGCAGTTCTCAGCTGAAGGCTCGGGACTGAAGTGCTGACACCCTTAGTGGAAAGACAATTCAGCTGGCTACAAACTTCAGTGACTGTATTTGCATCTGTCATCACAAACGTATTTCAGTTTTAGATTGGGGGAGAAGAGAAAGCAAACTCAACATTTTCTTGTTAAACAGAAACCGAGTATGGAATCACTGAGACCTTCTCAAGGAGAGTTTATTTAATTTATTCTTCCGTACACACAGCTAGTTTGCTAGGATATTATAACTCAACTCATTTCTCTGGTGACCCATGGCAACCTCTGGATCAAAAGGATTACTTGTGACTCATAACTTACCTTGGCTAAATATAAATATAGGGCTTTAGGTTAAGTAATCTAGGCTTTAATCAATAAAACATTTAAAGTGACAGTACAAGGAGGGATTTCGAAAGTTGTGCTATTATAATGTTAACTCCTAATACCTGAGTTTCTGGGGCTCTCCTTTTCTGGTTTAACACAGATGCCCCACATCAAGGATTTTCCATGCATTTTGTGCATACAAGTACAGCTGCATACAGTTTGAATGTTCTCCTGTTCCACAGCAAACTCATGCTCATTTTTCCCCACAGGAAATCCAAGCAATTGCCCCTGTGTGCAATACCACAATTAGGTGACCATAATCGCATGCTTAATGAGCTTGTATATGTTTGAGTGCCAGTTTCTCAGATGTGGCCACCTAAATGGATATCTGAATCTCACTTTTGGGTGGTGAGGTTGAGAAAAAAATGTATGCAAGTCTTATTTCATATACCTAAATTGGACCCAATTTAAATCCCCAATTCTTGTTTAAGTGCCTGTATTTCAATATCAGATCTTACGTGCAAATCAGCCACCCTGTGGGCTGGTGTTGGCAACCAGAGATGGGAAAATACAAGTTCAGTAAAATATGACTCCTTTAAAAGAAGTCTGGAAGCTTTCCAAATAGCTGTAGGAATGTAAAGATTACAAAATTATTTCTCCCCAGCCTGGGGAATCTGCAGGGTCATTCCTGGTTATAGCTGTGGTGGCCACTTGAGGGAGGTGGTTGCCAATCCATGGTACCAATCCAAACCTTGTGCATCCAGTGAGCAGAGTGGACGTAGGGCAGGACTCCTCACTCCCAAGGTAATACAGCTTCTACACCCCAGAGATGGATGGGACAAGGGGCAGCTCCTATAAAATCATCCAACAGTAATTTTCAAGTCTACGGGCACTGACAGATTAGACTTGATATGAAGATTTAGTGGGTAAGAAGTTAAAAAATTGGAAAGAATCTGTGCTTATCTGTAATTATTTTAGTATTGTTGACAAGCTGGGACTTTAGAAACAATATAAATGATGCTGTCTGCTGTCCATAATTCCACTGATGTCAGTGGGGGGAGTTTTGGCTAATGCACCTTCCTCAGAGCTTGTACAGTCCAAATAATGTACATAGAGGAACTACTAGTTTCAGGTATTAAATAACTACATTTTTTTCCTTTCTGAAGGAAAGAGCCAAATTTGTATCTGGCTTTTATTCTTGCCCAGGGTAATGGAAAACTGAAGATGAATTGCAGCCTTAAAAACCCTTCCGTGAGTTCTTCAGTATGAATTATTTTATATAATTCATGGAGAAGGTGACGTGATTTACATCAATATATACAGTTAAATTGTTCCATATTGTAAACCATTAGCAAAGAGGGATGAAGGGCTTATGAAGAAGAGTGGAGAGACTACACTGTTATGACAGAATGAAAAATTCCTGGACATGCAAGAAGACATCACACTGTTTCCATTGGAAGATGCTTGTGTATGTTTCCTCCAGCAAATATAAGATCTTTGGCCTGTGCACTGGAGACCGTTCTTTGTTTATTTTTGTTATATACCAGAAAGGTTTGTACAGAAGAGCAGGCAGATTGCACTTCAACTCCCAAAGTACAAGGTGGAGTGGGTTGTGGAGGTATGTGTCAGAGGGATGTAACTCACCGCTGATTGATCTTATCCAGTCTACATCGTTCATGAAGTGGTGTTAGGGGAGGTTTAGGTTGGATTCTTCCCCAGGAGGGTGGTTGGGCACTGAACAGGGTCCCCATGGCAGTGATCACAGCTCCAAACCTGCCAGAGCTCAAGGAGTGTTTGGACAACGCTCTTAAGACACGTGGTGGGATTTGGGGGGTTGTTCTGTGCAGGGCCAGGAGCTGGACTCGATGATCTGTATGGGTCCCTCCCAACTCAGGGTATTCTATGATTCTGGGATCCAAGTCCTCACCAATGCAAGAAGGATTTTTTTTTGCAGCACAGGCTGGTGCTTGCCAAGTTTTGAGGCAGAGCTGCCCCATGTGTCTCCATTTTCAAACGAAGGAGATACATCAGCAAGTTGGTCCTCACAGCCAGTGCTGCTGGGATATGAATGCCCTGAGTTTAAGGATTAAGAGAGAGCAAATCCCTCTTCCTCCTTTTATGCAAGATCTTACAAGCAGGATGCTGCACGGTGCAGGCTAAACAAACCAGACACTGAGGTGGAATCCCAGGAGTGGTTTTGCTGTAGGGAGTTCCCACAGGAGATTGTGGTTGGGGGAAAGGGGCAACAAACCCACCAAATGGTTTATTTTGAGAAACAGAACTCACCCTGGAGAAAAAGGATGGGGATACTGTGGCACTAGGAAAGGAATTGCAGAGCGACTCTTGCTGACGCAACTTCATCCTTTTCATCATCTAGATTTGTCATTTGTCATCTGCTGCAGCTCTAGGGAAAGGAGCAGTTGCCAATCCAATACAGGGTCTGATACTCTTCATCTTGAAAGTAGCTTCAGCCTTGCTTATTTGTTGTTGTTTTCTGTCTGGTGCTGAAGATTCCTGAGGAAAAATAGTCAGTTTATCTCTTAACCATTCTTGCATCTGTCTCGAGAAAAATTCTTGTTTTCTAAAAGGTGTTTAATTTCCCCCACTATGGACCCATTTAACTTTCCTTTCTAATCTCCTAACAATCTGGAATGAGGTCTTTAGTAGTTCTGCTTGTTGTGAAACAGCTTTGCGAGATAACTCCTAGTCCATGTTAACTACACTTCAAATAATCTTTGTGTAACTGTGATGCAAACCCATAATCTCCCAAGGCCTGTTTATAACCATTTTAATGACTGAGACTTAAGGATGTTATTGCAGGATGGGCGGGGAGAGAGGGGTGAAGAACTGACCAAGGAAGCACAGTTCAGTTTGTCTTCCAAACAGCTCCGTATCATTCACAGCTTTACAAGGATGAAGTGACTGGTGAACAAACAAGGAGGCCTAATCTCAGATAAAGAAAGGGGGTCCCATTCTGACCAGCAGCCTTCTTCTGGAAGGTCATATAAGCCCATACTTGTTTCTTTGGAGTGAGACAGAGGCTTGAGTTTCATAGGACTCGATACCTTCAAACATAAATGAAACGTTCATTATCCTCAGGATAATGAATATACCAAGCTCTGACATCTGAATGCACACACAGAGCAGCTGTGTGCTGTCCTTGGGGACATCAGTGGTGAGGGGAAAGTGCTAGGAACTGCACTGAACACTGGAGAATGTGTTGCATTAAACTGTTCTTTAGACAGTCCATCTCTCACTACCCTCTTTTGGGCTGCCTTTTGGCAAAAGAAAATCTGCCCATGAAACAGATTGGGATTTAAAAATCAGATGGTTTCAACATCCCTTCAAATAAGTCTCCCAAAAACACAGGAAAACACACAGTAACATAGAGGGGCAGAACTCCTTCTAGAGGAAGATAAAGGCCTCTAAATATCATTTCTGACTACTTTTTGTTTGTTCAATTGCTTTTAATTAGGCCGCACTTGGTTTGGCGAGCCAGCCAAATGTGGAGAACAAAAAGGAAAGCAAGAAATCCAACCCCTCAAACCTTTGCTCAATGTCTGAATTTCCCCAGCTTTAAGGCACTGTCTTTCTCCATGAAGGCTCAATGCTTCTCTCTAAACCTGCTTGGGAGAATTTATTATCCCTGTGAGTAAGTCTTGGAAACCATGATTTTAACGGTAATAATTTCTAAGCAGTGAAATTCATGAGAGGCTGTAATATAATGCCAAGTCTATCCTATTATGGTTTTAATTGGAATATACATTTTATGTGTTATTAGAGAAATGTTACTGTCCTTCTTATGCTTAATGCTATATGAATAGCTAAAGCCCTCTAATGACCATGTAATTTATTGTCCCTATAGTTATGGCATTAAGCTACAAGGCACCTAATACTTGCAAACATTGTAAACTCCAATTACAGCTACACCAGTGATCCTTCTGTCAACTGAGCTAAAAATGACTGAATGATAAGGTTAAGCACTGAGCCTCATAACGCAGTTATCTGGAGCTCAGCACCTGTGCTACAGAGAAATGTCCAATAAACTGTGCTTAAACAGTTTTATGTTGTTATCAGATATAAGTATAGCAAATACATCCAGCTTCCAGAATGATGCTGATTGCTCTGATTCCACCAATCTTTTATGTATTTGTCAGCTTTAGCCTAATTTAGTGTTAGCAGTAAATCAGTGATTTCCAAGAACTTGAGAGATTTCACAGGCACCAGAGTGGATTCTGCCCAACCCTTCAGAAATCTTGGAATTTCCTGAAAAATTGCCAACAGTTTGTATGCAAGGTGGGGTCTTCTTTCCAAACATCCACAGCTGCTTGAGAAAGTACCAAACTAACTGACAATAGAATTCAGGGAATTTGGAAACAGGTTAGACTGCTTTTGGCTTCTGAGTGACAGAAGCTCAGTACCATTTGAGGGTAATCTTTACCTCAAAAAAAGCCAGCCTTCAACAACAGTGGTAAATTGCCAGAGTCAAAAGCAGACCTCTCACATTAATGCCTTTGTCTGGCAAAGGAGTCAAGAGAACTCAGTGCAAAAAGATGCTGTAAAGACCAGCCAGAAAAAGCTCTCCCAAATGAAAGACCTCAAATATGATAACTGGAAAAATGTCAGAAGACATGTATAATATTGATTCTTCATTGGCTTTTTCTAAACAGGAAGGATATAAATCTAATCCACTGACTGGAAGACCGGAAGAACAGCAAGATCCATGCATTAACTAAATTACCTCCATGCAAGGTTGTTATCAGCACAAATGGCTCTTCAGGTTTATTAATAATTCTGGTTTTCTTTGCTCATAAAAAAAGGTGGATGGAAATAAAAGGGGCTACCTAGACTGATCCCCGCTCCGAGCCCTTCTGTGCCCCATAATTTTTAAGAGGTTTCCAGAATCCTAACCCTAGTTTTACCTTTTCACACTTCTGTATTCTAAAAGGAGAGTTGACATCCAACTTCTTCTGAAGTAACCTAGGTGTCCAGTTAGTGTCCCAGAAAGAGAAAGCAACTTTAAAAATTCCCTGCATTCAGGTACTCAGCACTGTACTGCCCAGGTGCCACACCTGGGTCATGGTGACTGTCATTTCTGGTGAGGCTGTAAATGAAACAGAAACACACACTCTACCCTGGGTGCATTCTGTTTCTATGTAGAAAAGCCTTTCCTAAACAGTCTATTTTAAATATTCCTGAGATATGCCATAAGGCTGAGGGGGAGTCTCTGCATGGTATTGAGTTTTATTTAATTTTTAAAGGTGGAGATGTGCGGGAATTATCACCTGTATCATTGACAATGTCGTGCTTACCTGCAGAGGCATTCGTGCTGCCCAATTTGCTACTTATCACACGCTTTACAATGCCATGGTGCACAAAAGTACTGTCAAACCCCATTTTATTTCCTATAAAAATACATAGATTATATGTGTGTATACATATTCCCACAAACTGTAATTTGTAAGTGTTTTGGAGGGCTTTACACCACACAAGAGGTGATAGTTAAATAGAATCCCAGCACCAATTCCACTAAGAATATTACAAACATTTGCGGAAATTCTCTCCTGGATGATCCATGATGTCAATGTAATCCCTCTGGCTAAGCACCCCTCTCAAAAGAATACATGTAGCAAATCAAGTGCATGAAAAGGATAAATCACCTTTCCTCGCTTGTGATTTGTGATTGCTCACTTAAGCCACCTAACATTTCTGCAGCCCAAAGAGGGGGACTAAAAGCTGCTAAAAGAGGAAAACGGCAAATCACGCATTTCAACGACATTTCAAACTACATTTTGGAAAGGAATGAGCACTCAAGCTGCATTTTGTGACACATTTGAGATTTGTGTCGCTTCATACATTTCCCATGACCATCCAAATATTCATGAAGAATTAATAACATGGTCCTGCTTTTAGCAAGTTCCACCCATTCTTATTTGTATCTGGCTATAATCAGCACTGAGACCCCAAATAGTGGATGACTGCACTTGATTCTTGAGTCCTTTTCTTTTTGTTTATGTCAAAGCAAATTAGCTGGAAGGAGACTGATGAGGAAATCGAGCAAACTGTGGAAGGTCAAGAGGGCATTTCACTGAAATGTAACATAATAAGTACAATTTAAACAATGACAAGTCCCGTTCACCTCTTTTGTTTTCTTGAAATGTTTAGAATTATTTTTAACCATCTTTTTAATAAATAAAATTATTCTATTAGTTTGTTGTACATTTGGATTTCATTACTTTTAGATTTTTTTCCAAGCATCTAAAATTAAACAGATGTCATTGGGCTCATTTAGACCTCAAATAACCCTTGCAACAAAACCAATTATTCAAGGGTCAGTTGGAAGTTGGAATTTTATAATAAAGGAAAGTTTAAAAGTTAAAAAATAAAATGAAGAAGAAGAAAAAGAAGAAGAAACAATGCCAATTTTATGTCAATTCAGTTGTTAGCACAATAACGGCAGATCTGCTTTATTGTTGGGGGAAAGGGTGACGCCAAAGAGTGAAAGTTCAGGAAAACTGGTTTATTCCCAAAATGCCCCCATTATTCCCTTTCCCGTGACGATAAGTCACGAAATATCTCTCCCAGCTTTCTAGCTCTACCGTGGGGATGGATAAGAGGACAAAGGTTTGGTTTTGTTCTGGAAGTTGTTCCTGTTGGTCAAAGAAATTTCAAAAACATCATGATCTTGTCTGGCAAAGTGCAATCCAAGGACACACAGCAGAATGGACAAAGGCAAAACCTGGGATGCTGACTACAATGCCATACTCTAAACAACACTTCCACCTACTGTAAGAGTGAAGGGGTTTAATTTTCCCTTGTCAGCACAAACTGCAATTTTTGGGGGGGGGTTTTGGCTGTGGAAAAGGCTTTCAAGGACAGTTGGGAAACAGGTTGGATAATGCACTGCAGGAGTGTTCCCCAGCAGGGATCTCAGGGGGCAATGCTGAGCCAGTCCAAGGTGCTTAGGAGGAGTAAATGACTTCTGTCAGCCCTGTAGAAGAGGAAGCTTAAAAACATGGTATAAAGGCAACTGCTTTCCCTGTCCTCACACCTTGCCAGAGACGGAACTGGGCTCCCAGCTCTGTAAACATCTCCAGATTTACAGGGGTGTGTCTGAGAACAGACACGAAAAATCCAACCATTGTGATTCCTTGGTTGAAAATTAGGAGCTGGGGTTTACTTTACAGAGCAGGAGGGAAAATGAAAATTGCTTTCCCTGTAACCTGAGAGACTTAGCAGAGTTCTCCTGCCAGACTGCAAAGATATGCAGTGGTCCCAGCCCTAAACTCTACCATCCTACTTAGCTGCCAGGACTGCTAAATGGAGACATAGAAAAATGAATAATGGATTGTATGAAAGCTATATTACCATAACTTTAAAATCCTGCTGCTGGAGGCTGAAGATCTCTCTGAAATACTATCAAGCACAGTGGAAAGGGAGTAGAGGGCTAACATCCAAAAAGAAATTTAATAACTGACCTCTGAAAATCATGGTTTAGCTTTTTCTTTTTCTCTTTTTTTTTTAAGAGACAGTAGCTGTAACTCTCCTTCTGACCCAACATTAACCTTCTACAAGTTATAACAGATGATTTGTAAAAACACCCCTTTATTGCCTTGACCTGTTTTAGGGCTGCTCTATCCTCCAACACAGCTGTATCCTGTGGTCTCAGTTAGCTGAGTAGACATGCAGGATTGTTGCTTTGGACTGAATTTGATAGCTCAAGTCATGCAGGTTATTCCCAGAGAGGCACCATAGCCCGGAAGAGCATCTGTCCCATAGTGGGAGGTTTATCCCTAACATGAAAAGATAAAACAATATGGCAGATTCAGTAGAAAATTCACCTTGCAGAGCAATGGGTAGAAGTCGGTTGAAGGACCTGAGCTGTTCTGTGCACAACTGGGGAAGAGAGTGTTCCGCTTTGAAGATGCTTCCAGACCAGTAGCAGGGCTCTGGTATCCAGCCAGCCCAGCCACCCTGAGGATCACTGTCCTAAACAGCAAAGAGGAACTTGCAGCACAGACAGATGCAGAGTGAGTAGAGAGCTCCCTAAAACAGGCACATTCCTGCAGAAGCTCTTAGGCACAGTGAGGAACCTGAGCATTCTGCCTCTTAGAGCTCCTCCCGAGCAGTTCAGGGGGTGCAGGGTCTGCCCTGCCTGCTGGCTTCTGCCTACCCTAGGTCTGGTACCGGCACTTAGGGCTGGGCTCAGCTTTGCAAAGCCAAGCTGCCCAAAGTGATGGCATCAGCAGTGGCCTATTCTAACCTGCCTGCCAGGTCTTTGCTGCAGACAGAAGGTTTGCTCAGGGGAGACAAAGGGGCAGCCAGGACATAAAAGGAACAGAGTGAACATGACAGCAATATGACACACACTGTCCTAGTGCAAGCAGCACCCTGATTCCTTGTGCCCAGCTGCTGCCATGCTCCAGGATGTCAGGAACTCGTGGTCCTAAGGAGGACAAGTGGATTCAGGCAGTCCTCAGCTTCCTCCACAGAGCAGATGGCAACCAGCACCATACTGGGCTTCAGATGCTTCAGATTTGCTCAGCTGCCCAGTTACAAAGGAAAGCCAAACACCTACAGCCGTAGTAACTTCCTTCTCCGGGCTACTCTTTCTGCTGAGAGTCCAAAGAGCAGGAGAGGTTTAAGGAAGGTTTCATGGATGGGGGTCATGGGTGTCTTTGCTGGCCTGCACCAGGCTGCAGAGCTGCACAAGAGCCCTTCTGCCTGGAGCTGAGACAAGCACTGCAGATCAGCAGCCCCAGCTGCTACACCCAACACCAGAGTCAGAGGAGACTTTGCTTAGCACAGCTCTGATCGAGTTATCAACCCATTGCTTGTGAATAATCTCCAATAACAGATGGCAACAAAACAACGACTATTGGGAACTTATACTAAGTTTATCTAGCAATAAGGTCACCAGACCCACCAGCAGTTTGTTTCACTCAATGCAGGAATTGCTGCAGCAGAGAGAAGTGCATTGCACTAACACCAACCTCCACAGAAAGAAAACATACCCTTCAGATTTCAGGTTTTCAGCAGGGTTATTTTTTTGGTTTGTTTTTTACATTTTCCTGCCCTTTTGCTTAGTGCTTTCCAGGTTTAAAAAACAAAGGCTGCTCGTAGTGGAGGAGCAATAGTGGCTTTCATATTTAATAACTCTTAAATCTTGCTCCACATGTGGCAATTGTTAGGTAGATCTGGGCTGCAATTAAAGAGGCACCCTTCTTTCTCCTCAGCAACAATATAGGCTCTTAATCCGACTAAAACCATCATATTTTAAGAGCTGAGATCATCCTGAGGCAAATGGTATCAAACTTAACATGGATCTGTTTTTCATAGGAAAGTTTAAAAGTTAAAGTTCACTTTCCTAAAAGTCTTCCATTAAAGAGACAGCATCTCTGAGCGCTCTTTTCAAGTTCCCACAGGTACCTGTATCATGCATCAACATCTGGGGGATGGAGGAGAGAGGATAATTACTGAAATTCCTTTGTGAAGTCCCTTTTTCTGTAAGAGCCTGAGTTGGGACTCTAAATAGAAGTGAGGTGAGGGGGTTTTGTTGCCTGATTATAGATTTGACTGCAGATAAAAGCCTTATTTGTGTGACTCAGCCTTCGAAGTGCTCACAGGTCTGATGGGGATAACTGATAAAGGCTGTGAAAGACAGGAATAAACACTGATAAAACAGCTGAGCGCACTTTGGCTTCAAACCAAAACACATACTTGATAAAACCTGCACAGCTGATGGGGAGACCTTTTCGTTTCCTTTTGTGGTTCCGAGGTGGCTGTAAATGTCCACAAGGAATCAGGGTTTGAAGCTGGTTTGTGCTGTCACTGTAGGCTGGTGGCTGAGCTGGCGGGCTGAGCTGTTCTGGCTCCACAGTTGCACTGGGCTCGGGTCAGAACGCCAGGCTCAGTGCTCCAGTTGGTTTTGCAGCTTTGGGGTTTACAATTTTTTTTTTTTTTTCCAACTACGGCATGAGAAAATACCTGCCAGGAGACCACAGGCACATAGTGGGGATAAAAGCAAGGGTGATGTATATACCAAGGTCACATAAACCCATCAGTAGAGGGAAAATGTTTCCTTTCCTTGGCCACATATGACATCCAAATTCCCTTTGCTCCTCAGAGTATTACTTCAGGTACCCCAAATTCCTGTTTTCCCATAATAACTTCCATTCCCTATTCAGCTGCTGTTCCTGATGCTTCACTGCCTTCCCCTTTTCCTTCCTCCATTTTTCACAGACCTTACACTCCAGAGAAATTTTAGCAAAACCTAATTTGCAGCATTCATCTGGGCAGAGGTAAGAAAGCCTCGGTGACAGCAGCAGTGTCTTTCAGAGGATCTGTAGCAAGAGGTGTTTATTAATAGCCACTAGTCCTGCTGCTAAACCCCTATGTCCTCCTTTGAAAAGGTAATCCTGCATTGTAAAGGCTCAACAAATGAGAACACCTAGGGACTTCCCTCATTTATAATACCTGCAAATGACTTGAATGAAAATACCTCCACAACTATCAAAGTTTGTGGAGGGCACAAAATTGGAGAGGGAGCAAATAACGAGGAACAAGGGATTTCAAACCACTGGTTGCCAGGGCCAGTGAATGGAAAATGCAGTTTAATGTACAGAAACATAAAATAATAAGTCTGGGGCCAGCAAACCAGACAGAAGGATATTATACTGAATGGTGATGCATCATATTGACCACTGAAGGGATTTAAAGGTCAGTGCAGAAAAATCCTTGAAGCCTTAAACTTGGCATACAGCTAAAATGAAAATAACTCCAGGAAAGCAGCACAGCAGTGGAGGCAAAGGGAAGGGACAGAGCCTTCCTACGCAGTCTGGGCAGCAAAATACCACCATGGCATTTCTCTAAGTGGCATGAGATCATCTCCCAAGGGATGTAACACGTAGGCACTCAAGTCCCTCATCCCCCACGTAGCCCAGCTCCTGTCTCAGCACAGGATGCCATCCCAACAGCTGCCCTCCCTCAGACACAGAGGGAAAGGCAGCCCAAGGTGTTCCCTTGTTACTGGTAAAGCACAGGGGATGCCGCTTAAGTTCACTCCAAGGCTTAGTGATGCTTGTCGGTAGGAATGCAGGATCCCAAACCCCCAGCTCATTTGCTCTTCTGCTTGATCTTTGCTTTTGGCACTGACAAGCAAGGAAAGCCGAGGCAGCAGAGCCCGGGGTCCCCGTGGGCACAGCGCATTCACCTGTCTGAGCACAGAGCAGCTGTCTGCATCCTGCAGCCAGCCCGGACTGGGAACCCTGGCGTCTGTGTCTGTGTGACTGTGCTGATACACCTGTGGGACAGTCAGAGATAGCGACAGGTGGGAGGGAAGATGCAAAAGTGACAAGGCAATTCATTCCCTTCCCCGTGTCCCTAATGAGCAGCCTCATTTAGTCATTTTCCTTCTCCTTGCTCAGCCAGAGTACTTCATGCCTCTTCCCTCACAGCTTTCTTGCAAAAACGTCAACTGAAAGAAATTTGAAAACCTGCTCTCCTCCTAGCTCATTGCCTGTCTGAACCAATACCTTCCCCCATTCTTTCTTCTATCACTGTAAATACAAATAAACAACCTCTGAGCTTTAATGCAAACACAAAGAAACAACCTTCAAGTTTTGCTGAGCTGGATGATGCTGAGCTGCAGGTAAAGATCATTAACAATATCCGTGGAGTTTCCTAAACCCCGTGAGGGACGACCTGGGGCATGGAAGGGAACATGTATTTATACACGGTGAGCAAATTTAGCATCAGTCTGAATCAGCAGATTACACACACACACACAGACACAGACACACACAGCCTCTAAGATGGATTTTTCAGAAGTACCTGATGGGGAAGTGTTTTCTTATTTCTTGGCTGCTGGGCAAGTGCCTTCGTTACCTCTGCCTGCTGCTCCTGAGTTAATTCTGGCTTTTCCCACCTGGGGGAGCAGCAGCGATTCAAAGCCAGACTGCCAGACTGCCAGCACAGGTCTTTCCTCCATCAGAAGCCCAGACAGGGAGGAGAGGATAAATACCCCTGAAGTTATGATGAGTATCCGGAGGATGCAAGTCCCATTCCTCACCCTTCTCTCCTGTCCCTCTTCAATTCATTCCCTTTTTCTTCTCCATCCCTCCCCACCACTTCTGCTCCCCAAAACCTGCAGAGGACAGGGCCATGAGGGAGAGTGGGGAGCAGACAGGTCCTGCAGATCTGTCTGGCAGAGGTGCCTGCTCCGACCAGGCAGGACAAGGCTCTCAGCCAAGCGAGGATCTCCCAAGATCTGTGACATCTGGCAGTCACCAGCACTGCCTGTTCCTCAGCTACTCTGCCTCTGGCTGTTTTCTTGTATAAATGAACAGATAATCTGGACATATTCCAGCTGAATTAGTGTACACATGATGCTCAAAATGAACTTGAGGATAGAAATACATAACTGTCCTATTATGATGCCTAAAATACAGGACCTGGAATTGCTTCCACATCCCGGGCCAGATGCCTCTCCTGGCTCTCACCCAGCTCCCATGGCAGGTGAGACCGATGTCAGACCTGCTTTCTTGCCCTCCTCCTATGCTTCCATGGGGTAAAAAAAAAGGGGCACAGGCTCAAAACCACAGCAAAGCCCTAAAGAACTAACATGGCCACAGTCCTGGTGCAGAGACTTGCCCACAGCCAAGGTAGAGCCCTGGAATGATCCCTGGAACGATTATACCACACCCATTGCATGGAAGTTTTAATACGTAGCAATTGACAACCAGTCAATTTGATCTATAACAATTTCTTATTGAATAGATTAGATTTTCATGCTATCAGTACATTTTCTTTTCAGAGGCAGAATGACTTGTATCCTGCATGAGCATCAAGGAAAAGAAAATGTTTGGTGCCAAAATATCCCATCTCTGCCAACTGCCTTGCTTGATATCCTGTATCTGCTATCACCACATTTGAACCCTATGGATAGCAGCTAAATTCATATTCTCTTGTTCCTTTTTCCTTTTTTCTGTTGCCCCTTCAGCAAAGACTTATATCTCCAGTCCTTTGCTACAGAGCACTGTTTTCCAGAACAGTCTTTAAAACAGAAATCAAGCAACACAGAAAGATAATACTAAATGCAATCTTCTGTACTCAACTTTCAGAGGTTTTCTAAAAAAAAGTCAGAAAATACTTAAGAGCATGCAGCTATTTTCTGTGCCTACTACTGATCCCATCAGGGGCTTAAAACCAGCCCTTAAGGTGCTTTACTGTCTTAAGAAACTCATTGCAATGGCAGAGCAGAGATGAGCAGTTTCAGCTCCTGCTCTTCCATTAGAGTACAAACTGTTAAAAGACAAGAAAAACTACAATAATAAACATGAGCGAGCTTGCTGCAGCTGTGCTTGTCAGCTCCAGACATTAGTGTGGCTAATTCCAATTGGGAACAGTTCCTGGGCTTGGTGATAAATTAATCCCAACTCTGATAGTATGGAAAGATTTCTGTATGCATAAGCCAAAAGAAAACTTCCCAAACTGCTTACAAAATCCTCTTTACAGTTATTTTGGTGACTACACACCAAAATATTTAGTCTGAATATCTTTTTTGGATACAGTGCCATGTATTTTTTATTTTGATTAAATGATATTAGAATAGGACATGCTTCATCCAAAAGACAAAAGAATTTATGCACAGGCTTGCACTGAAATTGCAGAATGATGAAGTACAACCGATGTGGGGTTATGTCTGTTTTCCTGGAGATACTCTGCAACTGCTTCATAGGAAAAGAGCAATGCCATTGAACAATTCTGAGAGCAGCCTGAATTTTATTTCAGATCACCATTTTTGGAAAAATCCATAGTCTGACTGCTAAAATGAGAAAACATTATACCATTCACTGATCTTTTGTTCCATCCATTCTGTGTCAGTGTTGGTCTGTTGGCAAAAGACATGACCCAGAGGACAAGGAAAAGATCCATTGGCTGTATAAAAATCCCCAGTGCAATGATTCGGCATGACCAGTCCCTGGGAGAGACATGACGACAGGGATGCTGGAGTAGCAGAGTCCTGGACAACTGGACATCATCTGCCAGCTGCATCCTGCCCACCGCCATCTCCAATTCCTGTGCCTTCTCCCCGACATTCAGGCTCACACACCACATTCATCATGCAGTTGATTTTGGGTGCACTCCTGCAGGAGCACTGGGTTTCAGGAAGTTATTCACCTGGGCAGTTTCATCTCAGCCCCAATGAATAGCTTCTTTCTGGAATAACAAATATATACAGAGGGAAAGCCGCTTGCCACAAGGATTCCTTTATGCTGCGCCATGAATTGTTGGCCAGTGGCCATTTAACATTGAAAGGCAAGAGCCACCTGTGTCAGGTGTGTTTAAAGTTCATATTGACTCCTGCCCACCAGTATTTGCATGATGGACAACATCACAGAAAGGTACATTTAGTCATTAATTTTTGCCTGACATGGGGAACGGAAATGAAAAGGAGCCCTTTTCTTCCAGGTACAGCTTTTGTTTCCCAGTGTGATCAGTCAACTACCAGCCCTGTGACACCCAGCATGGGGCAAATCCAGCTCTAGAGTGCTGGGGATATTTTGGGGTTCGCTCCTGCCCTGGCAGCCCACACCCAGTGGGATCACATATCCGTGTGGTCCCCCGCACCCTCCTCTCTGCCCCTTTCTGCCTCTGACCTTGCTGGATGTTAAGATCCGCTCAGCCTCACACAATGCATCTTCCTGGGAATGGATTAGAAAGCGAGCTGTGTGGGATATTTGTTATGGCCATGCCTTTCATAGAGAAAATTGTGACTTCTAGCAGTTTTTGTAGATTTTGTAACCTCAGCCAGCCTGCTACTGATTCCTTCAAGAATTTTTACAGCTTTGGCTCCATTCGTGAGCGGTAGAGTAGAGATCACAGTTTTTAATGGGTTTAAGTTATTAGTTACGTATTACCAAAGGGTGTAACATTCTTTATGTTGTAAAATAAAGTCCGTTTGTCTTCTCTCCATTTCCCACAGCACACAGTGTTAAATACAGTGCACCATTGTTGGGCTTCTCTCTGAAGCTGGCTCTGGGCAGTTTTGGGTTATGCCAGTGCATCAGCCACGGTGGCAATGATTGCTGTGGGTGCCGGAGGACACTTATTCCATGTGGGAATCCCCTTCCCATGAAAAAGGGGGGACCATAGGTGGGAAAGTGCACAGCATGACTCAGTCAGGAAGGCTGGAGGGATTTGCAGAGGGTTTTGGAGCTGAGGGCTCAGCAAAGGTATGTGCTGCTGGAGGGTTTATAAGGTTTCCTTTCTGTTCCCCAACAGGAAACTTTGGCTGGGGGAAACATTAGGATCTCAACCCATACTGGTGTACATCTCCACTGACCAAAACTTCCCTCGTCCACACACTTCTCAAGTGGGAAAATTTGCACTGTCTGGCTGCAAACTTGGCCGTGGCCTTTGTGCAGATGTCGCAGAGGGCAGAATTTGCTGGGTTAGTACAAATACCGTCTGTAGGCTTGGTTCAGATGAGTGCAGTGTTTGAGAAACAACCCATTTTGCTTATATAAGGACTAGCGGCATAGCCAAAATCTGCAGAAAATATCTGGTTTTCTCAAACAATTATTGGTGGGTAGCCAATATTTTTTACTTTTCCCTAGAACAATGCATAAACTACGGCACAGAGACAACTGGCCACACTCATGTCAGACCAGAAACCCTGTGGTCTAAATTACTTAAACCAAATTTTCTTCCATTTAAAAACAAAGACAAGGAAGAAAGGGACATTTAAATTATGTTTGACACCACCTAGAGTACTTTCTAGTGTTGATATCCATTGGAGCTGGGAGTTAAATCCAGCCCTCTTTCATAAACCTAGGTTTCTTTTATAGCTGATACAGCTTTAGGATTTTTATTTTGTTGCAGTTCTCCTGACCTAAAATGTCCTTTTCTGTCTTATAATAGTTTATCAGCTAAGCTGCAATTCCAAAACCTTATTTTTTTACATAGTAATGTTAAAGGAAAGACTCCTTCAGCCCTCCTACAGCTTCTTCCCAACCATCATAAACACAAAATCAGGCCTTGCAGAAAAAGCGAAGCTCTGTATGGAAGGGACAATTTTATGGTTGTCGTCTGTCCGTAACACATGGGATCTTCGGGAACTGACTTTTACATGTCATCTGTCAGTTGGAGACTGACAAGAAACAAAAGAAACCAGGGAAACTTTCTCCCAAATCATTCCAGGCTGATCCTGGAAACATTTATTACGGGGCTTTGGTGGGATTATTCCCCTAAGCAGTCAGACATCAGTCCCGCCGACACTTCGGTGTGCACTGAGCACTGCACAGCTCGGCATTTGCATGGATTGTGTGAAGTCGGGGGGGAAGCTCACCTACCCGGGGCTTCCATGTGTGCTAAAGCATGTCCTGGCTCAAGACACCGTGTGTTTCCAGAGCTGCCCCTCGCACTTGGAATGAATCCACCTAAATATTTATATGTATTTTGCTCCTATAGTAACAAGAATATTGCAGTGGTATGTCTGACATAAACGTGCTGGTATATTCTATGTTGATTTAAATAGCACGGGAGGCATACGTGCAGTTCCTTCTTCACAAGGAAGGATGGGCTTGTGGGAAGCATCCCATCGGCTTCTGACACTTGGGGAAACAACATGGGGAGGGGAAAAAAAAAAAAAAAAAACACTGGAAGGGAAAAAATAATTTTAAAAGGGGGTTTTCGAGGCTGCGCGGGTGGAAGACCAGCCCCAGCCCTGCAGCTCCCGGGGCGCGGCCGGCAGGCGGCAGAGCGGCCGGGACGGAGCGGGAGCGCCCCGGGAAAGGTGAGGGGGGCCGGTCCCGGACGGACGGGTCCCGCTCCCTCCGCCACCGCAGCAAGGACCAGCGGAGAGCGAGAACTGCAAAAAATTAACATTGATCCCGTTGGATCCTTTAAGTGGAATTTTCAGGAAAGCCGGGCTTTGCCTGAGGAGATCAGGAATTCCCCTATTCCCTCTGAATCCTGCCCTGATTTAAGTTAATTTGGAGTTTTACCCTGCATTATTAACTGCACTTTTCGTTATGGATTTGAAAAAAAAAAAAAGCCTGTTATCCTCAATATTTCCCGGTTTACTCAGGTAAATCCTGTATCTCTGCTAAGGGGAGTTTTGCCTGGATACGGTGGTAAAATCTGAGCTTTTCTTAAACTATGGCATGAAGCAGAGTGAAAAGAGGGGAGAGGTATTTGAAGAAATGCCTCATTTCCCTGTACAGAGTCTGAGGGCTAAGCTGGATGTTTGTTATAAAGTTGAGCAAACTCCACAAAAACATCCAAGTTTACAACAAGGTAATTTGTAAACTTATCTCTGCTATACTCAGTCCGCTTACTGACTGACACAGTCATGGAACTGGATGCAAACATTGTGGGGGGGAAAAAAGGCAAAGAAAATTTCTGAAATCACATTTGCACAAAAAAACCAAACCAGATTGAATTCCCAACAGTAAAGGCTAAGAATAAGTCCTGCAAAGGAAGATTGGCATTAAAAAAAAAGGTAATATAACAAAATTATTTGAGAAAATCATGTTTATGCTTACCAAAGACAAAGCTTCAGAAAGAAAGGAATTGTATTACTCACTGAGTTCTGATCCTGCAGCCCTAATACAAGATCTGTCCTGCAGTAGCAGTACAGAATCGAGTCCATCATTCTCTGAGTACTAAACCCCTTACTTTTATATAGGTGGTTATAGATCTTGTTCCTACATAAAATTTCATGCTTTTATAAAAGTAAATTCCAAAGCAAATGTAACTCTTCAGAGCCATCATTACCCAGGGTTTTATTGCCAGGCTTGTTAACTCTCTTGATAAACATCAGGTCCAGCCTCTCTGCTTCGTGACTCCTCTTCAGAGGCTGGAAACATTTATTTTACAAATAATACTAAGAACACACTGCTCACTTAGTTGCTTTCTCAGTGAAACCCTAGAAAAATAAGTCCTCTGTTTTGGTGGCCTTACCTGGCATTTTACAGGTGTAAGGGAGAGTACCAAGAGCCCCACAGTTTCTTAACAAGGGAGATTTTTGGCTTTGCCAGAAGATAATTGCTCCAGTAGTGAGTTGCCGTTAATCCCAGGCTGTGTTCTTGGTGCTGACCTGCAGCCCTGCTGTTTACATCAGTGGGATTTTTAGGGCCAAATTTTGCAGTTAATTGCAGCAGTATAAATCTGGATTCTTGAATCTCCCTTCCCAGGCGTGGAGCTCCTTTGGATTTGACAGCGAAACTCGGGGCTGATCCTGCAGCCGCTGAAATCAGTGGCCTTGTCTTGCAGCGAAACACAGGAAAGACTTGGGCTAGGCCCTCTCCCAAATTTCCTAATGGCAATAAATGTGAGCAATTAGGGGCTCTGCTCACTCTGAGGAGCAAGGGCTGCCTCATCTCTGCCTGCCGCAAGCCTTGGGCCCGCTGAGCCTGGGTGGTATGAGGAGGTGTCACTATTAGAGCAGCTCTGGAGGGGATTAATACTGCTGTGAGCTATATTATGTCCTGTCAGGAATCTCTGCAAAAGAGCAGAAGCTGGAAATGCAAGCTTTCAGCTTTAAGCCCTGAATTTAGGGCTATACAGCAAGATTAAAGCATCAGTCTTTTAATGTTTTCCCATCAAGAAGTGAGAAATCTCCATGCATTTAAAGACATTCCCTGTTTTTTAAATAACCAGTTAAGTCAAGGGACTGATTTGATGTCAGTGCTCACTGCATTCCCCTGTTACGTTCCCTGAAGCGCTGCACCACACTGGCAGCTGCTGAGCGAGAGGCTAAAAAACCTCAGCAAAAAGGGGTACAGGCTGACATTACAGATCCAGGGATCCCAGCCCGCGCTAGACTCCTTCCCCAAGTCTCATTGCAGATATTTCAGGCTGTAGCTTCTGCAGAGGGACCTGATTTATAAAAAGACATTGCAGAAACACCAAACATCAAGGTCTGAGCTGAAGGAAAGTGTGGATTAAACTGCTCGGTTGCTGAGAAATGCAAAGAGAAACTGGTAGACAGAGAAGTGATGAAATAATTTGTTAGAAAGAGGGGATTAATAGCTCTGTGGAATTTCCTCATTTGTTGATAGATCTATTTTAGTGTCCTCAGGTTTGCTGTCACCCACCATAAAAAGGGTGGACATGGGAGTGTTTTGGTTGCAAACGATTTATTCAACAAAAGGCCAGTTCTGTTCTGAATCTTGTATTCACGATCACAGATTTGACCCCCACACAGAAAGCAGCACAGAGAATACAGGTTAGCTTTGTCTTCAGCAAATGTTTCACCTAAATCAGACACATTTACCCTTACCTGTGAGGGATGAAATAAGAAAATATGAAGGGAGAGTTTCAGCCCTTTTTACCTTGAAGCACAGTGTGCTTCTCCCCAGCCTCACATTTGGGTGCACATCAACACAGCACAAAACTGTTTCAGTGATGTACTTTGGATCTTCTCTGTGTTTACTTAATGTCCAGAAAATGCAGCAGGAAAAAAAAATAGCTATGATCTTAGAGGGCTCGGATCAGGTTCTTTTTCCTATGGGTAGTTGCTATCCTCTGCAATATATTCAGTACTAAATCTGCTGCTGTAGAATTAAAGCAAGTGCCATTACCAGCCACGCTGAAAGTACATGGTAACTCTGGCAGGATGAGATTTAATTTTTGTCATTAAACAGATGAAAGCAGTTTCAGTCAGAGTGAAGCATAGAGCTTAAAGTCAGAACACTGTATTGTAATTCTCAATGCAAGAATTTGTGGGAACGAAGGACAGAAGTGAAGGCAATATTTCCCCTTCTTAATGCTTGTGAAAACAGCCTCATGTCCTTTTCTTTCCAACATATTCATGCAGAATATATGCACGTTCTTATTTTGTACTTTAAAGTTAAAATACCTCCAGGAGTCTGGTTTATAAGAGGGCAGAGAGGAATAATGAATCAAAAAATATAAAACAAAACTTTCTTTCACCCAAAAAAAAAAAAAAAAAAAAAAAGAAGAAAAAAAAAGAAGAAGAAGTAATATTATATTTCTAAAGGGAAACTAGATTTTTTAGTGGATGTTGCATTTTAAGTGTGTGTGTTGAGCAGTTAAAAGTGGTGGAGACTGCACGTAATAAAATGTGCCCAAGATTAAAATAATGGTCTATTATTTTAACTCCCCCTGAGAAGCAGACGTGATGACTTCAATGAAATTGCCTGTGTAGGTAAATACCCAGATAGGGGTGATTATCAAAACACACAGAACTTTCCACAAGTACCTGATATCATTTGAGAAATTGTGATATATTTAGCAGGTTTTAAGTTAAAGCTCATGTGCACACATTTACGTGAATGTGTGTGTGTGTGTATATATATATATATAGTGTGTATATATACAGTATATGTGTATATATATATATATATATA
This sequence comes from Pachycephala philippinensis, assembly GCA_013397055.1. Taxonomy (NCBI): domain Eukaryota; kingdom Metazoa; phylum Chordata; class Aves; order Passeriformes; genus Pachycephala; species Pachycephala philippinensis. The sequence continues at coordinate 420,686 of VWZT01005326.1, read as the reverse complement.
TATATACAAGCACACACTGTGCATTTTGTTTAATTATGGTGAAAAAATAGCTCGGAAATGCTGGAAAACTGATTGCCTTGAATTATTCCATCACATCTGTATCAGGACGGGCTTGCTCCCGTCGAGTTTCGTGCCCCATTGATTTCAATGACAACAGGACCAGCCAAAAACACACAAGTATTTGTCTTGTGTTACAGACTACAGAAGTCCCTGGGAAAGGTTACCTATGTTATTCTGTTGTTATTGTATGCAAGAGGTGCTGTTTGCTCTGTAGGAAAATGGAGGTCTGTAATTAAAACCGGCAAACATACGTTCTAACTTTAATCAGTATTTTTTTCACCAAAAATATATTTAAAATTCCATAAATTAATATTTAGTTGAGAGGTTTAATTAAACAAGCAATTAAAGATGTCCACGCTCCCAAGCCCTTTTGTTTTACTACTATTTACTTTTCTCTAAGAGAAACCTTTACTTCCCAAAAGTTTTTTATTTTCTTGTGGAAAATCACTGCCTTAAATTAATTTTCTTTTCATCAGGTGTAACTTATACTGTTGTACAACGATGTCCTGTGTGTTATTTCAGAAATGAATAGCTGCTTCCTTGCATTTGGGGTTTTTTTAAGTACCAGTTTCAAGAGAGGAGGGCGATTTATTTAAAGAGAAATTTTCCTCCTTGGAGAAAACTGTTTAAAAAGCCACACACACACATTGAGTCTTTGTCTATCACAGCATCTCAGAGTTGCTGAGGGAATTTAACAATCTGGAAGGAGGAGGGCATAAAACCTAAAGATGCTTTAAATGTGCGCCCTGGTCAGGTTTTTCAAAAGCTGGTTTGCACCTAAATGAAAAATTTGGGGTAATTATTTATTTTTTTAAACATATTGGAAAAAAATACTGAGGCTTTTTCTCTTTATTTTTTATTTTTTTTTAATTATTGCGGTAGTGGATTTTTCAGCCTGATTTTTGCCATAAGGGGCACCTGGTGAGGCCGAGAAACTCTGCCGTGGTTTGAGCTCCTCTTTCTTTGCAGGATCAGGAGCTTTAATGAGCTCTCCGTGGCCTGATCCCGTTAGCACTCTCTCAAGTAAGTAACTGACTTTGGTGATATTGCTTATATGACTGAAAATACTAGTCAAATTAAAAATTAACTTCAGCCTTTTGGAATGATCTTGGATATGAAGCTGAACTCCGCACAATTTTCTTTAAAGAAGCAACAGTAACAGGGAATTAGGGATTGGTGGGGGAGTGCAACCCTTTAAAATCAAATAGAGGAGAAATCAGCACATCTGAGCACAAATTATATCAAGAACTTATAAAAATTTAACAGGGAGTGGTGTCCTTTCTGGAAGTATTTAAGCTGTTCCATAGCAGCATAATCGGTTATATCCCTGCAATGCAATTTTTAAATCAACTGCAGGATTTTATGGAAAACTGACTTCAACTCTCTTAAAAAGGGAGACTTTCCTGGGCATTCTAAAGGACCTTCCAGAGGGAAGATTTTGGTTACAGGGTTTATTTTTTGGATGGGACAAACTCTTGGTTACCCATTAATTCCTTTCTGGAGTAATCCTATCAGAGTGTTCTGTGAAGGGTCAGTCCTGCATGTACAACCCTGAATTGTGCCCAGGGTCAGCAGCTTGCACCCATAATGCTCCTTATCCAGAGCTGCAATTTATAATGTTGGGCTGTTTATTAACACTTACTTTTAAAACTGCCCCAGAAGGGTCGTACATAAAACTGAAGAAACCCATTTAAGGAACCAACTGCTTCCTTTGGAAACAAATGAGAGCTGGAGCATGTGGAGTCAGGAAACTATAGCTGGCCATCAAAACTGGGTGCACAAAAGGCGTGCCAGTGTGGCATTTCCTACCTCATGAAGCCGCTTTTCCCCTCAATGCAGCTCTACAAATACAATAGTGCATTGATTGAATCTCAAATTCACCAGACTTCAATAATTTCCGAAAGCGTATGAAATTCAAATTGAAGCAAGGGACACGCAGAGTGTTAGTCCTTCTCAAAATAATAATTTAATAACTCTCCAAAATATATAGTGGTTTAGGAAAGGCAACCCAGATGGGAACATATAAAATAAAGCTATAAAATTTCCTTCAAATGTATTTTAATCATTGTTAAATATTTACATTTAATAAGCACAAGGTTTTATTGCAAGAGGGATGTAATTACACTTATCATTCATGGAAAAAATGGAGTTTTAATAGCCTGTACATTGATTTCCTAAGATGAAATAGTGTCCTAAAAATATGTCGCTTGCTGTCCCCTGGGAATATGTTCCACATGTGAATGCAAAACAGATGAGAATTTTTTTTGTCAGTGCACAAACGATGTCAGTTTTAGTTCTCGTTGTCTCTGTTACATTTAACATAAATCTTTGCCTCTGATGTTTTGCTTATTAGAAGCACCTTATCAGGGTTTTACAACCCTTACTAACAGGGTTATTTATTTAATAAACAATAACAGGAAGAGTAGCAACACCTTGGCATTGGCTCCAAGGAAGCTGATGGTGGAGGCTATGGCCTCACACAATTTTGTCAATAATTTATGGCCACATTTGATGCATCAAAGACAAACAAAGGTCAAAGGGATGACACATCTCCAAAAATTATCCTTTATTTTTATATTATCATTGTTTGTCTGCCTTTTTTTTTTCCCCACACCTTTCTCTTCTTCTATTTTCCCTGGTTTCCCTGCTCACAGGGGTCCTGACTGTCAGGAAGTGTTACATCATCTGCCCTTAGCGAAAACAGCCAGCACAGCGATAGTTGCAGCTGCAGCAAGGACTGGACTGGAACCATCCATCACCTATAATTCTTCATCAGTTTTTTTTATCTTTAAACCCATAGTCATTAAAAAAAAGACCTAATAGAGGGACTAACATAAGAAATATCTGAATTTTAGGAACTGATGACACTGTGGGCATTATCAATGCAGGGAACTGCTTGACCTGGCACCTTTTGAAATACTGGCTGTGGCAGCACCTGGAAGCCTTCTGTCTTGAAAAGATGTTCAGTGTTTGTACTCTGTAGGCAGCCATGACATTCTCTATTAACATTATTTATTAGGACTGAAAAATTATGAATTTTTTTAATAAATGATGGCTTTTCAGGTGAACTGAAGAAATGAGGAGGAATAAGCTTAACATTTGGTGTATATTTTGTTTTGTTATGGCGCTTGTGAACTCCACGTTTTCCAGCAGAAAGATACTGTTGTACAAATACACCAGAAAGAAAGGCTGATACATGTGGAGGAAAAAAAATAAATGGTATTAAAAATTAAGCATATAAAATGGTCCCTTGGACTTCTCACAGCAGTACAATGCCATTTGGTCGGTAAATAGATGGGTGATGCATGGAGTGGACTCAGGTTAGCAATGGCTTTATTCCCACCCTCTACATGGATGGCCATGGTTTTAGTCCTCATAAGTCAAAACTTTCAGGCAGGGAACAACTTTCTTGAGAATTAAATTAACTAAAACAAGCATACCCAAAAATGATCTATTTTTTCTAGTGCAAATGTGTACCCTCTGCCACTGCGTGGTCCCAAGCTCTTGTGTAAGCCAAAATCCTCATCCTTTGCTCTAACTCCCCAAGAATCAAGCTGAGACGCAGAAAGTCAATGCATTTGAGCATATTAATTACAATAATATCAGGAATATCCGGAGTTTATTGCTAAGCTCAGACCTCCGAAGAAACTATTTGCTGTTGCACATTTCCAAGCATGGGGGGAAATGTGCACGGGAGGATCCCATATCCAGCATTTTTGGATAGCTATGGAGCATTTCTTTGCTGGAGCTGGTCATGACTTCTGACATAAGGTAATGATATGCCTGAGCATGACACTGCACAGGGAAATACTGGAGCCTGGCATGCAGTGTTTCTTCTGCTGGTAAGGTACCATCATTTGGAAATATTACACAAAACAGACTCATGCTCACTCCCAAATGAAGGTCAATTGTCCCTGCAGCCATCGCCCACATGTGCAAGCTATTACAACCTTGTTCTGTCCATATTCCAAGAGTGGCTGTTGCAGTGAATTGAGGAACTGCTGCCAGGAAATGTCCTTCTCTAAATGACATAATTAGAGTCTGGGGGAGCCCAGTGAAAGCAGATTAGGGGCATCACTGCTGTTCTTGATGCAAGCAACAATTCAAAGCACATAAGCAAATACTTAGACTGTGAGGATGATTTAATATTGATTAAACTCTGATATCTGAGACTCCATGGAAGGTAGGTACAGCACTCTGGAAGGAAAACAAAGCACCAAGTTCATGTTTTGTATTAGCTAAAAAATAAAGCGTTTTCATTGACCTCACTGACCAGAAATCAAGAAATCAAACCATTATCCAAATTTAAGCTATTGCCTTGACTAATTAAAATTACTGGACTGTCTAATAAAATTAAAAGATGGATGGTTAAATAAACCCAAAACTGCACTTGCTGTTTTATTTAGGTGTTCTTGGTTTCTCTTGAAGTTGCCCAGGAATTTTGGATATAATCATAGATAAGGTGAATCACAGATGTGCCAGTTGAGCCTTGCCTACGCCTCCAGCCTTGTTTCCACTCCTTTTCCTAGCCAGTCCTCAGTCCTGCAAGTGATTTTGGTGATGGAAACACATGGCAGGTGGCCAAGAGGGGAGTTTAGTCGTGGCAACATACCCTCCTCTTCCCTGTTAGCATGGAGGCCTGTTGATTTTACCAAATTGTAATTTTGGACATTTATCGTTAAGGTAAGAAATATTCACCTTCTCCATGAAATGATAGGCAGGCTTCAATTCACTGCTCCATTGAAACCAACAGATCTTCAGCCATCAGGCACTTTATTAACTCTGCTTTCAGATGCAGAATCATTGATTCCCATGGGAATGACCGTGGGGTAACTTATTTTAGGGTTTAGAGCCCCAGAACCTACAACAGTGGAACTTCTAAACTGTCCTTCTTGGCTTCTGTGCTGTTCTTCCTGCTCAGGACTTCACAGCTTATTATTCAGGCACTTTACTTAATGCCTTGTGCATTTCCCTTTATTTTTTACTAAATGTGACAATATAGGAAATTGATATGAGCAGGTATGGCAGGATTCTCCATCCTTTCTATCTGTTTCTATGTTCCAGCATGAACACCAGTGGACACAAGTTCTGACTTGGTTCTTGGATGCTCTGCAGATACAGAAGCCTTTTAAAATATGATTTGTTCTTGTTTTAAATTCATTAGTGTACAGTGAAAGATCAATCTAAATAAAAGTGCGTCATCATAATGGTAAAAAAATCTTTGGCAGAGTTTAAGACATGGGATAGTTTTGCAGGCTTGTTTGTCCGGCTTTTCTGGTTAGATTGGGGGCAGCTGAGTTCAGATGTGCATTTGTCTCTGCACATCCCTATTTCTCTCCTTTTCTCTCAGATCCTGTGCCCAGCCCCATCCCGAGCCTTTCGACAGCCTTCCCGATGCTTCTGCAGATGGTCACCACCTTTGTCAGGAAGAGCCTAAAGTGCTCAGCACCAGCGTTTGGCCACTGAAGCTGGAGCTGTCTGTACTGCCCCGTGCTCTTGTCTGGCCCACCCCTGACAGCCCCATGACACAGCAGAACAAAGCTGTGGATGCCACTGCTCCAAGAGGAGGTCAAACACCTCGGCTGGTTTGGAAGCAGGCACAGCTGTGCCATGGAATTTGATGTCCAAAGACTCCAGTTTCTGGTTTCTTGTATGTTTTGCTTTTGTAGCAACTCACCACCCTAACGGCAACACTTGCTTGATGCATACTTTGATTATATTTCTTCCCATTGGCTGCAGAAAAAAAGCAATGCATAAACCCATGAGAACAGCAGAGCTGACTCTTCTCACACCTTTCAGGTGCCTTGTTCTCTTTTCCCAAAACTGAGAGCAGCTTCCACACTCTGCCCCAAACTGCTGTTTGATGTAAAGACAGAAATGGAGCAGACTCTCAGGACAGCAGAGAAGCTCTTCTCCTTCCTGCAAGCTGCACCACCAGCTCCCACTGCTCTGGCCTCCAAGGCACAAAGACAAGTTCCTTCCCCTGAGGAAGGTGCTCAAATATTGACCAAAATTCCCCAATGACCAGCAGCATATTTCCTTATCTACAAATGACTGCTCTGCTGGAACAGACTCTCTGATAATCAATAACCTCCTCCCATAGATCCATGGGAAGAGCATCTTCTACAACCATGCAGTGCAGGTGCAGCAGCAGCTTTGATCCAGGCAGGCAGAGCTACAGCAAAGTGGCCAAAGAGGTTCATTCCCCCATGAATCATTGCTTTTCTTTGCATCTTTATCACATTCCTGGATGCAAGCCATGTTCCTGCAGCTTCTTCACTCTTGATTTTACAAGAGGAGGGAAATAGAAAAGCAGCTGCAATATCCTTGGCAGAAGCTGTTTTACTGTAGCTCTGAAATTAAAGTATCTCTGTGAGACGGCTGAACCCCTTTGCTGTTGCTCTGGCAGCAGGCAAATGAAATTCTCACCGGGTTTAGCTGATGTTTCCTCCTGAAATTGTCAGCCGAGTGGATGTGGCACTGGAGGAGCACTGATGAAGCTTCCCAGGAATCCTTTGACCAGCACAGGGAAGCAAACAGCAGGTCTCACATCTTGAGAGAGACAGTGTCTACACCACTTGGTTTGTAACCAATGCCATCAAGTGCTGGCAAGGTCTGAGTTGAAAAATCCCAGTTGTGTTCAGCAAAGGGAGTCTCAGTGACCTGTTTTGCTCCGGCTCTGCTTCCTGGCTTTTTCAGGTTCCTGCCAGGCTGCAGCAATGAGCTGTGTCTGTGTTTTGTATGCACTAAAATTACTTCAGTGATTTCAGTGAGGCAGGATAGAATCAGCAGAGCTAAAAACAGAACAATAAGGCACAAATAATACCCAGTGCATCCTTGAAAATACCCTAATTCCTTCTCATTCTCCACAGCTCCCATAGTACAACCTTTCCTTCCAGTGCCCTTCTGTCTCTCTCGATCTCCAGACTGAAAGCACTGGTTCATTTCCATCTGTACCGTGTGCCATCTCTCTTAATTGAATACAGCAGAGTATCAATGGCTTATCTGACACATATTTGACACCGAAAGGCCTGGAACAGATTTGTTGTGCACGATTATTTTCATTCCTCATCTCCTTGCTCAAGCTCGGGAAGTTGGAAGGATGGAAGCAGGAATGAAGATGTGCAGGGAAAATAAAATAGCAGAGTTCTCTTGAGGAGAAAACGCTACGTATAGCAACCTTAAGAGATTATTCATTAAGTAGAATAATATTTACTGCTGCAATCAATGCAATCCTGGTCAGAAAAGGCTGATTTTCAAACCTGTCAGAGTTTCTGAAAAGAGTCTGTATGAGACACAAGCTACTTTATTTCAGTTTAGTGGTAGTTAGACTCGGATGATAGCCTGAGTAGGTGCTATTTTATGCTTCACTTCAGATGATCCCCAATTCACTTTGCATGTCAGTGTGATTTCTTTTCCCTCAGACAAAGTTAGATAATTCTAAAGGATGCTCTGCAAGCAGAGTCCTTCAGACGATGGCTTTGGGAGCTGAACCAACACCTGTTTGCTCAGGCAGCCAAAGGTGGTGTTGGCTTGAGCACTTCAGTGCAGGACTTCACACAAAATAAACGCTCAAAATTAACTCAACTGTAATGGTGATTGTTGCATGAGTCAAACCTTCACTAAAGCAGGGAGCTGTGGTGCAGACACTGGCAGATGCTGCAGAGAGAGCAGTGCTGTATCTCTGTGTCTGCTCTACTCTGCATCTGCAATTTTTACTAAGGGGTTTTTTTATTTTCAATTTCTGTGATATTTATTGGTTTTATGAGACATTTTCAAAGCAGAGAATCAAAATATCCTTTTCTGGGGAAGAAAATCTCCCAGAGCTTAATTCATCATTTTGAAGTAATACAAACCTTAAATTTGTCTTTGCTGGAGCTGCATACTAAGTATTCAAGCATAAATAAAGAAAATATAAATAAAGCAGTCCTGAATCTATTTCACTGTGTTATTAAAATTCCATTATTTGTTCTGCGGGAAAAGACCTCCCAAAATGACAGTGGTAATCTGGGCAAAAAGCAGATTGTTGCCAAAGGGTTCAGCTCTTAAAGGGGGGAAGCATTTTAAAAACTGCCAAGGAAAATATTTTCATTCATGAGTTCACCCAGCCTAAACATGCATCTAATCCTCCCAAACTGACAGTTCAAAAAGGCAACCACAGCTGAGACAGGCAAAGTGTTCAGTTCAAAGGCAAAAAAAAAGGACCTGGGGATTATTAGCATTATCGCTTTATCACAAAATGACCATCGGCTCTGGAAGTGCAGAGCTCCACCTCCCCTTCCGAAACCCAGGGACTTAGTCCCCATCACATTCCTAAAAGGGCAGCAAAGCCTTCCTTGGTGATTCACCGCAGCAAGGAGAGAGTCTTCAGAGGGGTCAGGACTTGCTCCCATTTGCAAATTTAAAGATTGACACAAATGGAAGTGAAGTGCCCTGAACCTTCAGAACAGGAGTAAGTTGGGAATCTCAAATAGTGCGCCTGCTCGAGGATCCCCTTTTCCTGAAATATTCGTTGCACAGACTGAAAAAGAAAAAATTTCCACCCTTACTAGATATGTAAATCTTGGCATATTTGCAAAGAAAACCCTGTATTTCTCTATTCTACAACTATTAGTTTAAGAATAATAAATGTCTTGATGAAGGCTGCAAGAAACAGCGGTAGCAGAGCTGGGAAGCGAATAACCAGACATCTAAAAAAAAGCTGCAGCAGCTTTAAAGTGGGAGTCTCTTGGAAACATGAAGCTTCCTAGGAAATTCAGAAGATACATCTCTTTGTTTGGCTGGTGGTTTTTTAAGGGTTGGGTTTGGTTTTAGCTTTCTTCCCCCAACATTCAGCCTTGCCAGCCCAGTGTGAAACCATCAGCCCTCCCACCAACCAACCCATTTGTCATTCATTTTGCAGATATCAAACCTGAGGTCCAAGTCAGCCGAAGTGACACAGCTGAAGAGGTCTCACAGATGCTGAATCTCCACAAACTCTGCAAAAATGGAAGTAAAAGACTTTAGAACATGAGGAAAGACAGAAGTGTGAGCCTAGTCATATTCTAAGATACCGAAATATCTGCATGAGGAGTTACTGAATGACACAACAGGTGGGGAAAAAATAAGAACCATTTGAGTTATGTAGAGATCAATCCAACCAAGAGAGGCAAAAGCTGACTTCAAAAGCTGACTTCAAAAGTCTCATTGTCCCCTGAAATATTTAGTGTTCATATCCACAACCACTTGCCCTCACAGCAGAGACTCAAGGGATGGGAGACCCAAGGGAAGCGAGAAGTGATTTCCTGTCAGGGGGTACCATTGTGCCTCCTCCACCCTGTGCCAACAGCCACTTCTCACGGCACAAGGGACAAAAGCAGCCAAGGACATGCAATGGAGCTGAGCTGCTCCAGCTCATTCTCCTGGTTGTGGTCCCACCACAGCTCCACAGTGCTCCACGCAAAGACCCCACATGCTCAGCAGCCAGCAGAGGGGACAGAAGAGCTGGACCCATGGTGGTTATCAGCCAAACATTGTCATTTCTGACTTGTAGAATTGATTGTAGCAGCAGAAACTTTGCCCTGTCCAGCTGAGAGAGGAGCACCTCCCTCAAAATTGCTCTATGGCATGAAGGTGCCCTCCAGGTCCCATACCTGGGATGTGCACCATGAAGTGCTGCTGCAAAGCAAACAGCCCGTGCAAGAGCAACTGCAGCAATATGTGAGTGGCCAGCTGTAGGCTGCTTTTCTTGGCATTTATCCTCAGCTGAAGATTTCCTTAAAAATCCTTCCCAAGTTTAAACCACAACAATGCATGCTTTAAATACTGGCAAACATTTTAAATGGCTGGCAAACACACAAAGCTGCCAGTCGAGCCACGGCTGTGGCTCTGTTCTGTGATGGGCTGCTGGACTGCAGGATCACCCTCAGGGCTCAGCACTCTCATCTGCTTCTAGAAATAAAGAAGGAAAAGGTGAGTGAACATTTTCAGCAGGCTCTTCGCTGCAGTGTCTCCATCACTCCCTGCTTTCCCCAGCACAGCTTGGACTCAGGTTTTCCTTCAGCCTCTCTGTGGGATCCCTGTGGGGACACCCTGATGGCAGCAGGAGCCACGTGCAATGAGAATTACCAGGACAAATGAGGTGACCATTGGACACCACATTGTTCTGCACCCTTAATTTGGCCGAATATTGCACATCAATCCTTCTGAAAGACAGCAGCATCTCACCTGAAACCTGAGTCCTGTGAAAAAAGCTCTTTCCTCCAGGAGAGGATGATGTTGCTCAGGGTTTGTTTGAATGCCAGTGTCTCTCCTTTGTCTGTGAACTCAAGCACTGAGCCAAGAGGTCTGCTCATGTATGGCTGAGCACAACACTCATAGGACTCAAGGAGAAGATTCCCATTGACAGTGAAAACAAAACAGATCCCAACACAAAAGCACCTTAATGAACATGATGCCATCTTAGCCCAGTGAACATCCATCTTTGGTGCTGAATCCCAAACCATTTCTCTGGTTTATATCTTGAAAAAATAGTCCAGACTTCAAGCAGCAAACATTTAACAAGACTGATCTGCCCAGCTTCAAGCTTTTTCAAGTGCTGTGTTACAACGTGAGTTTAGCAGAGGCAATTATCTTCCTCCCTTGTGAGCCTTGGTGTTCTTTTACTAGTTTTATTTGCATACATTAAATGGTTGCATAAATTAAATGTTTATGGAAAAATATCTCCAAAAAACTGTAACCACAAAACCATGGATGAGAGCCACATGGACATGAGCAGCTGCTTGTGAGACACCTGAGCAACCGGGTACCCAACTGCTCATCCCTTCTGCTGGAAAGGGCCACTGGAGCTTTAAAAGAGCCAGGTGAATAACTGCATGTGCTGAATGTTTATTTTGTTCGAAAACATACCTGAAATATCCTGCTGAGCATGCCAAATGCTATCAGGCAGCTCCAGCCTGTAAAGAGTTCAGTGCAGGTAGACCTCTGTCGAGGTTTTCTTTGGGAAGCACCAGCTCCCAGAAGGAGAAGCATCAACCACTGTCTTGTCAAGATCATTCCCTGAGGTATCTATCACTGGCCAGTGTTTCTGGCATTCTTAATAGTCATTGTAGGCTCTTAGCACGCACACACACACACTGAGATTTGACTGGAGCAAGCTGAAGAGCATTACGCAGCTTACCCAGGAAAACAATCCTCTTAACAGCAAAATGACATTCAAGGTGCTACTGCTACAGAGGCATGCACAAAATACACACATTGCTCCCCAGCTCAAGACCTTAAGCCTCTTATTATGCAACTGCTTGGGGTTTTTACCCTATTTGAAAGTTAATTCAGATGACAACAGGATTAGCCACTGGAGAGTTCCTTAACCTCACGATGAGCAACCGCTTGGCAGAATTCCTGTTCTCACCAGTCACACTCGATACAGATGAATGCCATTTTGACTGCCTTTATGCTTTAACAGTATATTATGATTGTGTCACATTATCTGTTGCCCAAGATGAGTTGTAACAAGGGAATATTTACATGAGTAACCCACAGAACACCACCAAAGTGTTGTGTGATTTGGTAAAATCTAGGGCAGGCTTATGGTGAAGAGTTACCACAGGATAAACAGATGGGAATGCAGCATCATCTGCTAGATCTTGGGGTTTGATTAGAGTCACATCAGCCCAGAACTTCTAAACTGAGCTCAATGTTAACTTCCCTGTATTAATTTTATCTTTCTTCATGCAGGCTTGTAGTTATTAGCATTTGGTAAATTGAATATTAATAAACAATATTTTTAAACAATATGGACAACCAGATTTCCTATGTTTTAGGAAAAAAATGGACCAGTAAATGGGAAACTTAGCTTTTTTCCTGTTCATTGAATAGTTCTATAGCATTGTACAGAAGGCCAGAGCTGTCTATTCACAGCTTTGAGGAGGTTCAGATGAAGAGCAGCACAATGATAAACAGGAGCTCCATAGGTCTGGCTTGGGTTCCCAAGATTTCCTATTAATTTCCTATTAGTTTGGGTCAATTTCTCTGAGCCTCCGATTCCCACTGTAACTTTTTTCAGTTTAAATTACCAACTGTAGAGCAAAACTAACTTTTTCTGTTATTTTTAGGCAATGCACAGACAGTAGGACTTCACCTGGGCCCCTCAATGTTGCTGTAATACAACTCATAGTAATTGCAATAAGACAGAATCAAATAATCTGTGAATATATATTCTGTCAAACCTGATTTTATTGCCTATTAAATTCCACAAGGCTTTAGAGCAGCCCCATAGTGTGTGACTTTCTCTCCATTCCATACATCAGTGCTCCTGCCAGGGGGCAGGATATCCTGGACATCCTTTGTATGGGGTGTCCGGAGCATTCGGGGATTGGCTGGAGTGCAACAGACCTGGGAGGAATCACACATTTGAGCACAAGTGCCAGGTCCTTCTCAGATCCTTGGCAAACCTGGCACTGACACCCACGCACGGGAACCCGATTCATTTCAAAGAAACGGCAGTAATTTTTTCCTTCCCTTTCTGTGTCTCCAACTTCCTGACCTGGCAAGACATTTTGGCAAGAACAGAGATAACCAGAGAGAGCCCAGAAATATTGAGATGGGCATTGTTATGGTCACAGGCTCTCACCAATGCCACCAACACTCTAAAAAAAGGATTGTGCCTCCCAAAGTAAAAAAGAACTTTAGCATCTGAATATTCTTAGTGTGCCTCTGTAATTTCTATGACTTCAAGTCACTTCAAGGACTCTTTATTTGCACAGACTCTGCAGTAGTCATTAATGTTTAGAGTTGAGATGGGAATTGAGTACTGGCAATAGAGCAGGAGATAATTGTAAGAGCTGCTGCTGAAAGCACGTCTAGCTCATGGCTCTGACTGGCCATCATTTCTACCTCATCACAAAGGTATGCTGAAATCTAGGAACCTCTCAGAGCAACAGGTTTCATGGAGTCACTAACATTTTTCCACATGTGACTGGTGAGGTCATTTACCACCTGCAGGTTAAAACCTGCTGCAGTGACTGAGGGGTTTCTCAGACTCCCCTTCAGACAGACACCCTGAGCTTGTCCCAAGCAGTCTCCTCTCAAAATCCAACTCATCAGCTGTGGCTGTCCAGCAGTGCTTTGGCTCTCATTTCAGCCAGTGCAGGGCTCAGCCATCCTGTTGGCTCTGTTGCTTCCATGATTAAAGGCAATGCCCAATGCAGATGTCATTTCCATAAAGCAGGTCCCACTGGGGCTGCTGTGGTTGGCATCAGCTGTGCAGCACCAGCGTCCCTGGATGCAGGGACAGTGGCACTCAGCTGGGGATGGACCAGGATCAGCCATCCCCACTCTGAGGGTGAAAACACTTGGGACCACCGATGCTCCTTGGTGTCTCCCCGGACCTAGGGATGACAGCAGGACAGCAATTTTGGATATATTTACAAAAAATTCCTGTCTCAAAAGCACCTACTTGGTCTCCTGTCATGGCATGCATCTGAAGGGATCTGAAGGTCATTTTCCAAGAACTGGAGAAAGAAATACACTGTGATTTTTACGGTGGTGATTTATTTTAATTCATAGACAGAAACTGCTCCCATAACTCAAAAGAAATTGCAAAGAGGGAAAAAAAGAGGTGTGTTTTTTTACGCTCACACAATGGAAAGAAATAAAAACCACTGTTTTCTGAGATGTGATCCAAAAGAATGAGTTGATTATTTTCAAGTTTTTTATGGGGTTTAGGTTTTGGATTCTATTCACTTAAAGTATACAAATGCTTCTGAGAATGACATTATTTTCCCCATCAAAAAAAAATTAAATTAAAAATTTAGATGAGTTGCAGATGCAAAAAAGAAACTGGATGGGAGACGACAGCAGGCCAAAGTCAGAATGGCTCATTTCCCTCTCCAGCATGTCCTCTTGCTTCACAACAACTACAGAGCTCAGAGCAAAGTGAAAAATTTCCCTCACAAAACTGCCACCATCCTCACTTGTACTACAGAGAAAATATGGATATCACTGCTGGGGCTTGTCAGGACACCGAGGCTGGATTGCAGAGTTGGACATAATCCAGACAGGGTCCCTCAAACCTCTTTTGAGGGTGCTTGCAGAAGATGGTTGGTCTTTCCCCTGCATGGAGGTACAAATAAGTCTGGTTAGCTTTTCCCTGCTTTTTAAGGGATCATATATAGTAATGAACACAATGCTCAGCAACCTACCAGACCTCCTGCTAAGCAGGAGTCTGTAGGCTGGGCTATTAAAATAAATGAGAAATCACCATTGGTCACAGCATGAGTAGGATTTGCCCAGGTCTGAATGACATGAAGAAAAATGGAGATAAAATACAGTCATGTATATTAAAGGGAGGCTGTTTAAATAGCGATTTTCATGGTGATGCCTATTCAGTCCTTTACCCTCTACCATACTGGTTTTCTTTTCTCACAAGATGAGTACAGGTTGAGGCAATCTACATCAAACTCCTTCCCCAAACCTGACACTGGTAATTATTCCAAATTACAAGATTTGACAGGAGCCTGAAGAAGTGGCACTTAACTCCACTATAGCATTATGTCTTTTTTTTTTCCTTTCTTAATCCCCTTCCTAAAAGCAGAAAAATGATATGGCACTCTAGGTAGAAAAGACTGACTGAAAATATAATGCTGAATATAAAAACATAGCTGCCATTATCGTTTGACTCTGCTTGCAAACAGGACTACAATTATGCACACTTCGACTTCACTAATGGTCCCTCAGTCCTTTGCACTCGGTCCCTGATTTCTCTGCTCAGCCTCTGCCTGGGGACTGCACGGAGCATGGAGATGTTGAGTCCTGCAGGCAGCCCAAGCTTCCTGGGAAATCTGAAGATGAAGCTGAGTCATTCATCCTTATTCCTACAGTACCAGATTTGCAGCTCAGAAAGAAGTTTTTGTCTTCATTCTGGTAGCTCCCATGTGCCGAAAGATGAGCCAGCAGAGAAGAATGCCAGCCTGGAGCTGGAACTCAGTGAAAGAAAAAAGGGGACTTTATGACCTTTGGAAGGGGAAGGCAACTCTGGAGGACTACAAGGACGTCATGAAGTTGTGCAGGGAAAAAATTAGAAAGGCCAAAGCACAACAAAAACTTAATCTTGCTACTGCAGTAAAAGACAATTAAAAATGTTTCTATAAATACTTCAGCAACAAAAGGAGAATCCAGGTGGGGCAGTCCCAACACAGTTGCTGGCATTCCCCCCTTTCCTCTTGGGAATTTCTATGGACAGCAAACCCGGCATCAAGTGGATGCACTTCAGCTTGAATGCGAGCCTGGGATCCGATGGGACCCCCCAGCTGGCAGCACGCCTCCATCCATCCCATGGGAGGTTGTCCCGGGAAGGGCTGGGATTGCTCAGCCCTTTCCAGGGCCTTCAAGGCAATGGCTCGTTCCAGCACCACTGGCTTTTCTGCCGGAGCACCACAATTCTGGGGTACTATTACAGCAGCAAATTGGCCCATTAAGCCTCAGGAGTAATGACTGCTGTTGGTAATTACACCTAATCCACTAATGAGCTATTGTTTGCTTCCAGCATTAAGGTAAGCTTAATGATGTGAAAAAAAAGCAAAATAGACTTGCCCGAAAACTGCTAAACCAACTTAATTGAACAGATGCTTGCTTAGCACCTGCATTGTCATGCTGATTCATAGAGAATTGTTTTAATTGCAAGATGATCCTCAGTGGATCGTGTTTCCTTCACCTTAGGGTAGGTTCAGAAGTCAGAGAGTAGGAATTGATTCATTTGGTGGCATTAGTATGAAGGTTTAGCACGTGAAATGCGGCTTTTCATCTAAGCTGGCCAACACATGGATGATAAGGCCCAATAGCAGAGAAAAAGCTCTGCAGCAATAATAAGAGAACATTAAAATCCCCTAATAGGAACTGCAAAATTGAAACCAAGTGTTGTACAACTTAATTTCTGTTCTGTATGAATTATATACTTATTAAGTAAAAGAAATGCTAAATGAAATTTATGAATTATTACAACAGCACTTGTGTAAAACGAAGTTGTGCTTTGTAAACTTTTGAATGCCAAGATTGATGGTTTTCATGACTTGCCCAAGATCTTGCAAATTTGGCCAGGCTGCTATTTTTGCAAAACTTAGTCAGTGAATTTATTACTTACACAGCAAAATCAGTGCAGTTCATTACCAACATAAGAACTGCAAACATGTTATGAATTAGGTGAAAACAGCTTTTCCTAGAAAGATGAGACATTTACGCTGTTTAAACATAACCTTTTCTTGTGGAAAACCACAACAAATTCAAGGTCAAACATCAATATTCCTTTTTCTGCCCCAAACTGCTAAAAATTACTCTATCAACACAGGCAAGAGGACACTTTGCTTCTCCTTCCTTTAATTTATATACACCAAAACTGAATGCTGCATCAAAATTGAATTTTCCTTCAAATACTGTGCTATTGAGGCTACTGCTCTTGAATAAAATGTTCATGTTTTTATCTGCAGCAATTCTTCAACTGCTGGCTTTGAAATGTCATGGCAAAATGTAAAGAGGAAGGAAAAACCTGGATAAAATACCCAGGACTTACCTTCAGGGACTGTAAAAAAAAAACCCTTGAAGTAGTCTTTGTACCCTCTTTGTCACCAGATTTCTTATTTTTATTCTTATTTGTTGAAATATATTTTTTTTCTTCTTAGCATTACAAAAATAAGCAAATTGTATGTGCAAGATAACTCAGAGGACTGCTGTGGTTGAGATTAAAATACTTTTGGGGGATGCTGCATGCCCATTTCCCAACCTGATATAGCACTAGGTTTCTTATAAAGCATAATTCGTGAAATTAGCTGCATGAACATGCTTTCACCATGGGTTTGGAAACTTCAAATAACCATTGCAGTCTTCTTGAGCTCCCTAGAGAGAATACTTATGTTACACACCCAAATAATAATTCATATTCTTCAGAGCCAGTGTGGCAGGCACATGGTTTGAATACTTGTCCCAGAAATGTCTCCGTTTTTTTCCATCTCTCCCCTCAGTTTTTGGCCACTAAACACCTAAACACTTGCAATTCCCAGCTTTCTTTCTGACACTATTTTCTCTTTATGGGCACCAGAGGAGTGGGAAGGGTTCCTCTGGGAAAGACAGCTGGGGAAAACTACTGAGAGCAGAAGGAGGACCAGCACTCTGCTACTTATCCCACGGGCTCTGCCAGAAGCAGCATCCCATCGATTTGAAGATGATTTCTCTTGGAATGATGCAATCAAGGATATTTTTCATTGAATAAAAGACCATGTCCTCATTGGGTGCTGAGGATGTCACACCAGCAAAGTCAGCTGATAACTGGGACAGAGACCCCAGCACTGAGCCTGGGAGAGGAAGGGCAGGAACTCTTCTGGGAATTTCAGGCAGAAGTGGCCGTACCTGTGGAAATCACCACACTGCTTCTGCCATACGTGCGGAAAAGGAGGTGGGGAGGGAGGCTCAGATCTTGAAAATGTGGTTTCTGATCTGAAATACTCAGCCATCATTCCCAGCCAAATGCTCTCCCCAATGACAGTGGTCAGTATCCCCCCCTGTAGTTGTGCTTGGTGTGAAAACCAGCACAAGACCATAAATCCATAGCTCGTGTGTCTACTAAACACCCACTGTCACAACTGTTAAAACCTGCATTGCTAAAATCCAAACTCGAATCCCTTGACATTCTGTTATGTTTATAATTTCTCAGTGAATGGCCAATCAGAACAACATAATACAATTACAATTATTTCTATTTCCCCCCACCATTTCCTATTCAGGTGATTTTCACCAGACCAGGAGGAAGAGTTTTGGGGGTTGCTGTTGTCACCTTTCAAGAACAAGGTGACAAGAAAAAGAGTTGTTCCTGGCAGAAGTGCAGCCTAGAAATAAAATATTCCTGGGTAAGTACCCAGCTCATGACTTGACATTTTCTTACAGAGGCTGTTAAGCTCACTGCCAATAGCCATAGGAAGCAGGAAAAATCCTACTGTTTGCCCTTCTTGAATCACTTGATGCCAACTCTCTCTGACCTCACCACCCAGTCTGATTATCAACTTTAACTGGGACTGATCTATCAGCTTCACTCAGGGATCCTGCAATAGATTCTTATACCAAGAACTGATAATAACCCAGACAGTTTAGAAGTATGTGAAATGCAGGACTTTGGGGTAGCAGGAGGTGAAAGAGAAACAATATTTCAGAAATTGTAGTCCTGTCATCTCTCTTATCCCCTGAAGCAGGCTTAGAAAGCGCTTTGCATGAAGGAGGCAGAGAGGGAGAGCTGCTCTCCACAAACATCCCTTCTGTGAGCCTTTCAGACTCAGCTCTCAGCCCTCCCCTGCCCCGCGGCAACATCCCACCGCAGCTCCCGTGCGTAAACCTGACGTCAGACTTCAGAGCACTCAGGATTTCACTGAAAAACCAATTTACACATCCCTCTCCTTAAATTCCTTCCAAATCCCCAGTTAAGTGCTAAATGTCGCAGGGTTGAAAATTTCATCCAAATGTTATTTATATGTCAAACATTCTGATGCAAAATGTATCCTATGGTTGTGGGACCTCCTCTTCTCAATAAAACATTCCATGCCATGATAAATCTGTCTTGTAGGAGCTAATTTATGTCTGAGCAAATTATTTCCTTTTTTTCAATAGTATAAATGTTTAGATTGCAACATTTTCCCCTCGCTGGAGGTTCTGAATCTACGTTTAGGGGCACAGCAATCTCACTAACCCATTTTCAGGTATACTACTTTCACTGTACCTTGCTGGCCAGGCCAGTGGGCTCCTCAGCCCTTGGTGAACACTTTTTGGGTCATACATCTATCCCATTGCAGACAGACATGACTACAACAGAAAGAAAGGTTACATTTATGGAGCTGGCAAAGCAGAGGAACACATTTTCGTGCAGCTGCCTAGAAAGGCAATTGTGTTCTTTCATACAAGCTGGGAGAAGGACAGCAAAAAGGAAGGAGCGGCAAAGGCTTTTTCAAGGAAAAAGCGGCATTTTCTGCATCAAACTCATTGAATTTCACATGTAAGGGCTGAATGCTATTTACTCTGGTTGTAGCAGAATGCCCTGGATGGATTTTAGATGTGGACTACTATGGCAACACTCTCTGGATCCCAAGGCAGAGCTAACATTGGTGAAGATATTCTTTGTGGGATGATGTGAAGCCTTTTAATAATACTGTTCCTGCACTTAATGGCAGTTTTTCTCATGTATGTTCACTTCCACACTCTCTTTCCTTGGGTCCCATGTGCCCCAAACTGTAGGTCTTCTCTGGACCCCATTTTATGCAGTTCTTGCTATATTGGACCTTCATTCCCTATAAGAAGACAGCATTTGGGCTTTTCAAACTCTCGCCAGTCATCCCAGCACATGACTGTTTTATACTAACAAGGAGGTTATTTTCTCAGACAACAGATCACAACCTCATTTTCCCTTTCTGAGGAGATTTCCCAACTAATAATACTTAACTATGAACAGAAAATTGTATGAGATTATCAAGGATTTTTAATTCATTAATTTGGATACAGTTTATGTGCAGAATCACCATGTGTTCAAGCCAAGGCTGAGCTAGAACCACACAAATATTACACATCGCCTTGTTAATGCCAGCAAAGCCCCTTTTATTGCATAATTCTGCAGCCTGTCTGTAGTTTTTATTTCATTAATTTTCATCCTGATAATTGGAAGCAGCTTCTCTCCTTGCTTTTTTAAGGTTTAATGAGCTACATAACTTCATGCCTCCCACTGAGGGGCTGTAGGTCACTTTGCACTCTGGAGAGCTGCTACACCTTTCCCTACTTCTCCTTTACTCTCCAGCAACACAAGATAATGTTTATTGTCTTCCAGCAGAGATATTTGTGCATTCATGATGTGTCTGGCATGTAGGTATGATCTTCTCTGTAGAGAAACACAAATTTCTGAGATGGGGAAGATTGTTGTCAGCAGTGATAGTGGGACAGGATCCTGGAAGAGCCCCAGAAGACCTGGATTCCTCTGCTTGTTATGCCCCTCAGCTATGAACTGGCAATGGCACCTTGGGTCTCCCAAAAAGCCTCACAAAGTGGCATCAATACCTGGCTTGTTCACTGGACAGTGATTTTTGCAAAGCAGTGATTTCAGCATCTACTAGAGAAATACTGGAGAAAGAAGTCAACAGAGATGGAAGTGAAAGTGTCTGTCAATGACAGAAAGTAAATTCTTCTGGCCTAGGGTACAAAAGCGTATCCATGTATATGGAAAACCACAACATGGCACCTCTTTTAGCTTCCCAAAATAATGACCAACCAGGATTTTACTCAATGGACTCAAAATGCCCTGGGTAATTTGCCAGCTGAGGTAGGACACTGTATTTTCACAATCCCTCGAGCCTCAAAGAGAAAGATGGCTTCATCCAACAGGAAAGTCAGCAGGAATTGGACTGAAATGTCTTTCTGAGCCATAAAACCAGTGGATTAAATGCTCATAAGCATGTTGTGTACCTTGAAATATCCACAATGGCCATCAATTCACTTCACCTCATGTTTCTTTATTTTTCCTGATTTCTTCCTTGCAATTTGAGAGCAGTTCAGAAATCCTTGAGCACCACACCAGTGGGTGTTCATTTAAAATATAATTACATCAAATTCTGAGAACTCTGAGTGTTTTAAGAGAAAAAACATTAAACACTTTTTTTTCCATGTTGTTGACAATTGCTCTTGGAGTTTGTTGTGTTTAGTTTCTAAGGCATTTTTAATTACACATTTTCAACTGAATTAAATGTGCCAAAAATGGCTTCCAAGACCCCAGAAAAATACTGTCCTAAAACAAAAATGGGCTTTGCCCCCTCTACCAGTTTGACTGACACAAACCAGAGCTATGAAAAAGCTATGTACACGTGTAAGGTTCAGCAATTGCACCATCTGAAATGCAATTATCTTGAGACCCTTTTTCCAAGACTTTTTTTAGCAGTCCCAAAACTCATGAGATAAATGGATGCTAACAAAATAAACCACACAAGCCTCATATTCAGGTATGCAAAAAGGCATCCTAAGTTGTCCTGGTTTGTTCAGCTCATCTTTAATATGTTTACAATGCAAATTAAAAAGCAATCATAGCTTCGCTAGTTTTTAAGGGTGATTTACTCTGCACAAGGGAAAGACCATGCACACCAGGAGTCTCACTCCTAAAAAGCACGTTTTTGAAGCAAAGTGCTAAGTGACCTAGAAAAGCACACAACAAACAGGGGTCTTGTCTATACAGGAGCTTTGCATTGTACTGTGGCCCATAGCTGTATATGGATCACAATGAATAGGAAGCTATTTACTTATTTCAGTACATAATTCCACCTAAGATGAGTCAACAGCCAGTGTAAACAGGAGCTTTAGTACCATTTGTCACCTGAAAGAATGGCCTCAAAAGCTGTTAGTTGAATTTGGAAGGCAAATGGTGCCCTGCACATGGAAATGAAAGCCCCTGTGTTTTCTGCCTACACGGCTCATATTTAGTTGTCATCTTTTTACATCAAGCTCGACATTGATCTGCCCTGGGGGCACACTGTGCTCTGCGTTGTGGGGGGTCCCAGTGCACAAACCTGTTGGTGCAGCAAGCGCTGAGCCCCGCGTGCTGGTGGCTGGTCAGAGACACTCACCCACAATGGGCCTGGCTTGGGAAGGCTTTCAAAGCATGTCTTCCCCCTTCTCTTCCTCCTCCTCTTCCACAAAACTCCCTCCCACAAGCCATTTCCGCAGATGAGATGCGGATGGTCCTTGCTTTGGTTGGAGCTACAAGCCCCTCTTTAACCAGTTAATGGGCTGCTCCTTGCAATAGGGTTTGTCCAAGTAGCAGAGCCTCTGGGGGTCTGTGCTGGTCTTCTGAGCATATCCCAAAACGTCATGGAACTCTATAAGGTGGAGTCTTGTCAAAAACACACCGAAAGAAACCCACTGGGTGATGTGTGAAATCCCTGCTGGGTCACATGGATGTTGTGCTTGGAGGTTCTCAGCAGCTGCCACCACCCTGTTCTCAGCAGCTGCCACTGCCCTGCTGTCACCACCTGGTCCCAGGGAGCGGCTTGAAGGAGCACGATGTGTACAGGGAAGAGCTGCTACAGGTTTATCTCCTGTATTTGTTTTTAAATTCCAGTTCATTGAGGGAAATGATCATCAGAAGAGGACACCCAGTTAAGCTTGTGTGATTTCTGCAGGACGATAAATGTGCAAAAGTAGTAGAACGCCCTAAATAATTCCCTGAAATTGGAGGAGCTGCACATTTGCAACTGCATCACTGAAGGAACAGTAGCTACATTTGAGGAATATCCACACCCTTGTTTAATTTAGTTTTTATATTTCTTAAAAAAAGTCCCAACCCACAAGCTCAGTGCTTTTGGATTAATAACATATACTTGTCAGCAAACAGTACATTAGCTGGCTCTTGGCAGCTCATCAAAACACATCATGGAATGGAGCTGCTCGTGTTTACAAAGTAAGGGAAGGGCAGGACATGCTGTATAACGGGTAGCAACTCATTCTCTAGTCCATACAAATGGGCTAAAAGGCTCAGAGGAACTATGACATGAATAAGACAGAGGAAATATTTTTTCAGTTAGTCAAAATGGTTTATGGGCTGTGATTAATGAAACATCCACCCGCCTGTTTGTGTTGACAATAGCTGCATCCATCAAGCAGAGTGCAGGTTTCTTATTCAGGCTACTGGCGCAGGCGCTGCTTGAAAGCCATCTCCTCCCCCAAAACAGAGCAGTGTCGCAAGAGAGGGACCCAGCCCATGCTGGCATATGAGAAAATAGGCTGAAAACTCTTACACAAATGGATGAACAGGCTGTTACTAAAGGCAGTCAGTGCACGGACTTCCTACCAGCTTTATCATTTGCCTGCTGATTCGCACAAGCAGGATCTGCCCCATGAGCATCATCCACCCGTCCCCAGCCTGGGTGCTGAAGTTATATCACTGGTGTAAGGGTACCTCAGAAATAAGGAACCACAGCACCATCATGGTCAGGGTGATCCCAAGCCTGGACAGAGAGAGTGGGTGTGTTTGATTGGATGACAGCATTCAATTCCAGTGTCTAAATTTCTCGTATATCTGCTTGGGATGTAGACCTGCACGACTCATCCATGTTGGTTATGCGGCTTTTAGAGCCAACAGCTGTCTGGCTGTTCGGGTCCAGGAGAGCAAGTCAGGACCCCAGCCCTGACAGCAGCTCCTTGTCTGGCCTTGGGCAAGCTCTGCAGCCCCTCCTCATTCATTCTCCATCTTAATAGTATTTGCTTACCCACCTCCTAAGTACAGAGAGAGTTCGTTTATATTGTAGAGCCCTTTGAAGTTGCAAATCCCTGTGAAAATGTCAAGTGTCACTATTATTTTATACTTGGTTGGTATTTCAGATTGAATGAGAGCCTTAGTACATGTAAATTGAACGCATATTAGGAGGTTTCAATTTAAAACATCAGCCAGTTATTGTAGCCTGAAACATCTTGCTCAACTTAAGATAACTATATACTTAAAGCAGAAAAGACTGCCAAAAGCCAAAGATGAAAGAGGTTAGAATAACACCATACAATGCAAAGGTGAGGAGGCAAAGGCGGGTAACCCTGAGGATCAGGCGTGTAGTGGGATGGGAAAGATTCCTTGCAGTGACTCAAATGTTTTATTAGCTTTATCCAGCAATAACATCCCAGCGCACAGGGCTGTGCCATTCATCTGTGCACACAATAACCACTGAGCAGGGCAGGAGCAGAGGTGCTGGAGGTGTTGCCCTGAGGCAGGGAGGGCAATTTCGCAGGAAACCTGCATTCCTGGAAAGGCAGGTTGGGCTGGGACATGCCTGCGCCGCTGCTGTCCCCACTTCATTGGACGTCAAACATTTGTTAAACATCTTTTCTTTGGTAAGTGCTGGGGGATTTTTGCTTTTAAAATGTTCACTCACTACCATGCATGCACGGTGGAGGTGGGGAATGGAAATACTGCTGGAAAACTGAATGTGGCCAAAATTCTACTGCCGAAACAAAAGGAAGGTGTGGAATGGTTTGCAGCAGTCAATTTTTTTTTTATATATATAAATAGGTTGTAGATAATGCTCCTCCCAACAGGTCTCTGAACATTACTGTTACTTGTCCTTTCCTGAGGTAGTATCCCTTGTTGGTTTCTTAATTTATGTTGTATTTAAGAATTAGTTATATGTGTTGTCCAGGAAGGCACAGTGGCATTTGGAGGGGCAGAAGAGCTGCATCTGCTGTTGCATGACATCTAGGGAAAGCCTTCTGCCAGTAGGAGCCTTGATGGCCACAATAAAGATAGGCAGGGGAAAAAAAAGAAAACAAAAAATCTATGTCAATGATAATACAAAAAGTACTTTTTAAAAAAAAATAACAGAAAAGGGCTCAAAAGGACTCCAGAGAACAAACGCGTTGAGAGTGGTCAAGAGCTGGCAACTGGATATAAGCACCTCGCTGAGAAGTTTGGGCACTGGGCACAAGTGTTTGCCAGACATCTATGGGCCCATTGTACCCACAGTTTCCAAGTTATTTCTTTATTGCTATTTTTCATTTTCCTAACTGGACAGCTGCCATGCATACAATGGCTTGCAAATTATTACATCTTCATATAAACTATGTGTAGCACACCTGAAATGGAGTTCAGAGCACCATGAAATGTCCATCTCGTTCTATTAAAATATTTTGGCAGGATCTTCTCCTCACAAGAGCAAGTTTGCTCTTGCCGCATTTCATCCTACAGCAGCTCCAAAAGGTCCCCCTGCTCCTCAGAAGAGAAACACAGACATTCAAATAGCAACAGCAAAGGATTCAGCAGAGGCTCTGAATGTGGAGTGATGGTCACATAGAGTGTTACAATTTTATATAATAATTTGTCTCCCTTTAAGCTCCAAAGAGAAAAATCCCTCATGAAAACGCTTTTTCTCAGGAGCAAGTAGGAGATCTGGACCACTCTAAAGTCAATGAGCTCAGCAGCAACCTCTGCCCATTCAGGACCAGCACTGCCTCTCCTTTCCTGTTGTGACCTGGAAGAGCCAATAAATTATCTGGTGCTACTTTTTCCCCGTTAAGTGCAGGAAAACTGGAAGCCAGCCTGACCTGAGGTTATAGCCATGCATCCCTCGGTCCCTGTTGTTGCATTGGAGCACGCAACTTATTTCTGCTGCTCTCCAAAACTGCCTCTCCTGCACCTCTCCTGCACATGGAGCCTTCAAAACTCAGGTCCTGGGTGGTGTAAAGAGCTGACCAGCCTTTTGGGTATGGGACAGCTTCTCTGCAGAGCAGCCCTGGTTTGTTCAAAAAGACAAAACTGTTGGAGGAGCAAGTCAATGCATGAGCTTGGTTGCAGAAAGTTCTCCTTCACCTTTGACTCTCATCTTCTGGGATGGATTTTCAAGCAGTAACTTTTATTCCACTCCCTCCCAGCTCTGACTTGTGTCTTAATGAGTATTCTCCTTTGGCCTCCTTTCTGTGTGCAAGCATGCAGGCTTTGGATGCACAGCAACTGTTTTGATCTAAAATTCCAACACAGGGTACTTTGCTGGGAGGCATTCTTGCTGGGAAGAGCAAAGGATAGAACTAAACCTTTCTTATTTTGAACCATATGATCTGGCATAAAAGTTGAATCTCTGTTTTTTAATGCACCTCTCCAAACTGGAATGGCTGCAAAGGAATTATATTTCTTGATGGAAATCAAGGCTTTGCCTTTGGTTCCAGCCCAAAGTGATGCCAATTTTGGTTGTCTCTTTCCAAAGGAAAAATAAGGACAGAATAAAATTCTGAAACCTAAGTCCCCTTGTCTCTAGGAAATGAGGCTGGCGGGTGGCTTGGATGGGCTGCAGTAGAGAAGGAATGCCAGTACTTGCTTCTTCTAGCCTTGGCAGGAAACTGCATCCTGCATTAGAAAAAACTCCCCAGCAAAGTTTTTTCTTTAAGTGAAAAGTTCATGCAAATACAATCGCAATTTGATGAAACAGAGTTTTCCAACCCATCCCCCCCAAACCCCATTTTATTGGATAGTTTCCACCTGTGCTTTGCATTGAGGATTAAGGAGGGTTTCTCCTCTCTGCCGCCGTCTTTGTAATCCTAGAAGTCCATCAACAGCCAAAGACAAATTTGCAGATAAATTCCCAGCTGATCTGCAAGCAGTTTTCATTTCAAATTCCTCCAACTCCTTGACATGTTCCTCTGCTTAGCAAGAAAAAACAGGACATTTTGGAGCAGCAGTTCAGCAGGTAGGCAGCAGCATGGCTGCAAAGGAACAATTCCCAGTTTTCTTTAATGGAAGATTTGGGTTCAACTCTCCTGAAATGAGGTGGAAGGGGGCACACTTACAGCTGCTTAGGAGCACTGGCATTTAGAGGATAAATTGATGTTGTCAGCAAAGAAAGAATCACCATAAACAGATGTATTGGCTTTATCCAACAGCTGCGAAAATTAAGAGTTACAAACCATGTCCTTTATTGGATTTTTAGTCTATTGGGGCATTTAGCACTTGGCTCTACTAACGAGATTGTGACAAGTGTTTCCAAATTATCTATAAGGCAAGACTTTTCTAAAATATGCAGAAAAGGAGGGGTAGGAGGCAAAAAGAGAAAGTTTTTATACTTATTCTGATCATCTGGAAAATAAAAAATTCTTGTTGGACCAGAATTCGGAATTTTAATCCTTTGAAGTCAGTAATGATCAAGAGGAAGTTAGATGCAAATGAAAATGTCTGATTAAACTGGAAAATACATTGCCTTCTGTTTGCAAGAGGGGAATAATACGTCTATAATAAGGTACATTTTTGCTGAGAACTAAAGATGAAGAAAAAAAGCTTTACTGAATTTTAAAATAATAATTAATAATCCATAGCTGAGACATGCAAGAGAATATTCTTTAGCCAGACCACTTAAAATAATCTTCACTAAGCCACTCTCTCCCACCAATGCAATTTGGTGTAGCCTCACTCAAGTGCTAATGTAAGTTCCAACCTTAGCAGTTTTTCTGATGATAAAAATATTACTTCTGTAGTCTTGAAATCGATTTCTGTATATTCTTTTCACCCAGACATTCCATCTTTTCTCTCAGTTATGTGGCAGTTCGCATTGCCTCTGAAGACAGGAATGAGATGGGATGCTCACACTTCAGGCATCAATAACATAAACAGAACAGTCACTTTTGCTTGTTTTCATAAAAATATGAACTGACCCTTTTGCTGCTCATTCAGTGTTCTATATGTAAGGAAGTATTCTCAATTACAGAATTTGGCTGTCAGCCCTTTTCTGTATAAAAGACAAATATGTTTTTATCACTCTTGAAGTGTTAAGTTGTTAAGTTCCTTAATATTTCCTCTGAAAAGTAGACTTGCTCGATGAGATTTCATCTGAAATGTCATGGTATTTGCATTTCAAAGATAAGTGCGTTCCAAAAGCAGTCTTGGAGCGGGACTACCAGAGCTAAGAGGGGTCTGGCTCAATGTTTTGGTCAAAATAACAGAACTAACAGCTTCTCATGAGCAGTAGGTCTGGATCTGACCTCAGCTCCTTTAACAATAAATCACTTCAGCTCTGCCTCCTTTTTGTAGTCCGTAAAACCCAGATTATAATTGCTTGTATCAACATCAAAACATAAGTGGTGGAAAGGAGAAATAAAGTGCGGAAGGAATAAAACTACCTCAAAGATTTTGATGGAAACTGCCACTGAAAAGGAGGACACCACAAAAGTTTGATGGAGGAGCCAGAGTGAAGTCACGTAGAAATTTACGATTTGGCTGCAGTTTTCACTGAAATCAGGACACGATCCATGACAACGTATTCCCACAGGAGCTGCTGCAGTGGTTGTTGATCTCAAGAGGTTTTTCATCTCACAGACACACAAATGCACGCTCTACTGTCTTTCTTCTGACAAACCTCATCAACAGATGGTGCAGAAAAGAATTCACAGTTCGTAAATGAGGAAATTACTGTTTAGCAATGCACAATGGCAGTCACTTGGCCATGCTTGTGACTTGGCCAAGGCTCACCAAGCAAGGATCAGGAGCACCCACGAAAGTGAGCAGATCAAAAATATCCCACCCTCAATGACCTCATGAAATTACGTACATTCATAGTTTAATTCTTCCCAGCACCTGGAAAATCAGATCTATTAGGTGCTTCCATATCCATAGAGCAAATAACATGCTTCCCAAAAATGTTTTAATGTGAAACACCATATGGAAGTTGGGAATTGTCCTGACAAATCCAAGTGTCCTGGGTTATGATGCGATGGGGCGAAGGTATGAAGTTCCTGACTATGGTTGTAAAATGACATTATAATAATTTCCAAGCTCATAATTGCTTTTGCTTTTTTGCATTTCCTGTGACTATCATCTCCACCAATTTTTTTCTCCACTTCCCTGGAGTCATGCTCCTCAGAGACCCTCCATTTTGCCTCTTACACAGTTTTGTTCAGCCCTGTAATAAAATGGCATCTTTTTATTTCACATAGCTGGGATATTTTGTGGGAGGGGAAGATTTGGAACAAGCGCTTCCTTATCATTTTAGCAGAACATGGCAATAACAACAAAGCAGGACAGCTGACACAAATCATCCATTTTATAAGTTCTAATACAGATAATGCAAGGAAAAGAAACACATAACAGAAACCAGATATCTCAGTGGGGCTGCTACACGCCATCCGTGGCCTGTCCATTTCAACTCCTTCAAATGTTCTTCATATTCCTTGTTAGGCTTTTACAAAGAGTCTGGGCAGAGGCAGGGCTTCATATCCGGCAGTTGAAAGGCAGTTGGTTTCAGACTGTGGAGGTTTTGCTAGCAGGTCAGTTTGGGGGAAAGAAATGGATATGTGCTGGTGAGGAGCCAAGAGGGATTGGGGGTTTGTGGGGAATTCAGTCCCAGGATTCAGGGTGGTGAAAATCAGCCACTGCCCCCCTGTGCCATGGCCGCATGTGGTTGTGGCATTCCCATAAGATGCCAAGCTGACCTCAAACTGGGGAACTAAACTTGTTTGGGATTTCAACCTGTGTTACAGGCTCTCTTCAGCTGCTGCATTCATTTGGGGAGAGAACAAATAGGGGAGAGCCACAGCCGCTTCTTTGTCAGCGTGTGCTCCTGGGCTGTCCCGGGGAAGGCTGGAGCAGTTTTGCCGGGTGCTGTTGCGCTGGGCTGGAGGCATCGCGGAGCTCACAGGAGCTGAAAGTGCCCTGTGTAGGCAGGTGGGGCACCTACCCCAGCCAGGGCCACGAGCGTGTCATGTCACCACAGGCTCCCAGCACAAAAGAGTTCCCACACACGGAGGAATAATGTCCTTACACACCCTCAGTTAAACGGAGCTGGTTTGAAACACCACTGTGAAATATTTGTTTTCTTTTAAACTTGTTTTTCTTCCTTCCAAAGGTCACCTTAAGTGGATCCCAGGTACGTTTTTTCTCCAGGTTGTTTTTGAGCCGGTATTGAC
The DNA here is from genome assembly GCA_013397055.1 of Pachycephala philippinensis. Taxonomy (NCBI): domain Eukaryota; kingdom Metazoa; phylum Chordata; class Aves; order Passeriformes; genus Pachycephala; species Pachycephala philippinensis. Next base: position 391,217 of record VWZT01005326.1, on the reverse strand, counting down.
CGATTGCCAAATCTCAGCCCTGCTGATTGCCGGTTTATAACACGCTGATAAAGCCGGCTTAAGCCGCTTCTGCTCCCCCACACCAAAAATGTCCCCTGTCATTCCTGACCCTCTCCCTCCAGTGCCTCCCACATCCCACCCCAGCTCACTGCCTGTATCCCCTCCATCCCTGACTGCCCAGGCAGCGCTGTCTCTGGGCAGGCACACCAGGCTGGGAATGTCCAAGGATGAGGGTGGCTTCTGTCCCCAGCACGGGCACTGTCACTGCTGCAGCCGTGCACCCCAGGGCCAGGGGAGCTGGCCAGGAACCCACTGCCTCCCCACAGAGCAGCTCCTGCCTCAGAGCTGAGTCTTTTGACAGCTCTTGGAGCAAATGTTTTACCAAAAAAATTTTCCAGTGGGGTAAAAATAAATTAATGAGGGTGAGGAAAGCCAACAGTCTTTGTTTCTTCTTCATTTTTTAGCTGAAACATTTTCATGTTTCATCTTTTTATAATTTTTGATTGGCCATAATTTTTTTTTAAATTGCTGCAGACAGTTTTTAAAAGTCTGAGATAAACTAAAATATTTCGTCTAATCTCAGTCAAGGCAAGTTTTTCTGAGTTGGTAAAAATTGAATCTTTGAGAAGAAAGGAGGTTGTTTCTTTAGAAAATGAAAATCTTTCTGTTTCTGGATAATATAAGTTATATGGGTTTTTGCCACTGAAGAAAATAAAAACAATTAATTTCTTTTCCAAGTAAAACATAAAATTTTTCTCAATCCAAAGCCAAAATATTTTAAATTTGTGCTCATTTTTGCCTTTGTTTCAGAAACACAAAGCCAGGGCTTTGGGTGGCTGAGTTGAATGTCCTGGGGAGGACATATTACTGCCCTGAAAGATTCCGTGGGATGCCACGGAGACGGAGTCTTTCAAGTGAGGTATAAAATCACAGTCCAAGCTAATTGCAGGCAGAGGGATTTTGTGGTAGTCCTTTTGCAGCAATCTGGGTATCAGTTAGAGGGTTATAGCCAAATTTCAGCTTCACTCTGCCTGCAGAGGTTTCAGGCTATGTACACAAAGAAATTCTTCATTTCTGTAGTGTGGCTTCACCCTGCCCCGTGTTATCCCCGGCATTAGCTACCAACAGCTGCCAGACAGGATTTTTGTCCGTGATGTATATTTTTGTATCGTCATTTTGTTGAGTTTATGAAAAGATTTAGCACAAAATCCTGGCCCAAGTCAAATCACTGCTAAAATTTCCATGGACCTCACTAAAAGCAGGGGTTCTCTCAGAGGATTAAAGCAGAGGGGTGTTGAACTGTTAATAGTGGGAGAAAACTCTGAGCAATGAATTTCTTTCCTGTCTATCAGCGTCTTGTGCTATTCTGAATTGTGCTCTGAGCACATTGCAGTTTTCTCCCTATTTAATCATGATTTGAAGCTATTTCACAGCTCAGTTTGGACACTTCTTGAAGGGATTTGAGAGCAAAAGCCATTTTGGTTCATTTCATTGAGCACTTCAATTCAGGGATTTACCTCTAATCCTCGAACAAAAATATCTCTCGGAACCGAGTCTCCTCTGCAATGTTTGTCTTCATAAATTGAAAAAAAGAAACACTTGCCAGGAATATTCAGTTATTTACTTAATTTTTCTATTTCCACGGGCTTTTTACCAGTGCTTCCGTCCCTCACAGCCTGCCTGGGACTGGCCACAGGAGGGATTCAAACTGCACATTTGTTAAAAAATCAGAAAGCTGTTGCTCAAGCCTAAATAAAAGCATGAATTCGTCGGCAGCACAGGAAGAAGAAAAGTTATTTGCTTCTCGAGGTCATTGTAGGAATTGAGTTTTACTGAACAGCTATAATTAACTAAAACAAATTATTATGCATTAACATTAGCGCGGGTAAGAAACAGATGTTTGGTTACTGCTGGGGTAGTTTGAGGCTCGCCCCGGGATGTCACAGGATCACGTTTTTCATCATACAAAATTTAAATTGGGTGATGCTCAACCAAATTCCTCAATGAAAAATTAATTTGCCCAGGTGCTCCTTCTTCTGTGAAATAACAAGTTGGAAAATGTCCTCTTTGTCCACCAGGTGGCACGAAGGGAAGCGCCACTGGAAACCGGCTGGAATCTTAACCCCTCGAATAATATCCTTGCTGGAGGAGATGGTGAGTGACAGAAGATCCCACCAGCGCCCATACCAATGTTCCCAGGGGAAGCCACCTGTCCTGGGAGAGGTGGCATTGGCAGGGTGGGTTTGGGATATTTGGGCCTGTCCCCTCCAGTCAGTGGCTGGACATAAGGACTTGCAGAAAGGATTTGCTTTGGACGGGTGGTGAGAGAGGCTTTGGAAATCCCCACTGCTCTTCGGGGCACAGAATGGATATTGGGGTCAAGGACGGGACACTTGGGCCAGGGCACCCATGAAAGAGGGGCTGCAGAGATGGGGGCAGTGCTGGGCTGCAGAGATGGGCGCAGTGGTGGGGTGCAGAGATGGGGGCAGTGGTGGGGTGCAGAGATGGGGGCAGTGGTGGCTCATTCACTGCTCAGCCACACGGAAATGGAGCAGTGTGAGAAATAAGGAGGGATTTGATATAGAATATCTATGCCCAAAGGAGAGGGAGTTGTGAAATCTCCCTGGGGTCATAGGGCAGCGCTGTTGTTAAATATGGATGGAAGGGGGCAGCTAATAGAAGGGAGAAGGTTTCTGGGGAGAGCAGGAGCCTGCTGCAGGTAGCAAAATAAAAATGAACCATCATAGGCAGAGAGGGAGGGGAGGAGTGTGTGGACTTCCCTGAGCAGAGGGGTGAGGACAGGGGTGAAAACAAGCGTGTCCCAAGCTCAGCAGTGAAGGCTGCACAGTGTGGATCCAGCTGCAGCCAGCTGCTGGGCTGCCCAGCCCCAGCCTGGCTCAGCTAAGCTCAACGAGGCTCAGCTCCACAGTCCCTGGCCGTTGCCTTGGGCCATGTGGGAGGTTTTAGCAGAGACACCAGAAGGTTTATATACCTTTGGTTATCTCAGATAGAGAAGGTTAGGTATGAGAGAACAGTGCAGATGTACCAGGAGCACAGCAGTGACATGCAAAAGAGGCAGAAGGGCAGCAGGGAGGTTTTAGCTTGGTCTCTGCCTTCAGCCTCAGCACAGGCATGAAGTGTGATACTGGGGACATCCATAGGAGCATCACCAGGCTGGATCTGGTGGCCTTAAACCCCTACAGCAGCTGGCTTTTGACCAGACCAAGGAGAATCAAATATTTGTTTAAAAAGGAACTTCTACTATTCTCCACCATAGAGGTGACCAGCACGTTCAGAGCCCAAAACTGAGCCTGGAGTTAGGAACCTGTCGGTGCTGAGCAACTGACTGTGGCCCTTTGTTCTTCCCTGATGTGTCTTTGCTACCTGCCTGCTCTTCCCTTCAGCCTCAGAGCAGTTTTGGGTGCTGGGACCAGGACTGCTCACAGCCATCCCTTCTCACCCCACCCACCAGAGCCCGGCACTGCACAGGGTGTCCACAACGACGCTTCAGCAAGTGCCCTGGCAAGGAGGGCTCAAGGATGGCATTTTGGCAACGTGTGGCATCCCCCGGAGAAGTCCCAGGTCAGGCAGGAGGTGCTGGAGCATGGAGGGGAGAGCTATGGGGAGAGCAGGGGCAGAGGGGCAGTGCGAGGGCAGCAGGCAGCCCTGGGATGGGCAGCTGGACCATGGAAGGGAAAATGCATTTTGGGATAAAAATAAGCCCGGTGTGCACAGAAGAAGCTGACCTGACACATCTCTTGGGAAAATATCAATCCTGTATTTGCTGACGCCAGGGGTGCACCTGAGCTTTGTGTCAGTGCCCCTCCATGCTGCACACGGGATGTAGGAGAGAAACATCAGGGAGGTGGATGGAGTAAACCAGTAGGAACTTGTTGATTTCAAAGCCTATTGTATTAAAATATGTTTATATCTTGGTTCTTTATTAAGTATAAGCAGTTTTCTTCTTGTATACATTTCTACATCTTCAGTGCAATCTGCTTTGCATCAGGCATTGACATATTGGTATAGTATCTGAAATGTTAGCTCTCAGGGAATATAAATAGCATATTGATATTAAATCTGCTTTCAAAAATAGTTACAGGACAATAAATTTGAAGGACTTGAAGGTTTTTAAGCACCTCTACTTAGTTATTCAGGGATGGGCCAAAAAAGCAATCATTTAAATGAAAGAACCAAAAGAGACACAACAGAAAATTCTTATGCACAATAATTGCTTTCTCTACAAATATTTACACTGAGGCTAGGAAAATATTTTGGAATTTTACAAATATCCTTCTCTCTTAATTTTTCCAGCACTTTAAATATTGATCCAAAAGAAATCTTATTGAGGCTGGTGGGGTTTTTTTCCTTTTTCTTTTCATTTTTTGTCCATTTCAAGAAATCCTAAATAATGGGTCTGTGGGGGAGGTCGCCACCGGGGATTAAGCAAGGACAGCTCATGGTACTTTGCTGGACCCCAGCCACTGGCAGCAGCTCCCTCTATTGCTTCTGCCAGTAATGCAGTTTTATTAAACCCTGAGATACTTTGGCTGTTGAGGGATAGTGGAAACCGCTCCTCTAATGTTACTTTTGTTTGTGTCCATTAAAGTTCTGAAAAATGAAATTATGGGGAATGCAGGTGGGCTGGAGAGATGCAAAGGGCTGAGGAAGAGTGTCTGTGTTAGGGCAGGGAGGGAGTGACAGAGAGAGGCAGGATGCTCATATGAAGTGCTGTGTCTGCAAGAGAAATGAAGCAAAATAATGCACAAGCCACAAAATTAGGAGTGGGAAAGCGGCAGTGTCTGACAAGGTTGGTTTTGTGGCTGCAGGAAAAGGCTAGGGCAGACTTTTAAATAACCTCCTGCAAGTTGCCTTAGGCCCTGCAAAGATTTAATATATTATTGAACTTAAGTCACTTAATAGCCATGTAGGACTCAATGGAGTTATTCATGTGAGTAAAACATTGGTCTTAGCAGATCTGCTTCCTAATCTGCAGGGCAGGGAGAGCCCTACCTCGGGAGAGGGCTGCAGCAGCAATTAATGCCGGGCAAGGCTGGGCCCTGGCATCAGTCACATACCTCTGCCAGTGCCCATTAACCGAGTAGCCTAGATACCCCAGCATCCTGATCAGAGTCAGCCCTCAGCTGTAACCCAAAATGTTCTTATCTTCGCCGTTAAATTATCTGTTTTATTTTTGAAATAAAAAAATGTGCTTCAAGTATGCGGTATGGTTAAGGAACAGAAATGTAAAATACAGTTGCACACTGTCATAAATGCTGTCAATGTCATTGTTCAACTCTCTAAATTTAAAATAAAGCAAAAGTGGGTGAAAAGGGTTGTAGAGAAGGCAAAAAGCTAATTCTGAAATAAATTAAAAGTGTCACTTACTCTTTTTTCAAGAAGGTATAACCCCTAATAAAATATAAGTGAGGCAGACAAAAATAATCTGTAAACACAGATCCCAAGTTCCCATTTATGGTAATCAGTTTTATAGAAAGTCAATTAATAAAAAGCTTTGATTTAAATTAAATTAAGCATGAGTCCATCTCTATTTCCCAGCAAGATGAAGTCCTTGAAAATTACGAAACATAGCTGCACACAAATTGCCTTTTCCCAAAGAGAGCTTCAGCATCTCAAAATATGTCCTGGATGAGAGCAGTCGTATCCAGACTGGGCACAGCTAATTGGTACCCTGGAGGGTTTTTACTCTTGGCATTTGAGGAATAATGAGAATCAAAACCATTAGTAGGCAGGGAAAAGGGGTGATAGAAATTCCAGCCTGCTTTTTTTTCTGTCATCTTCATATTATGTTATCTCTAGACAAGAATTCCCACTAATTTTCCTTCCGAAGTTCAGTAACCCTTTTAAATCACTGTGTAACAAATGCAGCTCCTCATTGAACAAAGTTTGTAAGAATTGCTCAGGCAGATAACTAGTGGAGATAAAAGAAGGAGTGGGAGATACTCTGTGATAGATCACATCCTTTTTACTAGACTAGATCACACAGATATCACCCTAAACTAAGCAGTGAGAAATGTGACTTTTTTTTTTTTTGGTGGTAGTAAGTATATTACACTCTTTCTATCTTCATAAAAAAGAAATCAAATGCACATGTGAATTTCTTCAGCCTTGGGGATGGGTGGCTGCTTAGTGTCATGCTGGAAAGCAATCTGGAAGTCAGAATTGTACTACCGTGGTTATCATCAAAACTAATCAAATGCTGGTATCCAAAAGTGTGAAACCCTTTCAGCAGGCAAATCAAAAAATTCACCATTTCTCAGAACCAACGCAGACCAAACAAGAAATTACAAACACATGTCTAGAAGCAGCTCCAGCTCCACGTATCCCAGAAAGGAAACGTTCCTGAGGTGTGGGACCCCCATCCTTCCTTCCCTGTGTACAGAGACATCCCTCGGACTTACCCAGTCCTTCCTCTGAGACCACTGGGGGGTCACACTAATCCCAACAGGAACAGAACAACATCAAGGAAAGCTCTTGGAGAGAAGCACCGGGAGAGCGAGGCAGAGAGGGAAGCAGGCTGCCTTCCCTGCTGACCACAGGGCTCGAGCTGCCCCCGCCCTTTTTTTATTCTACTTAGAGATTACTTCAGGTTTTCAGAAGGATTTTAGGGTTTGTCATTTTTCTGGGAATATGTCATTTAACTGACATGGAAATAAAAATTTCTCCTGGACCTACAAATATGTAGGGCTGATAATAAGTAGAAAAATATTGCCTGGTTATGATTTTTCTGAGCGAGGAGTACACTGCATTGCCTTACTTGGGTAGTTTTCATTGATATGAAGCTTTACATCCCATTCTGATTATACGCAAAATGTGTTCATTTTGTCTGTTCTCAGAATGGGATGTAAAATTTCAGGAGATGAAAAATTTCCAGGACTTACCCTCAAATTTCTTTAAAAATTCATGAACTCTAATTCATTAATTCTAATTCATTAATTCTAGTTCATTAATTTCATTCCTAAGACCTAGTGATGCTGCTAACTCTGTATTCCTCACTGTCACCATACAAGAGTAGAACCTTACACATGTTTTCTGCCTGGATAGTGAATAACTTCAGCAGGACACCAAAAAAAAAAATCTCAAATTACTGCAGCTTCACTGCCCACCCTGAGGTCATGAACATAAACCAGTAAGATTCTACTCTTTACCTGTCTCATACAGAAGACCTTCATGAGTTTTTCAAACCTGTGAATGAAAAGCACTGAGTGACCCAGACGCAGGATGAGCTGAGCAAGGGGAATCCTCTCAGCCAAACACATCTTGCCCTCTGTAATGGGGCTGTGCTTTTATTTTGATACCTAAAGGCCAGCTCAGGATGAGGTCCTGGATGTTTAGCACTATCATTTGCAAACCATTGAGAGATACAGAGAGCAAATGAATAGAGGAAACTCTATGGCAAAGCTTGATGTCTGAGGAAATCAGACTCTGAAGTGTTCTGCAGGAAAACACCGTCAGTCACCTGCCTACAGTCCTTCCTAAGGCCAAGCAAACAGCAGCTGAGGCAATGTAGGTGCTGAGGTTTAAAGCAATTTTCCTGGGATGAGCAACAGCCAGGATGGCACCGACTTTGGGATCCAAACAGGAGAACTGGCACCTCTGAGCTATGAGGGAGAGGACGTGGTCCAGGGTGCAGACACCACCACAGACCCCAGCAGAGCAGGGCAGGCACAGTGTCACATGAAACAGCCACATCTGCTTGCATTTCATCACTGAAATGCTAAAGTTTGACTTTAGCTTGACCTTGCAATTCACAAGCTCCAGGGAAAAAGAAAAAAAAAAGGAAAAAAGGAAAGAAGAAAAAAGTAACAGAAAGCAGCTAAAAAGCAAGCAGCAACTAAAACAGGCTGTAACTTCATGGTACAGGATGAATCAAAACCAAATGAGCTACTTTGCAATATAAGCAGTGTCTGGTGGGATTTTGCTGAAGATGCTGCAATATTTGAACTCCTTCTCTCCATAATACAAAATCCCTGAATCAATCTGTTTACACCAATGTTGCCTGAACATTTCAGGATTCACACCTGGAAGCCCTTTAAAAAAAAAACACTAAAAATCCTCTCTGTTGGCGAGATGTGGCTTTTCAAAAGCAAGATTGAGACATACTTGTTTTTCAAACATCCCCCCAGGAAACAGTCATCTAATTCTAATTAATAGTTACTGCCCAGGACCCGTGACTCAGATCCTCACTGGAACTGTGGGTTTGTTCCAGGGTATCTGGCCCACTGGGTGTCTCACATGACTCGAGCAAGCAGCTCCTGGGACAGCATTAATCAATGTCTAATTGCTGCTGGTGATGCTGGTCCCCAGGAGGTTGTGCTGCAAGCCCCTGTCCTTCACTGGGGTTGCCCCAATTTGTCCTGCTGCCCCCCCCAGTTTTGGGACATGGTGCAACCAAGAGCTCTGCAGACACCAGGCTGCACTGAGGGGTTTGGATTCACCAAATACACCGTGACCAGTAACACATTCACTTCCACACCACCCCCCTGGGTATTCAAGTCTTTTTTTGAGTAAATCACTATTTAGACAAGAGATCATTAAGAGTCACCAAGTGTGTCAGTGGGGGTGAAAGAGAAGCTGTTGGCTCTGCTCTAGTCCCACTGCTAAATGCATTTCTCTCTTTGTATGAGCTACAGTTTGTCTCCAGAAGATGCATTGGGGATACAAAACTTGTACAAAAAATGAGGCAATGTTTTCACTTCTGTCAGAAAAAGCTCATCAGCTGGTGAGCAAGCACTGGGTATGTGTATTTACACTACCGGAACGAAATAGTGGTGTCTGATAGTCCCTCTCACTTGCTTTCCACAGTATTCTGAGGAAACAGGCAGGATAATATCTCTTATGGAAAGTCTATTAATGACTTGAAACTATCTAGTCCTTTTCTAGAGGCAGAGTCACTGCTACAGACATGCTTTGAGGATCTTTTTCTCCTCATCCCTACATATATCCTGCAATCACACAGTTTAGTCTCTTCATAAGCCACGTGCCAACAAAATGTCCCCTAAAGCCACTCTCAGCTCAGCCCATGGCAGTAACACCAGACCACCAGAGCTTCCTCCTTCCACGGTGCCAATATTTAACATCTGTGTGAGCTTCTGGCCCTGAAAAGGGTCCTGAGAAAACTCTGCAAGATTTCAGCAGGACCAGGATGCCACCTGCTGCTCTTATCTTCACTTGGGTGCTCCCACATTAAAAGACAGGATAAGGAAACACTTTTTCATACCACTGAGAAGAGGAGCCCAAGGCTAGTTGTGAGGACACAGGGAGCAGGAAGAGGGCAGAAGTTCAGACCAAGAGGACATGCCAGATCATTGCTGCACAGCCTTTCACGCAGTGATCCCAGTGCTCCTTTTCTTCTCTACACAAATATTTGTATGACCCTTTAGAGACATTTTCTTTGGGTGATCTGACTTTTATTAGAGATGCCAAAGCCCATGGGGGCCTCTCATCACAGGTCACTGGTTAGAGGCACACGGCAGGTGCGATGCTCTGGCACAGCGACCGCATCAGCCCAAGCTGTGACCTCGGTCCAGACATGGTTAACTCTCTCCCCTCTTGTCCTGACTTGCACTGCCCGAACTTTTGTTCATTCAGCTGATAATCTGTGTCATCCTTTATGCAAACAAGCATAAATTGATTAAAATTAATCTCTGGGGTAACCCCCCTGATTTCAGTGGAGCCGCAGTCAAAGTGAAACAGATCTATAATCTACTCTTCCTGTAGCACAGCCTTTGCCTTGTCCACTAGTCAACACAGACCTCTAATTATATGGATTTGACTCTTAATCTTTTCTGGCCTCAGGAGATTCCAGTTGCTGAAAGTTATGGTTTTCACTTGGAAATTGATGAGGATCTCCACAACATCACCAGAGCACCTTGCTGGAAAGCCAGGGATGTTTTGGACCTCTGCACTGAAACCAGTGCTGGGGACTGAGTGGCTCAGGGTTAACCAGCATGCCACTGGGAAGCCTGAATTCCTGCAGTTTGGCTCTCATTCCCAGCCCTCAGCCACAGCACAGCTTGCTTGTGCAAAATGCCACATTTGAACTTTTCTGCATCATTTCAAATTTGAAACCAAAGCACCCATCCAGGACAAGACAGAATCCTTTCTGCAGCACAGAAGCAGACAGGTGAGAATGGGAAGTGTCATCGTGTGTTTAAGTGGCTTCCCCTGAAAATTCATGCCTTTCAAATCACAGTCAGAACCTTCTCCATCTCAAGCTTTACTGCTTTTCCCATCCTCTATCCCATAACTTTCTTCTCAGCTATGTGCAGCTGAAGGTTTTGCGAGAGTTATTATCAAAGACCAAACAATAGATCTGAGCCTTGGCCAGGAACCTGAATGTTTCCTTTCTTTTTCAAAATGACAAAGACAAGTTGCAGTTGACAGCTGTCCATAAAAATTGTAACATACAAATCGTATAATATAAACTAAAAAGAGACCAAAAGTACCACAGAAAAAAAGAAAAATGAGCTTGTTAGAACAGTCTGTATTACAGCTGTTTCCCTTGACAGTTTTCTGTACCCTAATACGCTCAACAAATTGGCAACCTGTCCTTATATATTTGCATCAGGATTCCCTTAAGGGAAATGTCTATATTATTCTGTTTTGGATAAAGGAAGCAGTTTGATATGACAGGTAGGTCAAGTGTTTCTTTAATAAAGCATATGGGTAGGAAGAAAGAAATAGGCTATTGTCAATGACTTGACAAATAGGTAGATATGCCCCCCTTGAGTATAGCCATGGAAAGCTACTAGATAAATAGCCCTTGTTATTTTGATTTAACCCCTTGGCTGCTGAATACATCCTTCCTCAGAGAACAGTGTCCTCAATAAAGGTCATACCAGGGATTATTTTGTAGTCTGTAGTGAGGTGTTAACTCAGTTTGGATTTTAGTTACACAGAACAAGCCTAGACAAAAGTTGGAAATTAGTTGGAAAATAACTTCTGTGTGATCTGGATGTGTGTTATATTTATATGTGACACAGGTGGGCATTCAGCGTCACTTCACCAAAGTTTGTCATCTCAGTTCACCCTCTTCCCTAGTGGCCCACAGGATGATGCCCTCCCTTTTCCACTCTAAGGGACCATGAACACAAACTTGTCCCTGTGTGACCAAGAAGCTGGATTTGCCCTTAACCTCAGACGTTTGCACCCTTTGCACTCACATAAACAGGCTGAAAATCCCCATACTGCTGATTGGATGGCTTCTGTCCAAATCCAACTATCAAGGCTTACTTGCGACATTTCTGAGAGAAAGCCAGCCCCAGAATAGGAAATTAGTGGGGTTCTTGAAGATGCTGGGATTTACCAAAGAAAGCCCCTTCTGAAGACTGAGGAAAGATTTTTCTCAAGGTGAACCTATAAATCCTTCAGGAGCCATCTCTAGTGAGGTTAGATGTGGAAATGGGAAAAAGTCTCCAAGCCTGTTTGGCTGGTGAAGCCACCCACTGGTGCCACTGCAGGGATTTGGAAGCTGCAATAGCTGAGTCCAGCACAGCCATAGGATTAGAATCATAGAATCGTAAAATTGTTTGGATTCAGAGGGACTTTAAATGTCATCTCATTTCAACCCCACTGTCATGGGCAGGGACACCTTCCACTAGAGCAGGTGCTCCTGGGGACATTCACCCAGACAGTGCCATCGGGAGGGAAGGCATTGTCTTGGGGACATCCACCCAGACAGGGCCATCGGGGGGGAGGGACCCACTGTCAGACACACCTGTGGTGCCTGAAGCCCCAGAGCTGCTACAGCTGGTCACAGGCAAACACCTGAGTGGTGCTCAAAGCCTGAATTAGGTAAACACGTATTTAGGGAGCTTTTACAGCAGAAAGCACACTCCTGATCACCTCCCAAGTCCCCTTTGGAGCTGTTAGGGGCTGTTGTGTAAACACAAGGGAATGGACACTTTTTAAGTTCTTTACGCCAAGGAAGAAGGTTTCTATTGTGGTAGCTTCATACAAAACCCCTCCCCTTGGGTGCAGCTTGGCAGGCAGATTTATATACCAGAATAATTTTCTTTGTGCTGAAATTCAGATAAAAATTCAGATCAAGCTATTTAAATTACTAAAATAAAATTCCAAGAAGATCATAACTGTGAAGATACATGATTTTGTCATCCTTAAAAAATACCTCAGCTTTTTATAATATTGCATTTCTTGGCCCCTCGAGGAGTGTTTGTGGACCTGCAGCTGCCCCTGCCAGATTGGGGGCTCATTCTCCCTGCCCTTGGTCAGGGCATCACTGAGGAAGGGAAGAATTCTCTTTCCTTCTCTGCTTTTTCTTATAACCAGGGCCTCAAAAAAGAGCACAGGACATTTTAAAATCCAGAAGCAGACTGGGAAATAGCAGCAGCAGGCTGACCCATCCACACTGATCCATCCACCTGACTGAGCCACCCAGGGTCCCCATCCACCTTGGGTCCCTCTCCCTAGGATTGAGGAAGGGTGCACGTAGAAATCCAGCCATGATCAGTCTTCCCACTCTCAGCTATTCCCAACCTGCTGATTTAATACGTATGCCCTGGTCATGACAGGTTTCTAAGCAGAGCTGAGCAAAACCAATTTGTCCTAATTCTGAATTATCTTCCAACACTATTACCTTTTTTTACCAGCATTATCTTTTTCCAGCAGCATCAGCATGTATATTATTAATTAGCTATAGGCTGATAATATATAGTCATACTTTAATATGTAATATGTTGTTATTACAAACCACATACTATAGACAAGTAATTACTGTATGTTATATATATACACTATGTATTAGATTATATTGTATTGTATTATACTTTGGCAATTATATTTTGACTATTATATTAAAAATAATAAAATACAAAAACTTATCTGGAATTTCTATTATTAGATAAATGCATAGATAGATAGATGCATTAGAAAAAAATTTTAGAGACCTAAAAGAAATCACCTTCTTTTTCATTATTTTATTTTTGCCTTTCTGAATCAATGTGATTTTCCAGCTGCAGAGTCTTCTGCCTGGAAAAAGCTGCTATTCCCCATAATCAGTGTAAACTGCTGTTCTCGTTATCTGCCTAAAAGCACATTTTGTCCTATTTATACCTGGGCATTCCTATACTGTTGACCCAAACAAGGAGAGGACAGAGCTTCATATTATCATTTCATTCTTCACATAAGTAGAAAGCAGAATTTATGCCTCTGCTTTGGGGCAGTCCTTTTCCCCATAGATGGTAGCACAGATAGCTTGGCAGCCCCTGTTGTGTTTTCCATATTAAGCCATATACAAGGGCAGCAAACAGGGAGGTGTTGACTGCACCCGTTACGAAAATCAGAGGCAGAGGAAAAGTAGTGGTTGGGCTAGATGAACACATCTTGCCTTTCTGCTTTTCATAGTAGTCCAGAAGGAAGACCTGACTGCTGTTGAAGCCAACAGAAAAACAGTGGCATTATGCAGAGTGAAGCAACACTGCACACTTTTGTTGATTATTACATTAGTTGTTGCTAGACTCAAAGAAAAACTCATGTAAAGGGCAACCACACAAAAGCACATCACATTTTTCAAGGAGGCTTGCTTTTAATGGGGCACGGGCTCGTTATCGCTGAAAGTATTCAAGTCCAGGGAGCTTAGAAAAACCTGGTCTCGTGGAAGGTGTCCCTGCTCATGGCAGGGGCTTGGAGCTGGGTAGTCTTTAAGGTCCCTTCCAACCCAAACCACTCTGTGATTCTATGATTATGCTGCAAGGCTTCTAAATGCCTTCTTGGAGATTTTGTGCCATTATTAATGTCATTAGCATTGTCCCTTCTTCTGTCATGACTACCCATTACAACAAGGAGCCATGGAAAACACATGGCCTTTCCCACAATAAATGTGAAATAAGACATGGCCTTTCCTTTCTGACAGAGGAGAGATTGATGGTGAAGCACCTGGTGGGAGGACAGCCCCAGAAACAATCCCCTAAGACATCACACTGTCCCAAGAGTCTCCCAGATGTACCCAGGTCTCCCACAGCTCATGTACCTCCTTCTTCTAAGCAATGCATGCAAGATTCTTCAGAGAAACAAAAGGCAGAAAAAGGAGCAGAGCTTTGTTTTAGTAATCTTTCTGCAGAGCAAGAACTGAGAATTTGGGCTTTTCAGTAATGGTCCCTGGAGTTTGAAAATTACCAGCTGGAGTTTGGGAAGAGTCTGTTCTTTTAAATGAGGAAATATCAAAATAAAAGGAAAATTTCCTACATTCTCTTCCAGGGAAACAATCCGTGTTTCAGCTACATGTTTCTGTTTAAACTTGCAGATGCTTCTGGTGCTATTTAACATATTTTTGCATGTGGTGTTCCTGTTTCATTTTGTTTCCCAAAACCAAGGAGTTTTGTTTTACATCCCCTGGAGAAGTTTGGGTTCTGGTCACTTAATTTTCCTCATTCACAAGCACAAAGTCCATGTGTTTGAGTTGCCCACTCTATAGGGAAAAAAAAAAAAAAAAGAGAAAGAAAAGAAATTATTTTGGAATAATATATTTTCTTTATCTTTTTCCTTCAATGAAAAACACTACCACTTCATTTGTATTTTGTGAAACTTTATTTTTACTGATTTTCTTTTCCAAATGTAAGTTCCAGCCTAAACCAAGCTGACATATTTCTTTTAATGTGTTTTTAAAATATGCTTAATGGTGCTGAAAGCTAAGAAAGCTCAAATATAATTCCAAAAGCCTGAGCCCACCAGAAGCCTAATGCAAACATTATTATAAAAAATCCGCAATGGTTAGAGGTTTCAGGGAAACCTGGGTGTTTGTTAACAGCATCAGAAACGTTATCTGCATGAGGAAAATGTGTTCTGTTGTTCGGCATCTTGATGGCTGTTCAATTTTTCTTTTTTCTGCACCCAGAAAATCTGTTTCCAATGTTTCTGCCACAGAGAATATGGAACAGCAGGAGCAGGAGCAGAAGTTGATGCAAGGGGGGGAATTTGGTGATTGTTATTCAGCTCACATCTCTGGAAAGCACACTCCCTCTCCCCAGATTTCTCCCGAGAAATCTGCTGAATAAAGAACGGCTCCAATACGAAGGGCAGGAGAGAGGAAGAATATTTTTCCTATCCACATGGGACAGGCATGAGAGTTGTCCAGCAAACATTAATCAATAGTCCTTACCTTTCCCCAGCACTTAACTTCTGGCAAGGGGAGGAGGATGATCAGTATTTGGGCAGACTGGGGAACAGCAGAGGGTACAGGAGCTCTGGGGCAGCCAGAGCCGAGAGCTTGTGCCCCTCGTGCCAGCTGCTCTCACCCTGCACTGCTGAGGACTGGCATTTCCAGGGGGTTTTTCACTCAGCCAGATTGTCCCCAGAGGACGTGCCCCCAGCCCACACTGCAAACACCTGTCTGACCTGGCCCAGGAGGACCAGCACTCCCCTGGGCTCAGCATCCAGGAGAGCACTGGTGCTTCAGTCCTCAGTGAAAGACCATCTGTGAAGATCTGTGTCCATGGGGTTTTCAGGAGAAGAGCTCCCTTACTCACCCTGGGACCAGCCCCTGTTATACAGAGGGAAAATTCCAGCTGGGACTCTTTGGTGGTGTCTGGAATTCTGCTCCAGGTGAGCACACAGCTCAAGCATCGCCCTGAAATGTTTGCTGGGAAGCTACTGTTGTAACTTCCAAAAGAGACAAAAGCAGGGGTTTCTCTGCTTTTTTCCCAGATGTTTTTCCCTTCCCACCTCAGCAGGGCAGGACCGTGCTTTATTTCATCTCCAATCAAAGCCTTTCTGGCCACGCATGGACTCTGGGTTTTCACACAGTGACAGTCCTTTAAAGGTCGGGGACACAAAACCAAAATAATCTTCCTGTGGCTGTGCCATCAGCACAGAAATAGCACAGGGCTTCTCTCCCCACTAGCCACAAAGGAAGGATTTCATTCAATGCCAGCGGCTCCCCACTGCACTCCTTGTGCCAAGAAGTACATGGAAAACCGGACTGCAGTGCCTCTGCCTGTTCCCATTAGGGAAACCCGTCCTTCCCATGTCACTTGTCACTGCAGACGCTGACTGCCATACACAGCAACAGCTCATTTTTGGTTGTGTCACCTCAGCACTCCTCAAGGTGACCCTGAGCAGAAGCCTGTCTGTCAGGCTGTCCTGCACTGAGGGGTTTTCCCAGGGACGAATGGTGTTAAACCACTTGTGTTGCCCCTCCATGTGTGGCAGCTGTAGAATGCCCTAGCCCTGCCATTAATC
The DNA here is from genome assembly GCA_013397055.1 of Pachycephala philippinensis. Lineage (NCBI taxonomy): Eukaryota > Metazoa > Chordata > Aves > Passeriformes > Pachycephala > Pachycephala philippinensis. Next base: position 374,999 of record VWZT01005326.1, on the reverse strand, counting down.
CTTCCTGTGGATCCCCCATTCCCAAAAGAAATGGGTCTTGAGTTGTGACAGGAGCATCACCTTCCACGGCAGAGATGATTACAGGATGGAGACCTCATTTTTATTATCTGAAGTATCCTGTGGATGAAAAGCAGAAACAGCCTGTCCTGCACCCATCCAAATCCTCCATCAGCCTCCCTGGCTGCTTCATGTGCTGGCTTTGAATTCCAGCTTTGTCATCAAGCCGCATCCAATCTGGCACAAACCTCCAAATTCTGTTATTTGGAATTTCACATCCAGCTGTTTCAGGCCAACTTCTTTTTTCATGTGTTTTTTTTAAAAAGTCAGAACTAACAATTACATAAACACAACTTTTTTCTTTGGGATTTTTTTCCCTGCACTTCAGATAGGAAATTATCTTTCTTAGAAAAGATATTTTCTCTTCAAAAACGTCCTTAGCTGCATCCATTCATTCACAAGAATATTCACTGTTACTGAATTAACAACAAAAAAAAAGAAAGAAAACCTGAACTCAGTGAACCATGATCAAGTAATCCAAGGAAATCAGCATGTTTCTCTCTAGACAGTTCAGAATACCAAATGCTAAGACACAAGAATCCCACTAAATATACCTCTTCTCCTTCTCTGTAAATGTCTAACAGTATTTTCAATTCTCATCATTTTATCCTGAGTCATCTGCATTTACTGGTGATTTAGAGCTTGGATCAGTTTTTAACCCAACTATTTAAGCTTTCTTTTTTTTTCTTTAGTGCATATCCAGCCTTCCTGAAAGGCACATAAATGTTCAGCCTTCAGAGAGCAAACAAAAGAACCTGATATGTTCCAGCTCTAGTTTTAAGCCAAGCTCATGATTTCTGAAAGCTTGGATTAAGCAATATGGCTACTTGAAAACAAAGAGACTTGAAACAATGTGGAGTGGAGTAAGCAGTGTATTTGGCACACAAGGCCTTGATTTTATTTCTACTCATTCTTTTTTTTCCATTGCTGTTTGCCTACAAAACTCTTTTAAAAACATTATTCCAAGTTTCAAAGCTCAGCACCAGGCTGAGCATCATCCGATTACTCCTCATCCTTCCACCTCTGACTATGAATTCACACTGGGTAGATTTGGGAGGACTATGTTTGTTATTATTATTTCTATTAGGACAAAATTCTTCCCTGTGAGGGTTGTGGGACTCTAGCACAGGTTGCCCAGAGAAGCTGTGGCTGCCCCATCCCTGGAAGTGTTCAAGGCCGGGTTGGATGGGGCTTGGAGCAACCTGGGATAGTGGAAGGTGTCCCTGCCTGTGGGAGTTGGAATGAGATAAGTGTTAAGGTCCCTCCCAACACAAACATATGATATAATATGATATGATATGATATGATATGATATGATATGATATGATACATGACAGGACTAAATGGAAGGCAAGGTCCCATGATGAAGCTCATCTTTGGCCACTTCCCTCAGGCAGGAAGGGGGTTAATCTAACATCTCAATGGGATGGAGATGCCCCTTCATGCTCCCTCCAAGAGCCTTTCCCAAAGCTGCAGGAGGCTGTACACTGCAGCACAAACAGTTATGAAAGCCTGATACATATATGTGTGTATATATATATTTGCTTTATTCCTTTATTATATAAACACAGTAAGAAGGGAGCAGAGGAATTCAGCCATCGCCCAGGAGCCCTGTCAGGGCAAGCCCTGGCCGTGCGGTGAAGGAGCCTGACACAGAGAGCGGCACAGAGCACACACAGCCCTGTTCAGTCATGCCTCGGGGATGGGGCGGGTGCTGCCAGCTGCCCTATGCAAACCCCATGGGGACCCTGCTCTCAGCAGAGCCCTGGGCTGGGCAAACACCCCAGGGAGGGCTGGAGGATGCCCAGCCTCCTGCAGAGCCACGAGAGCAGCCCCAGCGATGCTCCTCCCAGCTCTCGGTGTGCCTGTTCCTGCGGCCGCAGGCAGGGCGGATGGTCAGAAGTGGGTCCCATTTGGGGAAAGAGGCAAAACACCATAAATCATATTTAGTCTGCTGAAACCTCCAAGTGATAAAACAGTTGAAAAGATTACTTTATTTATAAAACACATATGGAGGCCTTAATCAAGCCAGGAATGAGGTAATTTCTGCCAATTAAGTCTCCCTCATTCTGCAGCTGGAAGCAACCAAAACAAAGGCAGATTTCTCAATAGCATGTCTATGTGCTGCAGCCCCAGAAAATACCTGTTATATTGGGGCTACAGTAAATCCCCTCACCATGTGCAGGGAGGCTGGTGCTCTCAGCTCCCCTGGACCTGGGAGCAAAAGAGAGCTTAGAATATTTACCTAATTAATGGGTAGCATTTTAAGCATATCCTATCTAAGTCTCTTTTCAAAGCAAAAGGCAGTATTGTAACTAAGTGGCAAAGGGATAACGTGACCTCCAAGTTCCCATTTGGAAACAGTTTATGTCTTCCGTACTCTTGTTCTCCCACTACTCATTGGAACTTTTGGAGGGTTTTTTGCTCAGTGTGATTTATCCAGGTCAAGGAAGCTGCATGCATTGCCTGTTGTTGGAATATCCCCATTGTTATTTTTTTGTCCTACTGGTGATCAAATGGTGAGAATTCCTTTGTACAAAATAATAAGGGACATACTGTGGCTATAATTATTCAGTATTAGACATAGAACACCTGCCACTCAATATTTAAAAAGAGCATTAATTAATTGTATCGTTGTAATGAGTGATAAACTAACAGTAACAGTACTTTGAACTCCTATGCAACTTCACACAAAAGTCTGAGACTTTGGTCACACATTAATGATCTTTCCAACACCACAATAATTATTAATATATTAATTTTAATTAGGAGAAAAGTGAGACAGAGGGAGATTTATTTCATGTGGATGTAGAAAGCTCGTTTATCCTGAGCAGCTTGCACGCTGCTCTAATTCAAATCATTCCTCTGCCATTGCAGAAGTGAACAGTGGAGCCAAGAAATCTGCAAAAGGACTTAGATGCCCAAGCACGAAATTATGATCTTCAAACCTTCATGACCTTGCAGGAAGCATCTATAAACATCTGTGTTTTCTACATTAAAGTTCTCCAGATGTCTAAAATTCCCAGAAGTTCTCTGCTCCTCTCCGTGCGTTTGCAGCTCAGGGCTTATCTCAGACGTAAACTGTGCCGGCATCTGCGGAGAAGATTCCTCCATATGTCGGGCCTGCAGCACCCAGCCTGACAGGCTCTCACATGGGAGAGGAGCACCCCGAGGTCCAGTCCCAAATCCAGATGAAGCTTAGGAGCTGTACACAGAGACTCCCTCCTCCAAATGCGGAGGACCCCCTCCTTTTTGTGCGCCAGGTTAGTGCACCACCACAGCCATGATATCTCATCAGAGGAGCACCAGGGAAGGTTGGACAGCAGGGCAGCTCTCGCAGCACCCAGCAGGGGCAGGGGAGCACCCGTGGAGTGCACAGCCTGTGCACCCTCCTCCAGCAGCACAAACAGCCAGCGTGGGGGTGAGGAGCCCTCACCAGTGCCATGCCCTGTGGAATACTGCAATGGCAAGGGGGTGGGTGTCTCCACCCCAGCCCTGGTCTTTCCTTCACCTCTGGAGGCTGCAGACATGTCCCAGCAGGTCAATGTTATTTACTCTTGGGGAAACACTGGGGCCAGGTGATGAAAGCTGTTCCTGCAAGGCAGAACAGTGACCTGAGGATGATGCACGTTTCCTGCTCCTGATGTGCAGGTGAGTGGCTGCAATTAAAGTGTGTCCTTCCTCCTCCACTCGCACGGGATTTCCTCCTGCCCAGCCTCAGCATGCCCTCGTCAGGCTCAGGATAACACCTCATCCCAGGCATTTCCCTGGCACAGTTCAGCATCTCATCATGTCTCATACAAGCACAAGATGCTGGAAGTGACTGCACTTCTCAGCAGCTCCAGCAGCAGCAGAAATTGCACTTCATAGTGCTCACACCAGTAAAAATACAGACAAGAGACTAGGACATGCAGTGTCAGTAACCGGGACTTTGTTATAGATGTATCAGCTGTGCTCCTTCAATTACACATCACAGATCCTGGGAGTGAACATGGATACTGCAAACTGAGAGTCTGACACAAAAGAATGAGCACCCTGAATCTGTCCACTGGGAGACCACACCAATCAAATACATAAAGTTCTGGTTTCACACTTTGAATATTACTCTTAAATGCTCAGCTGCTGGAGACACATGGAGAGGCAATCAGCTCAAACTCCCTTTCTCAAAAGGCATAGTGAGCTGCAGAAAAAGCCATCCTCATTCTAAGCTGAAGGCTCAGGAATGAAAAGACAAGGTATAAACACGTTCCTGCACTACTGAAGGAGGATCTCAAGCCCTTTGAGCCAAATTTTCAGTTTTCTGAGGCCCAGTTTAAATGATTTTATTATTTCTAGACTTAGCAATATTTTAATGATCCATTTGAATAGACAGAGAGAGTGATTCATTTCAGTCTCTTAAATAGTGGATGCTTGCATCCTCAAGTGACTCTTGGTTTATCCCAGAGCACAACTAGTTATCTCGACACCAAAATAACACCAAACCAGTTCACCAGGTGACTCAGGGATTGTTTTCACAGCAGATGTCTCACTGCAAGTAGATTTGTAGTAGAATTGTACATCTGCTTTTCAGAAATGCTTGCAGATCCAAAGGGTGGAGAACCTGGGTATCATTAGAGCAGAAGTGTATTTTTTAAAAAATAAACAATTATTAACTAAAAACAAACTGTTCTCCTGAACTGTATCATATTGGTCAAAATATCTTTCAGAGGGCTGGATAGGTCCAAGGTGGAAGCTGGTGCCCAGTCAGAGCTATTCCCAGTCCAGACAGGGACCTGTCTCTGCCCATCCTCATAAAATAAGGAAAGGAAATACAGAAAGATTCGCTGAAACACTAACTCCATTTTCACTAAATGCTTTATATCAACATCTATTTCACTTACAATAGGTAATTCCCTATTTCCAGGTACATTTTAAGTCTTGCTTAAGCTTCACTGATGAGGTGTTTTTATTGGTGTATTTAATAGTGGATTTAGATTGCTTTTTGTTCCACTGTAATCCCAAACACAGATTGAAGAGATACTCTTATGTGGATGCAGAGCAGGGAGTCAATGAATTGGTGTTTGTGTTTAACCCAAGTGTTGTGTTTCATTAGGGAACTGGTACAGGAAAGGTTTATTCTCCCTTCGAAATTTCTTTTTTTGAATTAGTGGTGAAACTGTGAATTTGGGGTCACATTAGGGCTTGCTGTAAGGAGTTTCAGCATCACTCAGTGTCAACAGGATCTCAAAGAACCACAAAGAACAATGCCAGCACAAAATCAAGGGGAAAAAAGCAATATTAAAAATGGGAGGGATGGTGCTCAGCAGCAATCCTTGAATTCTGTGTTTATAAGAGATCTCAGAAAATCTTTTCCTTCTGCCTACCTGGCACAACTTCCTGCTCCTGCTCATACTGTCCCAGAACTGACTGATAGAAATTGTGCTGCTAGGCAAAGGTGAGGAGAGTTGGAAAGTCACTCCCATTTATCTTAAATATTTGAACCAGGTGCACCTACACACAGAAGAAAAAAACCCAAAAGGTTGCTATTCATTACTGTATTACTGCAGTTGTTTGTTTTGTAATTAGTGATGATAGGTAAGCAAGCTGGAAGGAAAGCAAATAAGAAGTTAGTAAAGGGAGCAGCATTCCAAGTGGGCAGAAAAGCAACAAAATGGGAGCTGAAAATGACACTGGAGGGGTACACTAATCTCTGTTCACTTACTACTTCATTAGCACCTGACTTTCAGATTCAGGGTTTTCTGCCTGAGCATAATGAGGGGATGGAGCTCCTGGATCAGCTCCAGGCTCAGGTGTGCAGCAAACTGTGCCGGGCCAGTTGTAGGACATCAATCAGCAGGTTCTCGCCGATGAATTAAACCCACAGAGAGGCTTTTACCCCAAGTCACACGGCATTGGAAAGCAGAGGGGTTTCCACCAACCGTCATGCCCAGAGATAGAGCTGGTATAGCTGAAGCTCAGTTTTGCTGTTTAAAGAGGGGGAAGGGCTTCCCAGGAGCAGGTTTTGCTGAGATTGAAGCTTTTTCAAGCAAACAGATAGTTTTAAAAGCCCATTTCCATCAGAGATTGCATAATGTTTGAAAGCTTGGAACTTCAGATATGCAGTGTTGTCTGACATTCCATGGGGCAAAAGAGTAACAAAAGGGGGAAATACAGCTTGGCTGCATTTAGGAAAATACTGTCTAGCAGGGACCCATGGGTGAAGCCTGTGCTCCTGCTTCCAACCGACTGGTGGCTCTTTCTGTGATGGCTGTGACTGCCACCTGTCACCCTGCTCGTGGCAGTCCAGCTCTCACCCCGTCAGTGGGCCAGCAGCAAGAATGGAGATGAGAGTTAGAAGAATATTGTTCTGGAAAANAAAAAAAAAAAAAAAAAACCACCAAAACCAAAACATGTTTTGGGATTTTGAAAGCCCCGTGTTGCACATGCTGCCATGCCACCATGCAATCACACCACCACACCATGCCAGCACCTGTCTTTGTATCATTGCACTCATGTTTCTCATCATTCTCAATCTTATTGCACATTCTGGGGGGAGGAGACACAGGGTAGTTGTCAAAATTATTCAAATACTGAAAAACGAAGAGAGGAGCTGGAGTGATTTGAAGACAGTCTAGAGGAGGGACTTTTACAACACTGTTTTCCTGTCAATTCTAGCTCCATCCTGAACACACATACCCATTACCTAGAATGCACTTCAATAGATGGCAGGTTTCTAACAGAATTTTTTTTAATCTCCGTATCTTATCTTCATCTTGAAGTACTCAAACAACTTCACACCTAGTCAACTCAGGCCCTGAGGCTTCTCAAGGGTGAGGGCTGCACCCTGATACCTCATCACTCCCAGAGCTGAACAATGGAGAGTTTCAACCCATGGAAAATTCTGTGTTGGGCAACAGTCCCACCCCACAGAGGTCACAGCAGCTGCACAGCTCCACCGCCCACAGACAGCAAAGGAAGGTGCAGTGCTTTGAGCAGCACAGAACACAGGAAAACTCACTGGGAATGGGAATTTTCACAGGATCTGGATTTCTTCCTACTTTATTCTTGCCCCAAGCAGGGTACAGTCTCCAGTGAGCTCCAACCCTTGGCTTGATGGCAATAGATGTTCTGGGGTTCAACCACTTTGTTGGGGCTTGAAGAGGAGTTCCTTCTCAGTAATTACTCATAGCAAAAACAATCTGCAGAGTCAGCTTTGTCAGTGACAGTCCTGAAGGGTTGTCAGCCCCTCCTAGGTCACCTGGTGTACAAAGCATCATAACACATGATATAATTAAAAAATTTTAAAAACATTTAAAAAAAACCCACACCATCCAGGGCCCTGGCTCTATTCTGGGGACCTTTTAATTAAATAACTTCAAATGAGCGGCCTAGAAATATCACACAAAGACCTGAAAAAAAGCCCAACAAAGTGATAAGATCACTTATTAGTGCCAAACTTCTGATTTAATTATATATTCCTGGAGCCCTGTTCTCAAGGGAACTGCTTACACAACCCCACAGTGAAACAAAAGAAGGGATTAGAACCTGTGGGAGAGAAGCTGGGGAATTTGCTCCCAATTCACAAAGAAAAATCTCCACACATCTGACCGAGGAGGATTCCGAGATTAAAGTACTGAGGAGGCTGAATAAAGGACTTTCTTCTCTTTTTTTAATGATAGGAAGGTAATAAAACACTTGTTATCAATGTGAAATGGACAGTCTGACACAGTGCCTCTCTCATTAAGGGAGTTAATATTCCCACCAGGGACAGGGTGTACCACAAGGGCAATGTGCTCTTAAGTCACCATCTCTCAACTGTCCTTTTATTCTTAGGTAAGGTCCTTCAGGCTTTATCCATCTCCACACTTTGCTTTATCCCAAATGCCAGGTTCAAGCTGGCTGGACAGGGAAGGCTGGGCTAGAACCAGTTCAGCTCACAGGAGCGTGATAAAAGGGAGAAGGGCTTTGCTCCACGTTTTGTGGCCAGACATTTGGACTGTTGGCAATGTCTAAGGAGAGGAGTCCCCACCTTGCTGTCATTTTTGCAGAGAAGCCACCTGATCTATCTGTCCATGACAAAACTTGTAATTGAGCAGTTAGCTGTGATAACCATCTCACTCTTGCCCACACACTGAGCCTGTTTCAAAACCTTTTCGTTTTGCCCTTGGAACATTTCTTCCATTCACTCCTTTTCTTCCTCTGTTATCACCTTCAAGATTCTGTTCAGGCCGTATCTTTTTCCATCTTCCTTATCACAAACCCAATTTATTTGGCCTTTCTCATACCTGCTTCTTCCTGACAGATTGTCTTAACCAGCACCAACTCCCATTGCCATTGCCCCTTATGGGAACACCCTCACTGCTGAATGTTGTTTTCACACCTTCATCTTCATAAGACTTGTTCCCCATGAACCCCACAAAGAAGTCTTAAATTGAACCCTTAAAAATCACCATCTCCAAATTCACATACCTACAAAGATTCAACAAAACCTTCCACACCCTCTTCCAACAAACACCACTAGGGTCCCACCCTGCCATGTTGTTGGAACCCGCTGCCAAAATGGAGACTGACCCAAAAAAGGTTTTCTTTTTCTTTACCCTCCACTTTTGCCCAACTCCAGCATGACAGCAGAACAAATTTGCTTCCCTCGTTGGGTGAACTACCTTGTAAAAACTGCCAGCTTCAAGCACTTGCAGAAAAATACAGAAACACCCTGAAGAGGTGCCAGCCACAAGCTGAGATATCTCCAGTAGGCTGTCCAACCACCAAGGAGGGCACACGACAGGAGGGCCCCAAGTGCTCAGCAAGACACCCCTTGGCCCCATCAGAAGTGGATGAACAGTAACAGGGATGCAGCAGCTTTGTGCTTGTCAGAGCCCATCTGGATTTCCCTTCCCTAAGCAGCCTGTGATGCTGCAGCTCCTACTTTATAGAGGATTGGCTCAGAAGTGTCTGCTGCCCCCAGGAGCTGATCCACAACATGACTGCAGGCACCCCGTGGCTCTCCAAGACTGCAGCTGATGGGAGCCAGCTGTCACGTTTCACACCAGTGAAGCTGCAGTCCTTCGATACACAGAGATGTTGTGCACTTAAAAACTGAGCACTTAATTACCTCCAGGCTCCTGAGTCACCAAACAGCAAAACACACAGCGGGTTTTCTCCCAAACTTTGGAAGGTTCTAAAGGTAAAGAGGATCATTACAAGGGGGTTTAACCAGTAATCAATCATTCTTAAGGACCAAGGACTTAATAGCTGTTAAAGATGGGATCACAGGTCCAGAGCCCAAGTACTCTCAGGAGGAGGCACGTGCCAGCAAGAGCATGAGCAACTCAGAGCTCTGTCTGGTCGCTCCCCTCTCCCAGGGCGAAGGCGGCCCTCGCACTGAAGAGATGATTCTCTGCCTGTCCAAGATAATCCTATTCAAAGCAATCATCTGTTAAACAACTGGAGAGAGGCCAGCCCACACACTGCAGATCCGAACCTGAATGTTCCCACAACCTGAGGAAGGAGCTCAGGATCAGGAAATGTTTTGAAAAAAAGATGTATCACATGAGAAGTGAGAACACTGAACTGCCCTCCAAAGGCAGTGGCCAAGCTACTGTTTATTCAGGAGATGCATCGAAGCTTTACAAAAAAATGCCATTTGCATGCGAGGCAGACCCTCCTCCCCAAGGAGCAGCCAAGGGAGATCCATAGAGCTGAGCACAGTGTGATACCTGGGCACTGTGCTCCCATCCCTCCACTGTCAGGGTGGAGGCACTGTGTGCCAGCCTGTCTGGGTACCACAAGACCAGGGAAGCTTTCATGCTCCATCACCAGTCTCAAAAGGAGCTCAGCACAGCTTTTTATGGCACCCTGAGCCCTTCACCCATCTATGCAGGGATTTGGACCAATGGCTCCCAGAAAGGACCCCAGTGCAGATTGACCCTGGAAATGTCCCCTAACACACCCATCTATGAGGAACAATTTGGGTGGCTGTTTGGCTATTTAAAGGAAAAATTCTGTGTTATGACAAACAGACAGTTTTCCCCATTTATTAAATGCTCATAATTTGTTTTAATGGTTTCTCTAAACAAGTAGACTTTTCTCTCAGCTCTTTGAGCTTTTAGATGACACAACTGTTATGTTAAAAGGGAAAAGGGTGATGATTTACATTTGGAGTGGGGCGGGGGTGGCCAGGAGGCAGAGGGACAGCTGCAACTCGTCGGACGTGGCTCTCCTCCACACAGATATTTTGTTTGCGCCATTGCGGCGGTGCGGATCTGTCGGTGCCCTCAACACCAGCTGTGGCCTTGGTCACCAGCACACAGGTGGTGGCTGCTCCTCTGAGTTCAGCAGTGACACTTCCTGGCATCCACAGTGCTGCAGCCAGACTGAGTCATCCTTTCCTCTGCATGAAGCTCATGGAAGATGGGAAGTGTCCCCTAAAACCTGAGTGAGCGTCTCTGGACCATAACCAAGCCAGCATCCTCGGCTAATACCAACATCTACATGCAGTTAGGGGTGAACCAATGTGAAAATCAGTCACTTTTTATATTTTCAACTTACAGTTAATATCAGAAAGCAGTTGGTGTGCTTGGCTCCCTGCACAGGAAGTATGGACAACAGAGATTGTATGGAAATCAATGAATTATACAAAATAGCATTAACTGTACTCATGATAAACGTTGCAAACACTGCTACACCAGCCACAAGTGGCAAACCAGATGAACAAGCCCCACTTGCTTTTCCTTTACATAAAAATTCATCTCTTCACAAGAAGGCTCCCAGCCATTGGTGCCAGCTGGGGGAATATTTTCACTCACCCATTTCCCTTAACCTCTTCTCCAGATCCCTCACCTCCCTGCAACAAAAACTAGAAGAGAAGATAAAACAATGTTGTGTGTATGAACCCCAGAAATTATGTTTTTCAGGAAAATTCTTTGGATAGTAAACACCTGACTCAGGATTTTCAAAAGCCGTAGAGCGGGTTGGGTTATCTGATCACCCACGGGTATTTGGGTGGCATCTGCTGATTATTTCCTTCACATGTACATAATTTTCAGGAAGTATGGAGCTATACAGCCAGGGGATGAATTCCAAAGAATATACATGAAAGAAATGGCATGTCACACTCATTTACAGAGCAGAAAACAGGAGGTTCTTCGTGTCCCAAACTTTGTAAAAATCAATGCCAGCTTCAAGCTCCAGATGATAAAGCAAAGGATGCACTGACCCACTTGAGAGCCAATTGCCCTGCTCCTTGTTTTCCTTTTTTCTTCTTTTGTCTCTGGTTGTTGTTTTTCAAAACTCTAAAATGTTTGTACAAACTTCCATCTTGGAAGCCCAGCAGAATAAACAAGAATATACATGAGGCACAAGAAAAGCCAGCAGACGGGAAAGAGATTTCTTTTTTTTCAGTTTATGGGCGTAACCATTGTAGCTGTTGAAAATACGCACAGAAATAGCTATAAACCACACACTGGAGTCATTAAAATTTTCCACCTATCCATACCAGCAACTCAGGTACCCATTCAACATAGTCTCAAGAAAAATTTACAGTGAGTCCTTATAAAATACTTAGGAAGCCAATAAGCCTAGATTCAGAGGGGTGAGCATTTTTCACAGCCAAAGGTGTCCTTCTAAATCTAGCAGGGATTGGAACAAATTGGCAAGCCATCCCAAAAAATCCCCTGAACTCACCATCTGATTTGGAGTACAAGGGACAAGGTGTTCCCTCACAGAAAAGCACCCAGATGCTAAAAGGTAGATCCTGCATGAAAATGGAGTCTGGGAGCTGCCTGGGGATTGCCATAGGCTTGAGAGAGCAAGGACTGGCTGAACAACAAGAATTCAGTTTTGAAAAAAAAAGAAAAGCCAAAACTCAAGCTTCAGTAATGAGTCCTGTTCCAAATTGACGTAAAACCAAAATCTTTCCCTGAACTCTGAGGAAAGTCTGATGTGCTGGGGGAAACTCTGCCTAGTACAGAGGATCTTCAGCCCACAGCTACAATACCAGGGAATACTTGTGTTTCCTAGTAGGCCACACAGAGCAAATCCATGAACGAGGAGGTTTGGCAGACAAGTGTAGGCCCTGCCAGCGTGTTTAGCTTTCTGGCCTTTGTATGATTTAGAAGAGATGCTACTCTATCCCAAGAGACCTTTCCCAGTGCAAGCTGCATTAAAAAGAAAATACATTTCTTTAAAAAAACAACCCAAACAAATAAAAAAGAAAACTTCCTGATTCAGTGCTGTGTTTCAAATTTTAAAACATCCTTGTAAAACCCCACTTCCAACCAGCTGTAGAGGTTTTACAGATCATATACAGAAATGCAAACTCTGCCAGCTCCTTCCACAGATGGACCTCTGGCCACAGTGAGGATCTGTGAGCCTCCATAGCCCTTTTCTGCTCACCAACATCCTTGAACGTACCTGCAGGAGTAGTTTCCCTGGGTTCTCTTGTCCTTCAGTCTTTGAGAGGAGCTGCCTGGATGGCTGGAGTGCAGTAGTACACCCTGGTGTAACCACAGACCTGCACCATGGGGATCTCCTTGCTCAACCTCATTCTTTGGGGCAGTGGCCAGACCTTCCTATGAAAAAGAAATGAGATATTTTTGCCAAGAGAGTTTCCAGTCTGCAATCCAAACAGGTCTTCTTGTGTCCACAGGTGCTTACAATTATGGAAGCATCCTATATGTAGACGTGGTGCATGAGGACATGGTTTCGTGGTGGACTTGGCAGCTTTAGATTTACATTTGGACTCAATGATCTTAATAATTTCCAAACTAAATGACTGTATGATTTCCAGCATGTAACTCAGGAGCACTAACTGTGCAGAAGACCATATGCCTATGAATTTTATCCACTTTCAACACAAGTGAAGACCACCAGACTTCTGATCTTACACCTTCCTACCCACACAACATGGAGAGAGCACTCACATGACCGAGAGACACAAGCAAAAACAATAATTACCTCCCTTGCCAGCATCTGTTTGGACAATGCAAATGCCATTAGCCCAAATCAAAATATCGTGGGTAATCTTGCCTCTACTAAAGTCAGTGGAAATGTTACCCTTAGTTTCAACAGGGACAGGTTTTTACCCATCTTCTACACAATCCAGTTGCTTCATACCCAGTCTTCCACCCACTCGCAGCATCCAGATGGTCCTGAGTGAAAGAAAATCCACCTCTTTCCCTGGCATCCCAATGTCTGTCATATTTACAGGAGGCAGGCTGCAGTACACGCAGAGTGAGAAATAGAGTCATTGATGCTCTGAGTGCACCATTCTTCAGCTACATTAAATCAAATTTATAGTAGTCCTCTTTGGAGAAAAAACTGTGATAGACCAACTTTCAGTAGCTTGTAAACAAACCAAAGCAAAGATGCTTGGCACTCCTCAGAAGAGAAAGAGTCCTTCGCAACACTACAGGCACCTATCAGTAGTTAAAGTGGAATCAAAGCTAATCCCTGGATTTCTAGCCTCACATGGTTATTAGGGTAGACATTAAAGTTTAATAGAGCAGTCTGCATGTGATACAGCTGGAGTGACAGGCCAAGGATTAGCATTTCAAATTATGAGTTGTGATTGCATCCAGTTCTGAATTTCCTGTAAATTATGAGATGGCAAAAGAGAGAACAGCAGTGCAATGGGAAAGCCAAGATCACTGTGTGGACAGGAAAATGGTATGTTAGCCAGCAGCCAACGTAGAGACATACAGATTACCAGAATAATCAAGTTAAATCAAGTGTATTTTGCAAGACAGTGGTTTATAGAGCCATATTCACAAAATATCCATTTTTTGCAGATACAAGAGATGTTACTTCAAGAGAACCAGATCAGGACTCACATGGCCTTAGTGCATGTTATTTTAAGATGCAGGTTCCCAAGGGACTGCCAGGAATTCTGTGTCCTGATCACATGGGCTTTCATGGGCCATGAGTGTAACTCGCCAAGATCGCCTGAAAACCTGAAACTTCAATAAGGCACATATGAAAATGAGAAAAATATTTCCATGTTTGCTATATGCAATGTACAGCTTTGTGCTACAACTGATACCTGGCCTCTTTATTTCTGAATTGAGAACATTTCCCTTCTAAAGCAAATAACTGTGCATAATAATAAACTAGTAATTGCACAAACAAATAAAGATTAATCAATACTGCAGACCTGGGAGTCGAGGATTGTTCCTTCCTCTGTGTTTGGACAATGCCTGGCACAATGGGATTCCAGACCTAATTGTGGCCTTGGGGCACAATAGCAAGGGCAGTAAAACCAGCCATGTTTTCTTGCAGCGATCATACCATTCTGAGCCCCACATTTCTTTCCAACCTTTTAAAAAGAAAAAGAAAAGGCAAGGATCTAAATTTATTCCTTGCTAAGAAAATGTCGCATGACTTGTGGCTGGCTCCTGCCTCCCCTTGAAGTAGCCTCACAGAGAAACTCAATTCTGGTCACAGACACACACACAAAAAACCAGCAGTGGAACATTCAGGTGGTAAACCCAAATTAATCTGTGGTGTAATTGCACTGTCTTCCTGAGCTTTCTGCTCATACCTGCCAGATGGGATGCAAATACTTTATGTGGTTTTGCCTGGCATCACTCAGTTCTTGAACTGGATTTCAAAAATGGCATCGAGCTGGTGGTGCCATTATTGGTCTTTATGGTGATGACACCTTTCTGGTGCTTGTGAGATAATGCCCTCCTAATGCTGGCCACAGGTCGGCTCAGTCAGCAGGCTGGGGAAAAGGCAGAGGCTCCTTCTAGGAGAAATCAGTTTCCTCCTCATTCCCTCTCTCCAAGTACAGGGTTAGTTTTTTGACATGCAAAAAAATTGGGACCAAAACCCTGCATGAGCAAAAATCGTTGTTCATGCAAAATTATGAGAGCAACTTTTACAGTCCATCTGAAAAAAAGAAATATTTACAGCATTTGCAGATGCCAGAGCCTAAAAACCAGGAATCATAAATTGGCTTTCCAGCAAGGAGGGCTGCTGCAACTGACAGCTACAGCTTCTTTTAGGTCAAGCACATCTATGTTCATTCCACACTTCTGACAACCACTCCTTTTTCAAAGCTGACTCAGTATTTATTGGGATAACCCGGGTGAGACAGACAAATCTATCATTTTTGGACCAATTTGTCTGCTCTGTGATCAAAGATGTTTAGATGTCATTAGGACTTTGGAACATTATTATTTTTCTATACAAGATAAATGTCACAGATACCAGGTTGCTGGATGATTTAATGGTTAAATTCAATCCTTTTTTTGTCTCCACCCATTCCACAAGATTTTTGGATTGCCTCCAAGCTGAGTTCATTCCAAAGTGTTCCCTCATTTTAGTTCTGTCCTTCTGCAGAGGACTGCACATCCCAAACCTAACAGAGGATTTGGCAAAAATCACTCTCCTTGTTTAACATACTTGCAGAAACTATAGGCTGTGACTACATACAGCATGTTTATGCAAACATATTTTATAGAGGAACTTGAAAACGTTAATGTCTTTTCTCTTTGTCAGTCCCATTCCGGTGCTTTTCTTGATACATTTCATGATGTTTTTTAAACAATAATATGAATTATCTGGTTTTCTCACTTTTCCACAGGAAAAAAAGAAAAGGGTTATATTTGGCCTAATGCATTCTCATCAAAGTCAGTGACTGAGAGTTACCCATTACCTGACAAATTAATTGTCTGGAAAGTAATCCTGATCCCTGTCTTGTCCCCTCACACTGCACCAGAATGGAGGGGCTTCTCTCATCCCATCAGCAATCAGCAGGTTCGAGATGATACCACACAGCATTTTGCAAAAGAAAAAAAATCACACTATATAAAGCTATTTTTGCTTTGGAGCTTTTATTGGCCTGTAAAATATTTTTACATTTATTACACTTTTAATGAGAACTCCTAGAACCAAGACTGGTGTAAATAATGAAAACAACACTAGTAAATGTCCCCATAAACCTCACGCCAAGCCTTTGATGTTAATTTGCAGGCCTGGCGTCCCTTCCCTCCTCCCACCGCCTTCTGCAACAGGGCAATGGCCCAGCTCAAAACACAAGATATCCAACAGGAAAGGCATCCCGCAGGTTTGCTGCTCCCTGCACAGAGCTGCCATAGGTCTGGGAGAGAAGAAAAACCCAGGCTCAGCACGGACCAGGGCTGGCTGCCATCTCTGCACCCCTCAGTCACATCAGCTGCAGCATCACTCCATCACAAGCAACTCTGGAGGAATGGACCACTGGTCCCTGTGGTGTTGGACAAAGGGCTTCCTTTGCTCTAGGAAGCTGTGTGTCACTTGCTGAGTCATTTAATTAAGATCCTTAGACACGTCAAAAATCTTGGAAGCACTTTTACAATTCCCAGATGCTTGGCAGCAGCCTTTACAAACCCCAGCATTTCTGGCTTAGATGACATCACCCAATGCCCAGGGGAAAGTGGTGGAACTGGTCCCTGATTCTCTCTCCCCCTCTGACACGCTGATTTCTTTATGTAGGTGGGACCTGGAGACAGCGCCATAAACTGGTTCAAGGGTCCATTTTGGCATCAAAATTCAAGCTCACAGCTAGTGCACGCACAAATGCAAGAGGTGATTGTCCTGCACCACCTTCCATCTCAGGCTACAGATGCTTCTCCAAACACCTGTAAATTAACTGAATCCCATCACACTCCAAGACCATGATGCACAGGGCAGAAGGAGAGCACAGTCAGGTTGTGGATTGAGCCCAGAAAACACCTTGAATTACCAGAACACAGGGCTGGACCTTGAACTGACTTCCAGTTCTGTGTTCAAGCCCCCTGACCTCCTTTATTCTCTCCTGCAAGCCTGACCACAGCATTGATGTATTTTGGGTTCAATCCAATAGGAAGAAGCACAAAGCCTGCTGATGGAACACAGATCAGCTCTCCATGGCAGCACATGATGCACAGTGTGTTGCTGCACCCCGGCAGCAGCGTGGGCTGCAGTGCTGCACAGAGCTTTTGGTGATTTGTTTCCTGTCTTGGGCACTTTCCAGCTGGGTTTGACACTGCACTGTGGACCATCCCTTCGGCACCTCCAACTCAGCACACATGGATTAATTCTGACACATGGACTGATGGCTTCAAAAACAAAAAAATCACAACTCAGGGGGCTGTGTCCTCTTTTCCCACCAGGGGACATCCCTCCTGAAGCCATGAAGAAATCCAGGACTGTTGCAGCTTTTTTCTCCAGCCCTGACTTCCAGGCTGATGCTGTTCACAGATGGTTAGAAATGGCTGGCTACAGACAACTGGGACTCAAATTCCAGTTCCTACCAGAACTATCATTTCTGTGCACTATCAGTAACAAATAGCACGTTGGTTTTTCCTTTGCTATTTAATCCTCTCAATTCCAGGGCCAGATCCCATAAAAATTCCTTCCAGTATCTGCATCACAGAAACACACCCAAACCTTAACAAATCACTTTTTGCAGGGCTTACCAGCCTTGCCTGCTGCAGAGGGCTGTGCTTGCTCCAGGATAGGTCAGTATATCTTTTTTTCTTCCCAAGTTTCTTACGACATTTCAGTTGGAGTTGTCTCTTCTCAGTTCCCATCCCAAAACACTTTGTGCCAGTACAATGCTCTTTCAACTTAAATCGATGCATCCCACCCACAGCTGGATTTCACTAGGAAATGAAGATGAAAGAGCTTTGGGTTAGACTAAATTCATATTTCAGTTTTTCTTTGGGATCCTCCTAGGCAGGGACAATCCCTTCAAAAAGCAGGTTCCTTAGCTGGAAATAATGACTATTCATTCATGAACTTTTCAAAATGCTGTGTAATAAAGGAAATAGTAAAAAGTTATGATAATGCACCATGATAAGTCATATCATCTGAAAAAAAGCAAACACACAGAAGAGTTTCAAGTACATAACCATTGAATATGATGTTTCACGGCCTCTGTGAAATGCAGGAAAAGGAGAAAAACCATCAGTGTCCATGAGGATGACTCGGGGCATAAGATGAGCAACACGGGACATCGTGACATTCCCCACATGCAAACTGAAGATGCCACTGAGCCCCGAGGAGCCCTGCCCTTACAAAACATTTCATCGAGGCTTCTCATCACACAGACACCCCACCTGATGGTCCTCCCACCTTCACAACAGCGGAAAAAACCTCTTTATACCAAGTTAAAAACCCTTGCGTTAGTTTTTTTTGTAGTGCAAAAATACCCTTCAGTATCATTTTCCCAACGCTCAACGGGGAAGGCGGCATTCCCGCAGACCAAGACATGAGGCATAAAAATGCAAAGGGGTTTCACGTTGCCTGGCCCAAACCCAGACAAAGTGGGCCAGCGGCAAGGATAGAGCCTTTCCCTCACCAGATGTGTCCAATAAGTGACAACCTAAAACTCAGCCCTGGTGGGATCCAACTTCACCCTTAAGCAGTGGCAATGTTAACCATCGTGCTCAGCTTCTCCAATGGGAATGCCGCTGCTCTTGCCACATAAATCAAACCCGGCTGAGAGATCAAAACCTTCAGCAGAACCAGATGGCTGCGTATGGGGCAGACAATGCACATGCTCACCGTGCAGGCAGCCCTTGTGCTGCTCCTGCAGCAGTGCAGATGCAAGAATAGTTATTTATTCCTGCAGTCTCCCTGAGTTTGTGGTGTCTGTAGGGGCAGGAAGGCTGCCACAGGGAAAAAATTGCATGTGCCAGTCAACAAGGTAAAAGCATGCAGTGCAAGCACAGAGGGATGCACAGGACCTGTGAATATCTGCAGTAACAGCCCAGAAATATCCTTTCTTTTCATGCTTCCAGCAGGAAAAATCCTCAAGGAGGGCATTGGCACTGGATCCCACAGCACCCCTCTTCTCTTGGCACTTTTAAAAAGTCTCTGGCTAAACCTCCAAGTTATGTGGGACTGGGAAAAAGCTGGTATCTTCAAGGACATTCATATTCCTAATTCACAAGGTTGGTGCCTGTGTCATACAGCCTGGAAATCTGTCCCACATATGTCTAAGAAAAGAGCCGTGACATCGCGGGATGTGGAAAACTAATTAATATAAAAGCAATGAATGAGACAGGTAACCTAAGCATACAAACCAGCAGGTAACTTCTAGATGGCAGAGTTAATGTATGACATTTCCTCGATCTGGCAAGGGCCAGTGGTACCCAGGGAAGGTACAATTGTCTGGAGAGACCTGTCTGTGCCTTGTGCCTGGTGCTGTGCCACCCCTGCCCCCTCACAGCCTGTGTGGGGTTGGCCCTCACCAGGGGTCATGCACCCTGAGAAAAGCCTTTGGGAGAATGACACCAAGACACGTAACCTGTTCCTCCCTTCTCTGGATGTCTCTTTCTTTTGATTGTGATCCATAGAAAGGAACAAGCGAGGGCTTGCTGCTGACATGGTGATGGATGGCTCCGGGCAGAGGCTGCTGCGAGGGATGAGTGACAACCTCCCAGGACAGAGAGCTCGTGGCAAACAGCCCAGTCCGCCAAGCTCCACTGCTAAAGAGGTGGAGCTGCCCTGCACAGTGGGGACCACTCTCAGGCAGTTTGGTTTCAGCAGTCTGAGGCCACTGGAAAAGTACTGTCTGGGAAATGCAAGATATACGGAGAGCTTCAGCTATGCCTCTGCTCAGAGCAGCCCTCAGCTGGTGCATCACACAGCGTGATCTTGTCAAGGGAGGTGACAAGCAGGCTCACATAATCCCTGGTTGTTCTCCAAAAATGGGTTGCAGGAGCTCACAATCCTTTGTGATTGCTTTAAAGCACCATCAGAGTCTAGTTCACTGTGTGCCAAACACTGAGCGGCCTTTTTTAAAATAAATATAAACATGATCTTTAAGAAACAGGCAAGTATTCACAGAGAACATGGGGATGGCATTGATTTACTAACAGCTGAAATTTCAATTCAGATTTATTTCCATTAAACATGCCAATGGATATGGAGGGTTTATGGTTTTTTCCTGAAAATAAGATCTCCGTGTCATATGAGATCTAAGAATTCACCAAGAAAAAGGAATAACTATGCTTCAAAGTTATTTACTTCACATTTCATTTCAAAGCTATTTAACCTGTTATACACATGAACTGCTTCAAACATTATTTCTTTTTTACCACTTTCTTCAGAAGGCTGTTTTAGCAAAGCAAAGAACACTTTAAGAATGAGGGATCTTTTCTACCCCTTAGGTGATACTAAAAAGAAAACAGAATAAATTCTTTTCCATATTCTTTTCCTCACTCCATATGTGAGCAAAGAACTTGTCCAGGAGTCCCCAGAATCCAGCCCACACCTGTCTGCTGGAAGAGCATCTCACTTATTTACCCACTTTCTATACTTCAACCACAGCAAAACAAAACCAGAATTTCCATAGAAAGCACTCTACAGTCCTGGAGAGCTGATGCCTGCTCAGGAGAAAAATAAGTAAATTAATACAGAAAGCTTTTTTTTTTTAAGCACATCCTGAACCTGCCATTTGCAGATGTCTTTGGGCTTGGTGAGTCATTCTTACATTGCAACACCAAGGGCGACAAGCTGCAAAGTTTGGGAAAGGCTTGGAGACATGAAAACCAGGAGCAGTTTCACCAAATGCAATGGGGTACCAAGACTGAGGATAATTTTTTGCCAAAGGAATGTTGCCTCACCTGCAAAATGCCATTCCTGTCCTCACCAGCAAGCCAGGAAGTGACATCTGGAATGGGACAGCAGCACCACCCTCCCTTGCTTCGCAGCAGAGCTGCACAGGAGGGAGCCTGGACCTTGGGGCCATCACAGTCTGTTTCTGGGTGCTGGTGGTGTTTTTCTGTCTGGGAAAGAGCAGATTTGTTGTTGTTTTTGGTTCTGGAGCAAGGAGTACATTCAATATCCCACCCACCACCAGAGCCTAAGTCTCAAGCATGGAACACCCGTGGTTCAACGGCTGTAGAAAACATTCATTTAGATGGAGAAGAAGGTTGTTTCTGGAATAGAAATCCTTTCCTATGTCTTACCTCATTATTCAAAAAAGGTTTCTGATTCATGCTTAATTCAACTCTGCCAGCACTCCCCCAAAGCCCCAGTATCTCCGGGTCCCACTCCTCGGTGCAGCTATTGCAGGCTGAAAACCCAAGCCCTGCCCCAGCCGCTTTTTTTCTCAGCTGCTTTGCAAACATTTGCCATACATCATTCATTACACTTACAACAACCATGCATGCTCGTTTCTTAAACCACTGCCAAAGTCATCTGCAGGGGAACTCCAGGCAGGCAGGTACGGGAATACAGAGCTTCCTGCTTGTCTAGAATTCTTCTGTGACTTTTCACTCTGAATTCCCATCCATTGCATCATCAATTTTCAGCAACAGTCTTTGCTCTGAGACCTGTTGCATATCCATGTGTTAGAAATATACCTAGTGGGAAACCATAACACATCTCAATTATCAACACCATCACTTCAGAAGGACACAGCCAGCTTTATGGTAAGATCCCATTACAGCATTAAACACAGATAGCTCCTGTACAGCAGGAAAGGAAGATAAAATGGGTAGAAACAAAGTTATTTAATTGAAAATGCATTATCTGATTGAAAAAATCTGTTTCTGCAGCAGCTCTTCGGGCACAGGTTAAGTTAATGAAAAGAAGGTTCCCAGAGTACATGTGTGACTCTTTAGGCGACAGTAATCAAGCCGGGGTGCATTTCCTGGGGATTGGGAGCCAGCTGAGAGGAGCTGTCGTGCCTCGGGTCATTAAGTGCAGCCAGCCAGTTATGGACTGCACCGGTGCCATTACTGCCAATATCCTGCAGCAGGAAAAAGAACTCTGTCCAGCTCAAAAGGGGAGAAGCCTGGGGATTTTGCCCCTTCTGCACCATTTATGGAGCTCGGGGGATGTCAGGAACCTGTGTGCAAATCCGGGTGGCAGAGCAAACTACCCCACTCATGTCTCTTGCAGTCTGTGGTGACAACACAGTTTGCAAAGCTGGGGTTTTCACCAAAATAAGCAGTTTGCCACACCGAGGAATCCGTAGACATCCTTTTATTTCCCTGTAGCCACTGGAAAAGGGGGTTTGCTTTCACTGTCCTACAGCCAGAATGACGTGGTTTGTTCATCCCTGAGTTTGTTCCCTTAAAGAAGTGCTGTAAGAGCCTTCAGAAATGGTTTAGGAGAGGCAGCAACTGCTAATTTAACTATGCTTTTTTAGTAAATACCAGAGTAAATAGACATAAATGTACAGTGTTTAAATAGCAACAGCCCTAAGGCATGAGTAAATCATCTTTATCCTCTTTTAACTAAATGGTTTCTGAGGGGTAGGGAGGGTTTTGCACATAAATATGTATCTTAACAAATATTCAGCAGAACCCTTTGAATTTATGTCCTGCTTATGCAAAGAGAAAAAGGAGTCTTCCAATTCCCAAGGCCTTTGGAGGCAAAAGGAGGGGCGAGCACAAGGTGGCACAGTAGGAAAGCTGCACTTGGCACAGAAAATAAATGTGCTCTCTGGTCCCAACGTGGGTCTCACTGAGAGCAGGAACCTGCCGGGGACACAGCATAGCGGGATGGCTCCTGGCCACACTGTGTGAACTGTGCCCAATCTGCAGATGGTATCAGCACTTGTACTCCTCGTCTATCAGTGTGAAATCTAGCATGATTCACAGCCCAAACATCACTCTTCAGGCTATAATTAAGCAGAAGCCTTGTTGCTGGTTTGCAATCTGATTTTAGGAAGGGGAATGATGAGATTGGGGTTGGAGTCTCCAAGTGGCTTTGATGGGAGCGTATTCACACCACATAATCACATAATCACATCCCAAAACTGCAGGAGCAGCTTCTTAAACATCCAAGGCCATTTACACTGAGCCTTATTCATCTTTCACCGTGTTTGTATTTATCTTTAGAAAGTAAAATGATGCTTCACAAACAAAATTATAATGACTAGTGCTTAAGCAACCCATTTGATCCTGCAACCTCCCCAAGCGTTTTCCTCACTCCCACCACTCCCAGCCCAGACTCCCAAGGCATGAAGAGGTGCAGCACCTACTGCTGTGCAGAGGGGTGCTGGTGCCACCCCATGATCCAGCCCCAGCTTTGGACATCTCTAACAGAAATATCTCTGCACCTCTACAGGTTTTCACCAGCTCTTCAAAGTGTGTCTCTGCATTTCCTTCCCCCCTCCCCCTGCACTTGCCTGGAGAAGATTGTTGAGGAGATGGTGAGATTTTGAAGGAGAAATGTTTTGAAGGAAAAACATCATGGGGATGTTAGGAAGAGGACAAAGGTCATCTAACACTGAGCCTTATTTCTGTCCTGCAAAGAAGTAGTTGCCACATTTCTGTGGTTTCCTAGAGGGTGCACCAGGTCTCACTTGTGCCAAAGGAGGGCCACTCTCACATGCATCCCGAGTCTAAGGACACTGGTTTCTCTCTGTTTAAATTATCAAGCAGCACTAATGGCCAGGATCAGGGTAGGGAGATGTTAAACAGATGCTGAGCCCCCAATGAACCCTGGTGCAGAGTGAAGCCCCCAAATGCACATGGTGCCAAGAATGAATGAACGAAGAAAACTTTTCAATAGAAGGAGTGATGTGATATGAAGCCCCATCAAGTCTAAAAGTCTTCACAAACATGAAGAGCAGATGGAGATTTAAAAATGTGGGTACAAGCAAAAAGGAAGAGAGGTGAAAGGGTTCTTTGTCTTGGGCAATCCCTGGCTCCAGATCACTGTGTGTTTAGCAGCCCTGTTGGATGCAGTATCTAGCCTTGTCCCACAAAACCTGTGTGCAGCCCAGTGGCCCCTCAAAACTCCTGGCATGAATTATCTATCCTCCAGGAAAGCCTGCTGATAAATCAGTCACTGGAACCCATTTTCTTTCTGGAGCTCAGTAATTGTTACAGTCTCTCCCTGTGCCAGTGAGGGCTGGGTTTCTCATTAGAATCTCAGTGAGCTGAAAGATGTGTTAACAGGTGTAGCTACAGAATTTCCTACTGGGTACACATCTGAGGAGGCTCCAAAGCATAAATTACGCTTTCTAAAGTCAGTTTTAAATCATGCTCACTAATAGTCATCTCCTGCCCTTGATCATTGCTCCTAGGATGGCAACAGGAGTTTCACATATGGTTTGAGTGAAGCATGAGCCCTTCAACGGCTCCACATCCACCTGTTTCAGATTGTGTCATAGGTATGTGCTTAAGCATTTCATTAACATTTCCTTTTTTTAATGTTAACCCGAGCCATGCTAACTCTACACATGCAACTGGAAGTTTGCAGCAGAAATGCAACTTGCACCCAAACCTGACACGTTCAAGAGGCAGCAGTGTGAAGCCAAGTGGGTGAGCAAGGCAGCTCTGAAATATTCTTCCTGAGAACAGGATGTTTTCTCCTATTTAAATGAAATGAGGACTCTGTGGATGCATGATGTGCAGTTTTAAAGCCCTAAATGTTGAGATTTGGAGTGTCATCATTCCCCCGTGAAACACACTCTGTTCAAGGATCTCAGCTGCATTCCAACTTAAGTTCTCCAAGGCCATTTCCATGTTGCTGCTTTTTCCTCGTCAAAGCAGAACTGCACCCCATTGCCTTTATTTCGTGAGCTGGGAGGGTCCTTGCTATTTCACAACCGCTTTAGGAAAACCGATACAGTACCTGTGACAGAAAGAGCCACCCATGGCTGCGCCTTTGTTCCACGAGCAGCAATGTTATCCAGCAGCACAGCTCCAAAGCCTGGCTGGGAGCTGAACAGGTTTTAGCATGTTTTTTCATCTCATTTTTCCTGTCTCCTTTCAGCTGGAAGCTCAACTGTCAACATTAAACCATCCACCTGTGTGGCATACCCCAGCATGGCTGAACTTGATAGATCTGCACAGTTGGATTCTGCAGCAAAGATCACAGATCTGAGACATACACACTGAGAGTAGTCTACCGGTCTTTCCTCCCTCCACTCCTCTCCCCACAAAAGAAATAACCCAAACACAAACACAAACATGTGTTTTTCCTTGTGGTGCTTTCTTTTTAAGGTATCTCCTGTCAACAATGTCATGATGGGAATTCTCAGGGAATTCTCAAAGGGAAGCCTTTGAAAAACTAGATTGCTGTTGGTATCTCATGCCTTACACACAGCATCTTGCAGCAATTGAGGACAGAAACACGTAAAAAATTCTTTGGAATGAGGGAAAAAAGAGAAAAGGCAGCTATGCAAGACACAGGTAGGGTGTTCCAGGTCTGAAACCTCCAAGCACAGTTTGGAAATAGTGAAGAACTCTGCAGAAAAAGGAACAGAAATGCAGGAATGGGGCAGGGGGAAGTGGGCACATGCACCAGGTTGTGCTGCAGGGAAGCCCAGAGGTGAAGGAAGTGAAGGCCTCTGCACAGATGATTTTCTGCTTATGAATTTTAGAGCAAGATACCCACCTACACACTGCTGCCCTCCTTCATGGGAAAACATGGCAGAAATGACACAAACTGCTCAAGGACCTTAAACCCCTCCTGAGAGAAACCTTAACATTCAGCCTTCTCAGCTCTGGACTTGGAGTAACACATATTTCTCAGCATTTCCTCCACGAGGTGTTTTCTCCCTGTTGTTCTCAGCGTTACTACCCCACCACCTGCTTTTTAGTTTTAGTTGTAAAATCTGGTGCATTCAAGTCCACCTTCAAACCTGTGTTATAATGCTCCATGGCATCGAGTTCTGTATCCGATCTCCTTTCCATTCCTCAAACCAGGCTGCTGCCCCTTTATCTTTTATTCTTACCTCATCTGTTGAACAAATGTCACAGCCACAGTTATTAGAAATATTTGAACCTGACAGCTGCAAATACTCAGAGGCAACTATACGTGCAGAGAACTATAATTAGTTGGAGCATTTAATTTTGTTTTTAAATCACTGAGATCCAGCATTGGAATCTCTGCAGACGCAGACAATCAATACAGACAGCGTGACTTAGCGAGCTTTACGGTCATTTACTTTCCATGTAAGAAAGGATAACTAATTCACCCTGCCTACAATGACATATATTGTATTGCACAAGAAGGGATTTTGCTTCACTAACACTGAGACCTGGATACATCCATTCATACCAGCTTTAGCAGTGATAGCACACTGAGTGCAGTAGTCAAAAACTACCCCTGAGTGAGTAGAAACTACAGGCTTGGGCTGAAAAATAAATATTACTTAGCGATTGCTTCAGGGTGCACTGAAAACATCAGCTGGAATCTCTAATTGCCTAAAGTAGGTATCTCTCATCACTCCTGTCTTATGGAGGGTCAAGGCACAGAAATACCCCTTTTGCTGAAGGCAAAGAGATGAAGTTCCAGTCTACAAGCCCCAGCCTCACGTCTCATTATTCAAAGCAGTCCAGAGTTCCTTGGTATTGATAGTAAATAAAAATTTCTGATTTGTTGCACTTCCTGCAGTTTGATTTCTCGGACTGGATGCAGCCTTCTCCAGAGCTTCAGACCACCACCTCACCACCCTGTCCATACACAATAAATCCAGGGAATTTATCTGAGTATCTTCCCTTCTCCTACAGCCAAAGAAGCAGCAGACACGCTCAGAGCAGAACCTCTCCAAATAGCCCATCTTCAAAGAATTCCAATCCACCTTAGGCGTAGATCCCAGTTTCCCTTCCCAATTCAACACATTCTTCTTCTTGCTGTTTTCCGAGGAATCCTTTCAGAGCTAGGATATCACAAGTAAATATCTGGTCATCTCTGCTTCTGCATTCATGACTGATGTAGCTGTGTGGGTTGTGTAATGTTGCTTTGGGTTTCTAATTGTGAGATTAATTCATTTATTTGAAGAGAATACAGCTGAAGTAATAAAAGGAAGAAGACAAAGAAGCAGGAGCCTATAAAATCATTATACCCCAGTAGTTTTATTGATAAGGATTAGGAGAAATAGCAGGAAGACAGAGAAGGAATGATATTTAGTCCAGATAATAAAATTATATGAGCTGCCATATTCATAATGTTAAACAAGACCTGAGGGAAGCTTAACTTGAAAGATTACACAGGTGGATTCCTTTCCTTTGGAGAACATGAAAGATTATTGTAAATGTCTTTTTACACAGCTGCCTCTTCAAACACAGTCACAAGAAATTAGCCAAACTCGCATTTTTCACCACATGGTCTGACACACACAGCAGTGTGGGGATGGAGCCCTCATTGCTGCCTCTGCTTGGAGCAGGGCTCAGGGGTGCTATTTTAGCACATCAAAAGTTTGAGGGGATTTTGTTGTACCAGCTCCTTGTCCCTGTCCTGCATCCCGTGGTTCAGGCATCACAGTTCGGCTCATGGGGCACCACAGGCATCCCCAGCTGTGGGGATCATGGACCGATGGACAGGGTCAGGGGATGAATATGTAATGATATATTACTATAAATCATGTACCCACTGCTCTTGGAACAGGCACCTGGGTTCTACAGGCAGCCAGGTAATACCTGCAGGCAGGGGTCTTTCTCTTCCCAAAAATGGGAGCACCTGCGAATAAGGCACAAATGAGGAGAGAGAGAAAATAGGTCCCCTGCCCTCCCAAAGATGCTGCTGTTGCTGGCTACCAGTGAGTTTAATTCATTTAACAATCTAATCCTGGTTGAAATTAGCAGTTTGCCCTCAGAGACTTGCTGGTCACTAACCCACTTGTTTGGGACCATATTCTGGTAAAATGCTCCAGCTGAGCTCTCTTTAGGTATCCTGCTCCTTGGTTTAAAAGAAGTTCAGTGATACACCAAGCTTGGCAAGCAGGTCTCACTTAATCTGAGAGACGATGTTTACAATTTAAAAGATAAGGTGGAGAAAAATAGAAACTTTTCTGTCCTAGGAACAGGAGGCATTCCCAAATAGTCCTTGCCCTGGGCTTGGGAATTTGTTTTGATTTTTACCTTGATGTTCACTCACTTTAAGCACGAAGATCCAAAGCCTATATGAGAGCAATAACCATTCCAAGACATTTACAAATGACCCTCTTAACTGTTTATGAGACATTATCTGAGGTAAAGCAGAGTAGGAGAAATAAACTTGAAGTAGGAAGAGCTGGCTCACCTCCCAGATGGAGCATGATAAAGCACCAGTGTCAGTGTTTCTTCTCAGTTTTATGGCAGCCTTTAACTGCTTGGTGTTTAGGATTTTTTATCAGAAAACGGAAAGAAGAAGGAATGGATCCAAAGCAAAGAGGTTTTCACAAACAATATTCTCCAAATGACTTTATGTGAGCAGATACTGTGTTATCTGGCTATCAAGATAACACCATTTATTTTTTTACTTGCCTCAACAGCCTGCTGCTCAGATTCCCAGTCCTGGGATGTACAAGGAATTCCTGAGCACAGCAATAAATTTTCAAAGGGATCTGGATGACCCCACTGCTTCTTTCCTATTAGAAAATACCCTGAACAAAGTTAATCTCTGGTCAGATTTACCTCATTAAATAGATTTCTATTGTCTCTCTTAAACAGTGTGTTAGTTTTTGGTTCCCATATTTAGCAAAGGTCTCTGGATTTTGTTCATCTCCCGCGGAAGTTTAATGAATGGTCCTTCATGGAACCATGGGAATGGAATACATTTTTTACACAGAAAGCTCTCCTAGAAGTTGAAATTGCATGAAAACAGCCTCACTTCTATTTTTTCTTAGCCCAAGGCAGAAATAAACTTAAATCACAATTTTTTACTGCCCCTTCAAAACATTTTCAGCACTACTTTGAGGAAAAAAGAAAAGGTAAACCTCAGTTGTTCCAGTTTGTTCAAAATTTGAAATGTAAGATACAGAGTGCCCGTGCTGGATTTGGAGGAAATGTAAACAGAAATGGAGGACTCTCAACAGGGATTTCTGCTTTTAACCACCTGCTTTAGGCAGCTCCTCAGCAAGGAAGAGCCTAAAATGTGCAACCGTGCTCCAAATAAAAAGTGATATCAATGAACCGGTGGCATTTGGTTTGAAAGCACATCCTAGTTTGTTATTAAAAGAAAAGACAGTAAGACCTCACATTTACAAAGCTGGTGGTTGGATCTTGACTCCTTTCTATTGCTTACTCCTTGGTTATGAATTAGGAAAGCCATCCATTTACACCATCCTCCACAGAACAATCAGTCAGGTCTAGGGGAAAGAAAAAGTAAATACTCCTTATCAGGGAACAGAACATCCTGTAAAGAAAATATGCTCGTTTTGTACTGGATATATTGGATTAAAAGCTTCCCAGTTTTATGAAAACTTGATTGAAATGGTTGTCAAATTCACAGAATGAACAGACTTTCGACAAAAATGTGTAAATCAATTTAAATAACATTTTTCTCATGCTTCTGCAAAGAACTTGGAAATGTGTCCAAAAAGAATTGATGAAAGAAATCCAGCAAATGGGGGAAAAATAAAATACTTCAGAAATAGAAAACTTCAGATCATTTTTTACACAAATAGAAGGTTTGGCTTTTCCAGGACACTAGTGCTCACAACACCTCTATCATACCATGAAATGCCAGCAGGACTAAGGGACAGACACTGGGAGGAGCAGAGCTGAGGGAGGTACTGGAAAGCTCTCTCATCTTCTCAGGCTGATGCTGAAATCAGTTCATGAGTTTATGAGGACAGAGCCAAAGAGCTGAGGAAACTCCATGTCTCGGCACCCATGGATCCAATTTTTGGTTGGACTCAGTATCACAGGCTTCTGCCAAGTCCAATGAAAATTTATCATCAGCTCTCTAGAAACAGTGTTCTTCTTATCCCTAATTGATTGATTTGATTTAGTTCCCTCAGACTGAGCTTCTGTTCAGAGGCTAAAGAGGAAATTATTTCTCTTTGAGAATTTACCTGAAGATAAAGCAATTCCTGGACTGTTTAAACACACGATGAGTTAGAGAATGAAGGACCCAGCCATCCCCATGTCATTAACTCTCGCCGTTGCTCTGCTATGTGACACAGCCCATGGCTGATGCTCATCTTTCCCTCGGGTAAACTACACCCCTCAGAGCAGCATCCCTCCCAACTTCCACCAGGACAGCTGAGCTCAAGCTGCGATCCAACAGCAACTTGTTTTAGCTCTGTGGGCTGCCTGAAGTGAGCTGTGAGCTTTGTAGCACAAGCTCCTGGCAGGCTCTGGGTGAGGCACAGGCTGCCGTGGTGGACACATACACAGAGCCCACACCGCGATGGGACTGGGATGCCCGGGGGTCCCTGACCGTGACAGGCAGGCAGAGCTACAGCTCCAGCCAGGCACCAGATGCTGGAAATCCTGGATAAATATGTAAAATCCCCTGATTCCACTGGTATAAAATTTCCAGGCAAAAAAAAAAAAAGAAGACATGTCCAGGGAAACCATGCAACAGCCTGAACTTCAAGCTTTCAGTTCCAGGGATTTCAGAAAGCCCTGAATCAAAATTTCCACTAACACCATTTAAAAATATACCCTCCCCAGCCAGCGGGAACCCGAGTGAAGGGCTAAGAATTACTTGAATCCACAGCAAGGAAAAAAATCTCATAGCTAGGTCCTGAAGGATCAGAACGATTTTGGGGATTGGAGAGAGAAAAGCGATGCCACCCCTGCAGAGGTGAGATTTCCCTGTAGAGACATGATCCTGCAGGATTTCTCATTTCCCCCCAAGCACAACCTCACCACCACACCACACATTTTAACTCACTCCAGTTTCTCTCACATTCAATCAGAAATGGTCTAAGTCTTATTATAGCACTACTCAGGTTTATACTTGCAGCATGTTTGACCATGTTTTTCTTTTTTGTTTTCACCTTCTAGCTGTGTTTTTCTCCAGATGAGAATAAAGTCCATGGAAATGGTCATGTGAGCCACCTCTTCAAGCTGAAATGACTAGAAGAGTTCATTTATTGAACATCTTTTAGGAGCAAGGGAATAAGTTGTTTTTCCAAGTCCAGCCATCCAGTAAGAGGTTAAGAACCAAATTTCTCTAAGAATTTAAATTGCAATTCTGCTGCCCTCATTATTTACTGGTAGAATAAAACATAGCATCCAAGTGTGAGGCAGGCAATAAATCCTTATACTTAGCACAATTCCATTCCAAGCAAACCCCAAGATCTGCACTACTTGTGAGAACAGCCTAACGGCTGCAAACATTATTTGAAGCATGTTAGCATGTCTCCACTGAAAAAAAAATTAAGTACTTTGTTTGAGAACTGTGAGTCTGTTCTGAGCAGCCTGATGCCTCTATAAAACCTGACACACTGCCCAGAACCCATTGCTTGGGTACCAAAAGCACGATGGCTCTGTTAATGCAGCCCTGAGCCCGGGATAACTCATTTGGAGCAGCAACACACTGTCCATTTTGCTGCCTTTGACTTGCTGTTAGCTTGTGTAGGTCTGGTTTGAGGGTATCTGCACCACAAGCCTTTGCCCAGATTAGATGTCTTTCCCAGACTAGACATCTTTCCCAATACAGGAAAGTTAACCTCAGAAAAAAAGGAAAAATTATTGGAAAATCTATTTCACAATATGGTGCAACTTTACAATTTTTGATTAACGTCATCCAACATAAAGACTTTTGGACATGGAAGTGCTGTTTCCCATCTGCCCCTTAGAGCAAAAGGAAAGGAGAGCTCATGATTCTCAGTGTGCTTCTCATGGATTAATGTTGAGAAGAGCAACTTGTAAAATAAAAACGGGGGCTTAAAAAATAAAATCGCTTGACAAGGAAATACTTGAGCTGTCTAAAACAGATTTATTTATACTTTTTGGCAAAGATCACATTTTAATTGGGGTTATTACTCACATGAGTCTGGAACTATATAATATTATCCAATAATATAGAGAATCTGACACCAAAACATGTCACAGCACACATTATATTTGCATTTGCCAGACATGGAATCCCATAAATTGTTGCCTGATAAAGGTTGGCAGTTCAATGGACAAGACTTTAAACAATTTGCAGGGGATTATGGATTTCGACATACAACATTCAGTCACGGTTATTTGTAATCAGATGGTCTAGTGGGAAAGGGAGTTAAGCCTCCTAAGCAGAGCCTGGCCTGAGGCTCTGCTGAACTTAAGAACAGCCCTTTCCAAACCTGGGCCATCCTCCACAAGAGCCTGATAGCCTCAGCTGTTCAAACCTCCCAAGGAAGGTGAAGCTGATCTAGATGTCTGTGAAGATAAGGCACAAATCATCTTACAGCATCAAAGATCCAAAACCTCGGATGTGCAATTTACTGCATCCATGATGCCACCCAGGGACAAAGGAGATAGAGATTTTATGGCAGCTGCTCATGTTTCCCATTAAATTCAAAGCTCACACAGGGAGACGCAGGAGGAAGCAAGGAGTAATTGCAACTTATTTCCCAGGGCAACAGGGACCTGAACTGGAAAAGGATAGAGCAGAGCCACTGCAGGACCAAAAAGATGCAATAGGGATGGAAATGCTCCTCAGGGCATAAGCCCAAACACCCAGAACTCCTGAAAGATTCAGTGAGCTCTGATACAATAGTCACCATCACCACGCTCCCTACCAGGACTGCAGTACACATGAGGCATAGTGGAAAATTTTCTGGCTTGTTATGAAAAGGGAGGGTTGAGTAATGCAGCACTGGCACCTAATGCTGCTGAGTGGGAGCTGATCCCAGTTAAGGTGCCCCAGACAATGCCACCTCTCTGCAAGAGAGATGCTCAGCCTCCCTGGGGCACTTTTTTCTCAGGTCATGTCCAAGACTCTGAGGAAAAATGTAATGGAACTCCCCATTTTTTCTCATGCTTCGTTTAGTTTCACCTAGGCTGGGTCTTGTGGACCTGGTGGCTCCACCAAGGAGGCAGTCATGGGGAAATGGGGACCAGCCTCACCTTGGAGAAGCACAAACCCTTGGCAGCCATGCCTACTAATGAAATGAAATGTCATGAAATCACAGTTCCAGGCAGGAAAACCAGCTCTGGGGCTCAAGTTTTGAGTTCAGTTGTCCTGAACCTCTGCTAACAGTCATAATTAGAGATTGCAGATCATTGCCAGGAACATGTGCAAAGAACCCAGTAAAACCCACATATGTCAAGGTTTGGAATCATGTCATCATGGAGCATTTCAGGAAAGAATGCATTTAATGGGATAAAATGGTAGAAAAGGAATAAAAGCAGGTGTTGCTTTCACACCAGTCTCTGCACGCATTGAGGGCAATAAGCAAAACAGAGATGAAAAGATGGACCTGGATGTGGAGATGCACTTAGAAACACGGACTCTAATCTAACTACCTTTGAAAATCTTTGCCTTGGTCCACTGTCTTGGAGCTGTAGTAAAGAACAGCAAAACATAGCCTTGAATATCTTGAATGTCAGCTGGACACCAAGGTTATACTCAGTTCTTTCCAAAATTTCCGTAGGATCATTATCTTTTCCCCTTCTTTCTATGGAGAGTACTGAAAACCACTTAAAAAGAGTGTGTGCTGAATGTGTGCAATAAGGCTAAAGCTTTTCAAGTGAACTGAGTGCTGGCAAAACAATCCAGGCTGAGAGCAGTGGGAATTGCTCTGGTCCATTTAGTAAGAGTAGAAGAGCACCACATCAGTAGTACAAACAGCCCTGCATCCCACTGCCAGGAATCTCTGCTGGCCAAGGAAGGAAAAGAAAGAGGCTCAAAAGAAGCCATGCACATGCTTACACTCTGTGCTTTGGCAATTTCTGGTTCAAGATACTTTAATCTTTTTCATTAATTAGAAAGCATAGTACTCACAGGCTGATCTTCCTTTTCTTCTTGGGGTCTTGTCCCCTTGAAAACAAAGGGATGCATTGTCTTCAGAGGGAATCTGTGAGTTCCCACACGGCACAGAACAGTGCAAATGAGGAATTCCACAGAAGTCCATGGATAAAAAGTCCAAAAGAGATTGCAAGTCAATGAAAATTTATAAAGCTTGGCTAGTATGTGTCTTCATTTTCACCAGTCTTCTGATTTAAGCAAAGTCAAAGTTCAGGTTTTTTTTCATGAGGGTCAATCCAAAACACGGGAGTTATACTGAGTAGCCTCAAATTCACATGGAAGGGGAGCTCCTGGATTTGCATTGCATGATGGCAAGAGCAAAGCAAGTGTTAAACAAAAGACACTCACTTTTTTCCAATGGCAAAGTCATCTCACTTAACTTCTGCTGTTAGGATTGCAATGTACACACGTTTGAATCCTCTGATGTGAGAACTGGTACTGTTCACTAGGACAGCTCAGATTTGGGTCATGGCAGGGGGTCGAATAAAACAATAAGAAATCAAAGCATATCCTGAGAAGTAAAAACTGTATCCTTTTATTACCTGATAATGAAATTATTCTAGTATAAGGGATGCCTGCAACTACTCCTGACAGCTACCAACAACACCCACAGCAGCTACCACAGAGCATTTTGAAACGGGATACAATGACATCCAATTTACTGATGGGCTCCTGAGGCAAAAAAGGCAAGAAGTGACAATCCACACACTCACCCTGGAGAGCAACTGAATCTGGGGGCTTTGCAGGTGTAAAACCACCACAGAAGATTGACACATCCTCCTCACCTTACCAGAGCTCCATGGAAGTTTTCTGGAGCAAAACTGACACCTGTGTAATTTCTACAGCCTCTGTGATGGGAATGAGATTATGTCAGTATAAATTTAGTACAAGAGATATGAGTCAAGCCTTGTAGGTAAAAGCCTTGAAATTCTTGTCTCTGATCCACCTGTCAGCATGAAAAACAAAATGATCAACAGGCATGAAATTCAGATTTTTAGCTACTTTTAGCTAAAAATGTGAATTTATAATAAGGAATACTACAACTATTAAATTATTAATGTCATTTTTCCAAGTAGTCATGCAGATGGCGCCACTTGAGGATTTTTTAATACTACTTGAGCTTTTTCACTGGGATTTTAAGTTTTCTTGACAAATGAATCAAACTTTCACAAAATAATTCCATTATATAGAAATGGCACTAAGGAGAAGTGCACACTTCTCAGCCATCCACATGCTTGGACAAGAGAGAGGGGTGACTTTAGTCCTGCCCAGACCAGTGTTGGTCCCCAAGGGAGGGCACCCAGGAGCTTTCACATCCCTGGTGCTTCCAGCCATCACCCATCTCTTACGTGACTCTTCCCGTTTGCGGCATGCAGTCAGCCTGGAACACAGAGCTCATTTCCAAGCTGGCTCCAATACCGTACTTCCTCATTGGTGCCATAGCAGCGAGGCATTCCTCACGGTGTGCTATTCTTCTTTTTGTTTTTTTAACATTATTAATTGTCCCCATTGACAGTTCTAAAGGGTTGGTTGGCTTTTTTCCCCTCTGATAAGACAAACACGTTTGAATCAAACAAGCCTTGACAAATGCTGGAGATACACATTGCACCAAAATAATGAGGGAGCTCTTTAATACAACACCACAATATGTATGGGCAAGTTGCACTGGAGCAGTATGAGCTTGTCAGATCACAGTGAAACGGTATTCATTGAAAGAATAGGTACAAGGAAGAACAGCAGAAAGTATTCTGCTGTACAAACATGCAGCTAAGCAAAACCTTTGGAAAAAAATAGGACACATGCAACATTGAACCATTTCTGAACAAAACTGCCTGATGTCAATAAAATTGCCCACAATAAATAGAAACATTTCCCTGACAAAAACAAAAGCACAAATTAAGTCTCAAATTTAGTCAGGTCCAGATACATAACACAGAGAGAATTAAGAGCGGTCAATAGCTGCTGATTTGCAAACTATAAAGCTGAAATAAGCAAACAGAAAAGTGACAGCATGATGGCTGTTAAAACACCCAGGCTTACAGCAAATTCAAATAGACATGTACGAGGTTACACTTCCCAAACCACTCACAATTAACTTGTGTGTATTCCTAATAATGTTAATTAGCTAAAATCAGGAAAAGGGAAGTGTGACAGCCATCCTTCCCACACGTGTTTGCACGTGTGTGTAACATGGGTAATGGCCTTCCCAAAGCACAGGGCAGCGTGGCTCACACTGTCAGTATAACTCCCCAACTTCATAATTAAAAGGAGGTGCCAGTTTCGTGCTATTCAAAGCATATATTGAAGGGCAAATGCTTTCTGGCCTGACAGCAGACCTGCCTGCAGTACCGGGCAGCATGTGCCGAGCTGTGTCCGCAAAGCTGAGCAGTTCTGCTGGCTGTGTGACAGGAAGGGGAGATGCTGTGGGCCTCCTCTTCCACACCATGCAAGAGCAAGCCCGTGGAGCTGTGCCTGCCTGCTGCCCCTGGCACTGCCCTTTCCCTGTGTGACAGTGACAGCTGGTGATGCACAGCCCTTGGTGGGTGTTTCAGCATGAACAGCCTTGCAGGGAGCTCCTGCCGTCACTGGAGGGGTTAGCAATGGATAGCTGTGAGATGGGGCTTTCCCAGGGCACACCTTGTCTGGGGTTCATACAGATGTTAAATGCAAGGAGCAAAGTCACCACCACCAAAATGAGAGGTGGCTGCTCTGATGGCGGGGATGTTGGCTGCTCCACTTCAAAGGAGCTATGTGTTTGTAACCACCCACCTCAAGAGGAGGTCCTGGCAGAAGGAATAGATTCTGCTGGAGGAGCTCCTCTCCAGGACACTGACCACAGGCATTAGCCATCCTTTAGTGTGTGCAAGTGGTGGTTTGCAGTGAGTCCTCCTGGGCTGGTTTGATTGGACCAGAGGGCTCCAACCTGATCTGATCCTGCTGAGTTCGTGCCTCCAGGCGTAAGGTCGTGCCCTGCAGTCATGACCAGGGTGATTCTGAATGCGGGCTGGCTGCTGCTGCTGCTCTGAACCAGGGCTCAATCTCCCCTCCCAGCCCAGCTCCCCACTGCCTTCATGCAAGACACAAAAATCTGACCTCTAGAGACACTTTCTGGAGGGCAGAGATCATCATCCACAGGCAGCACAAGATGTGACCTTGCCCTGGGCGTTTGCCTCCTCCATCACGTCTCTCCTGCCACTGATAAAGCACATCTGGATCCTCCTCACATGCTGAAGAAGGAGGAAGGCAAAAATCCCACTGCTGAGACTTACAGTCCAGCATTGGCACAGCAATCCAGGAGGGAAAGGGCTTGCATGGAGCCAGCTGCCCCACTGCCACCACCCAGGGCTCCCAGTCACCTGCTTGCTCTCGCTGCTGCCATTGCTGCAGGCACTGCTGGTCAGGGGAAGATGATAGCTGCAACCCATTGCAGAAATAATTAACTGTGGGACACCGAGGGGAACATGCCAGGATGATCAAGAGCCTGCAGCCTGAGGCAGCCCAGCGTGTCAGGAGAAGGGAGCAGCATCCCTGCGAAAGCTGCCACTCAGCGCTCTAATTTGTAGTGGCCAGGCATCCCACACCGGCCCGCCCTTCGCCCGCTGTCAGGAAACAGCTCCGGGTGGGAATTTACACTGGGAGGAATTAACAGCCTGCCCTGGGCTGCAAGGAGGCGTTTCGGGTTTCACGGCTGCCGATGGCTGATGGGAGCCGAGTGCTGAGAAGGGGGACAGCAAACCTCAGAGCATCCCGCGAGCTACGGGAGGGCTCCCGGGGGAGCACTGCTGGGCAGTGATTCTCCAACTGCGGACACCCGGGATCCTCCCCCAGCCACCAGTTTTAACATCAATAGTCCCACAAATAGCCATTGGGGTTTAACTTCTCCGGGTGAAAAAAGACTCAGGAGAATGAAATGGCATGATGGTATCTCTGCAGTAGCTCGGCAAGTCCTGCTGCCCAGGGAAGAGAGAAAGAAGCAGCTCCTGGCTCTCTTTTCCCTGGGATGGAGGAGAGGAGCTGAGAAAAATTCTGGAAGAAGAAAGACAAAGCAGGTTGAAAACACAGTTTGGTCCAAGAAGATGCAGGAGATGGGAAGGGAACACCAAAGACAGCCTGGCCAGGTCATGGGGACCTGTGTGTGTCCTGAAGGACGCAAGGACACCCCACAGGGACAGCCCTTCTGACCCAGCTCTGTAAGGAGCATTCCAACCAGAGTCCCTCATGGCAGAGCACTGGAAGGGAAGAGGCTGGAAAGAGGTTTGGAGGAAAACAGACGACCGTGGTAAGGCAGCTGGGATAGAGAGCATGGGCTGAGTTCTAAGGAGAGGAAAGCAGAGCCAAACACATATCACTGAGCTGGGGATAGCAAAGGGGACATGACAGGAGCCTACAAGTATCTGGAGGCTGTAAACATCAAGGAGGGAGAGAAATTATCTGCAGTTGTATAGAGGGCATAATTAAGAGTAATGGGATAAGATTAAGAAAGGAAGGGTTTAGGCTAAGTATCAGGAAATATTTCCCAATGATGAAATGTGTTAGGCTGCTGAATAATCCTTCCAGGGAAAAGATGGGAGCACAGCAGTTAAGATGGTTATGACTACCCATGACTAAAGCCTGGGCTATGTGCTGCCAGGCATAATGGATAATGTAATTTTTGTCTCTGGCCTCCAAGGTTATTTCCTTTCCATCTCTACAGCAGGAATATCTTATCAAGTAATCCGTGCTTTGAACGTGGTGCTCCTTTTGTCAGAGACAAAAGAGGCTCCCAGTTCCCAGCCCTGCCAGGAGTGTCACT
Organism: Pachycephala philippinensis; assembly: GCA_013397055.1. NCBI lineage: Eukaryota > Metazoa > Chordata > Aves > Passeriformes > Pachycephala > Pachycephala philippinensis. Next base: position 336,565 of record VWZT01005326.1, on the reverse strand, counting down.
GCAGTCAGCAGATTAGGGATGCACCCTGCTCTGCAGGTCACACCTCTTGCCTTTAGGGCACAGTCACTTCTCCCAAATTCCAACCAAAACAAATACAACCTGCACTTTAAAAAAAAAAAAAGAAAAAAGAAAAAGAAGTGGAGCTGGTTTATTTTGCATTGATTTTCAGTTTGTAGTTATATAACGTGAAATGTATAAGTGTAAAACAAATAACCCAAATGAAGTGCTAGAAAATAGGGAATAGGAGCATTGCAAGCTCACAGTGAATTTCCTCATTCTTTTGCTGCTGTATTTGTCATGAGACAGATCTGGACTGTCAGGATCAAACTACTCCTTCAGTCAAATCTAGGAAGCTTTTGTACCCCACAAAACCTGTACCTGTCCAGAAATTCGGTCATTTTCACGGGAGAGTTTCCATTCAGACCTTAATGAGGAAGAGTCCGTCACCCAAACAAGAGGAAGGCAGCATGGAGAAGCCGTCCATCGAGATCTGACTCACTGCTTTTATGTTTGTAATTAGGGGACTGGAAGTGCTCAGCAGCAGCATTCGGTGACAGAACTAGAACAATATCACCTTTCAGATCAGCTCTTGGAAAAATCATCAGGTACAATTCCTCAGCCTCAGCAGTGCCAGTGGGGTGACAGGGCTGGGACAGGGATGAGGGGACAGAGGCACAAGTTTTCTGAGGACAGGAGTGCTAAAACTTCCATTGTACCATGTTTCTCCTGTTGATTTGCAGTGGACAGCAGGAGAGCAGCACAGGTCTGAGCTCCAGCATTAAATGGAAATCCCAGATGCTGAGCATCGGTGATGAGGCAGTCAGGGAGAAGTGGGATTTCTCAGTTTTTCAGAACCCCAAGGCTGGGACATGGAGGGAGGAGGAGGACTACGGAGCTATAATAAATAAACACTCTTTAACACAGGATCTCAGTAATAATAACCCATCAAATCCTAAAGGTTTGCCCTGAGCAACTACCCAGTTTATGTACAGTGGGTTACTTCCTTTGTACAAAATCTTTCATGCATCCTTATTTCCCATATACTGTTTCACCTCGTGTTATACCTTGTAATCTTGGCTTATAATGCAGTTTAGAGTTATTATATGTCACATAAATGTTGAAGTTTAAAGAAACCAAACCGCAGCTGAGCTCAGACACACGGTAGCACTGGGAGGAGCGCTTAGAAACGCTGAAGTGAACTTGCGGAATGCTTTTCCCAACTGCAGACATCAACACCAGCAATTTCTATATGGGTGAGCCATGAACAAGGACCCCAGCACATCAGGGGGAGCAAGAACAGAAACCACTGGAGGTTCCTCACGGCAGAGTGTTGGTACAGCCCAAGGCCAAGAGACAACAGCAGTTCTGCAGGCACTGTTCATGAAGGCAATGAGGCTCCTGTGAAGAAGGATATCTATTATTTCATAGTGTTTTAAATCTAATGAAGATGTGACAATGTGAAACCAAAGGGCTTGCTGCTCAGGAGAGGCAGGATTGGAGCATGCAGTACCCAGCTGGTCCCTGCATCCCAGCACACACACATCCCTCATCCCCTGTCCCACCACACCGCTGCGCTCACGGCAGCAGCTTCTCCCACTATCAGATGTGAGTCACTGCCAGAGGCAGAATGCCAGACCTGATGAACCAGAGGTCTTATCCGGTCTGGAGGATCTGAACTTCCAGTGTTTACTTAAGAATGAAGAGGAATAAACTCTGGTTTTTAAAGCTAAACATCTAAATGCACTCACTAATCTGAAGAGGTACAGTAAGCAACTGTACAAACACACCTTAAATGTTTCTTGGCAATTTTTGCAGTTCACCCAGAAAGATGTGTTGTCTTTCAAAACATGAAAATCCAGCTTCCCCAATCCCACAGGGAAGTGTCCTGCTTTTCTCTTTCGCAGGTTCCAAAAGGTGAAGCAAGAAAAGCTGCAGCCAGGTACACCTTCATACAAAATATCAACCACTGTAAGCAACACAGAGGCAGAAACACCTCTGCAAACAGGACTTGCAGGTGGATTTTCTCTGCGGGTTGGGGGAAACAGGAGGATTAAAATACCTGACACCCTCATCTGTAGTGCTCGATTTTATGACCAGGAGCCTAAGCCTATACTTCTCCCCAATAGCCACATGTGATCCTTTTAAAAAAATATTCCACTCCAGCCACAGCATTGAAATATCATTCAAATACATTCTGAAAGATGTGTTTGATTTTCTTTTTTTTTTTCCTGAAAACATGGGCAGTTACTGAATTTAATGTTTTGTAGAGCAAAACCACAAGGTTTCACTCAGTCTTCATCTATAATTGTGGCAGACACTAAAAAATCCCTCGAGAGCCCCAGCACACACAGAGCCAGACCAGATCTTCCAAGTTCCTTCCACACACAAATCCTCCTGAATAACAAATATTAATATATAGTAAATAATAATTGCAATATTTAGCACTTCCCACCCATAGATCTCACAGTATTTCACTGAGCTGGATGAATGCCTTTAATTCTCTCGCTCCCAGGCAAACAAGGACTTCTCTTCTGCAAACATTTTCCATGCAGGTGTTTCATTTTAACCTTATACCTAGTTCTGCTGATTATGCTGTGATCAGCCCAGTCACTGGGAGAGCTCCAGGTTAGTCTCCTTCTGTAAACATTCCCCTTAGGAGAGCAGAAATACTAAACGTGTTTTTAACCTACAGACATGGATGATCCATCTGCTTTCTAAGCAGCAAATATTTGCACCCAAACTAGACAAAAGCAGATGGGCTTTAAGATCCCTCCCAACCAAAACCATTCTATGATTCCACGATTCTGTGATCTTTGGCAGGCTGGTGTTCTCTCGAGCATGAGGACAGCCAGGATGGGATTGCAGGAGTAGCACCATGAGTGCACAGGAGAGTTCTTTGAAGAAGCTCCTGAGATGCAAACTTTTGGGAATAATAAGACCCAACAGGTCTTTACATGTGCAACTACCAAATCGACCTTGAGTATCCTCACCTCGGTGCCTTGTTCTGCTGTAAAATACATGAAGACATGAAAAATGATGTTTTTTCACATCAGCTACGCTAGACATTCTCAGGCTCCCTCTGGAAGTCATCTCTCCTTTCTGCTCACTGAATTTAGCAGACCTTGGTGATAGGTTTGGCAATTAAAAATCATCTAAATTCAGCTACATATGGTAGGTCCATGAATAATGAGATGCATATTTGGAAATTAGTGCAGAGTTGGTTGCATCCTCCCTGGAACCACACAGAAAGTGCAAATTCCCTCAGAAATGCTGCCTCTAGTGCAACTCCAGCCTGTGTTTAACCCCATCTGCAGACACTGGTGGTGGGATGTGCTGGTGCTGAGCACAGCCAGGACAAAAAGTGGGAACAGCAGGGGATCCCCCTGGGCCCTGCTCCCCAGGTGACAGCTCAAGGCTAACACACAGCAGCCTCTCCCAGAACAAGAACACTCTATGGTTCAATCCATCCCTGCAATTAGGAGGCAATAACTCTTGGGGGGAAAAATGTAACAAAATATTAAGCCATCAGTTTCCATTTGTATGAAGCCCTGTGTCTGCTGCCAGAGAGCTCTATCCCATATACAACTCCTGCCAAATAATGTGCATTTACCTCATTTCCACCCATAAGCCAGCGTGGTCACCTACAAAGATTAATGTTTGGGACCTGTGCAGACTGGAGATGAGTTGCAGATGGATCATCAGGCATTTAAATACTTTTAGAACGGCCTTGGAAGTCATTAATCTTAATAGATACAGCAATAATAATACAAGACAGAGAAGGTCCCATGGGGCAGGGGAGGAGGTGGTCCTGGCTCTAAGAAAGTCTTGTTCCACTATTTAACTTCAGGAATCACATGTGGCTGGGCCAAAGTCCCCTCTCCTTCCTCTCACCTTGGCCCAAAGCCAATCTCTGGGGAAGAAGGAGGAAAATACATACCGAGTGACAGGTACGTGTACTGCACATCTCTGCCCTCAGCACCTCTTCAGGAAAGAGCACAAATTTACCTGCGAGTACAAGCTCAGTCCCTGTTACAACCAATGCTAAAGGAATCTCAACTAAAGGTAGGCTTGAGTGTCTATATTATATCTATATGGTTTTTTTCCTGACAACATCTAAGAAGTTGGTTTGAGTAGATGCCAGGGTCTAACACAGGGCACATTCAGATCCAGCGTTGCATTCAGACAGTGCATGAGCTGAGACACTTCTGTGCTGTCACAGCATGGGTAAATAATACTGAGCACAACACAGGATTTGGAGTCAGAGGTAACAACTACCCTGTGAGAGCACAGGAGGCATCTGGGTTAATTTGAAGGTATATGGACCATTTATCACCTTCCCCAAAACCTATAATGCATGGAATAAACTGCAGTAGAGATATTTGGATCGATGTCTAGACCTTAAGTAACTTTTCACTAACGCCCAAATCCCCAAGACTCTGTTCTTTGGCGGTCAGTCCTCAGACACATCCCTGGAACATCGTTAAATATGTTGTGATTTCACTGGCAAGTAAACAACTGACCGCAAGCTGCAGAATCAAAAATCCTGCAAATGCAAAGATGAGAAATACATCAATATTTCATGGATGGAGATCTACTCTCATTAACATCTACATTGTATAAGGAAACATCTCCAAATGTCATTCCTGAAGAATAACAAGCAGTTTTATTGGAGTAAATGTGGCCTTTCCAGTTGTCACAAACAGGGCTATAATTATTTTTAAAGAGAATTAAGCTAAGTATTACCACCCTCTACAAAACTTTGTTTGTTTGTTTCTGTTTGTTGTGGGTGATCCTTGGTTTGCAGCTTGTTAGCAGCATGTCACCAGGGAATAAACACAACCACACACACAAAAGGAACTTCTTTCCCAACATCTTTCAAGGCTCTGGCTGCTGCTAATTGCTGATGCACACAATTGCTGCAGTTCTTTGTTGTTGTTGCATAACTGTCACTATTAGTAGTTGGGGATGCATAAATATCACGTGTGTTTATTACTCAAAGATGGCAATGGTCATAAATTCAGTGATTTAAAAGGACTGAAGGGATTTCCTTGCCACAACAAGTGTTTTCTCTGTTTCCATCTAACCACAAGGCGGTGATGCACACCTAATTTTTTCCACAGAGGATTTGGGTCTAGCACTATTGATACAGTGCAACTACAAGAGCCTTTCACAAACATGATCAAAATGCCAATAAACTCTGCTCTTGTACAGCTTCTTCCATTTGTCCAACACCTTTTCCTGCCTTAACCTGCCCACGTCCTGGCGGGAGGTCAGCGTAGTTGGTTGCAGGCACACAAACCTCATACAACTTGCTGGAATCACACCAGGAGACTGGGCAGGGCTGGAAAAAGGACTTCCCCCAGTCCTCATACTTCATTTTCCTTGCATAAACTTATGGATATGTTTTTTAAGTGACAGAGCTGCTCTGCTTTTCCTTCATGATGGACGCCTCTTCCATCAACGATGTCAAGCTGTGGATGAGGTTAGGGAGAAATGGGGACAGCACAGTGTCTCATCCCACTGCTTTTCCCATAAATCTGAGACGTAGGCTTCTTTCAGTGGGGAATAGGAGTGAAGCAGGGAGGGGACTGAAGTTCTGGAAATATTGCCCTGAATGGATGATCTTGCAGGCCTGACTCACACAAAGCTCCCAGCGGAGTGAATGGGAGGGCTGCTGGATTCATATATAAAGGGAAAATTTCATTATTGACTCCCTTCCCCTCATATGGTTAGGTCTGTCTTGGGAAGGACAATATTTTCCAAACAATTTGTCATTTCTTTTTCTGAGCTCTCCTTTCCATTTGGCTCCAAAACAAATGTGCGTGCACAGAAAGAAGCTTATTCCTTTACAATTTGCCTCTTCTGGGAAGTTTAGAAATGTTACAATCCAGTCATGTTCCAAACATCCCAGTTTCTCCCAGAGAAGCAGTGAGGCCTTTTAGACACTATTCCAAGGATGGACTAACAGGGAAGGCTGCAAATAAAGGAATGGGTGAGCTTGGAGAGTCATTTCTTCACTATATTTGGAAATATGCAGAGACATTCTTTTAATGAATGTTTGTGATGATTTAAAGAAGAAATTTCAAAGGGTTCTTCTGTTTGTCTAGCAAGAATCTGTGCCGCCATCACGCAGAATACAAGCTTGGCTGTGGAAATAAACTTTTGGAAACTGGCTTGGCTTGGAAATGATTTGATTCTGGTTAGGTTGGCATCAGGAGGGTCAGCTGGTGATGAGGTGCCCTTCCCTCCCAACCCCCTGCAGCACTGGACACTCCTTGCTGTCTTTTGGGCACAAGCCCTAGTGTGCTATTGGCACCTCAGTCCATCTGATGTCTTCTCTGGGGGAGAAGCTTTGCAATGACCATCTTTTATTCTGGAAGCTGAGAAAAGCAGACACTGAGACTAATTCATCTACCTCCGAAATAAGCATGAAGGAAATAATATGATTTAGGCACCTGCTTATACTCACAGCTTCTATTTCCACCTTATCTCAGTTCACTCCTACATCTTGCCTCAAAGCTACACTTGTTTTTCTAGTACCTGGAGCTTGCTGTTAGTGCTGTCAGTGTTCAGAAATGTCTCAGTCCAACTGACCTATGTGGCTGAGGAGCTCAGTCAGGCTTCTAGTCTGTAATATACATTCAGCCAGGACTGTCTCCCAGACTAGGAGCGGGGGAATCTGTATGTAATCTGCCCTTGCAGCCCAGAGGCCACAAGCCAGCCCCACTGCCCTGCTGGGTGGTGTCTGACCAGTTGTTTGTTTCTCCAGAGGTATTTTGATCCCCTCTAAAAGAGGTTCACTCTGAGCTTGTCCCTCCAGAAAGAGGCTCCTGAGCTGGGGGATATTCCAGCATCCATATCCGATCTTTATGGAGGAAGGATCTTGACAGCCACAACCCATGCTGAACATGGACAGGATGCTCTCAATATTTGTCCTGTTCTCCTGCTCATAGTCATCACTCAAATTACTTGAAAATCTTCATAGAATCAGAATCACAGGCTGGGTACAGTAGGAAGGGACCATTGGAGGTCCTCTAATCCAACCTCCCGGAAGAGTTTCTTCAGCACCCACCCCAAGACCTGGGCAAAGCCTCTCCCAGTGCTGAGTGAGCTGTGCCCCACTGCTGGGCGATCTGAAAGACTGGGACACGGGGTGTCTCCCCAGCTTCTCAGGCAGGCAGGCAGCCTGGGAAGCTCCCCTCCATCCTCAACATGTAAACATCTGCAGGAGGAAGACTTTTCTGCTAATAACACATCATTAAACATTGATTTAAAGACAATCATCTTCCCTGTCTTCAGTTTCAAGCACCTTTAAAACAGCTGTTAGGCTGCAGGGGGGATGATCAGCTGAACAGGAAACACATTGTTAGTCCCCAGCATTAAAACAGTAGAATGCATTAATTTATGAGCTCCTACTCCCTCTCCAAAAGTTTTATTATGTTAATATCACCTTGATGTGCTGGTAGGCCCCAGTGCCAAAGCCTCTTTCACACAGTATGTGCCATCCTAAATTACAGGCTGGGTGCCTCCTGGAACTGCCTTTGGAAAACTGGAGTAAACCAGCAAGCACTGAAGTTAATATTATCTTACAGACTAACAACCAGCTAATGCTCGACATGTGAATCCCATTTACTTCTTCTCTCTATAACAAATGGCAAGTGTGGGACTGGACTGTTCCTGATTTTATGCTATTTATCTTTCTGATCCATTCCATACTCGTTGTCCTTGGTTTTCAGCTACAGCTATAGCCTGTGTGTGTACAAGAGTGTGACCTGCTCTGCTTAGGAAAGTGCAAGGCACGTCCCTGCTGCCGTGTTTGCTTGGTCACTGCAAGACTTTTGTGTTTTTCTCTTGAGAAGGAAACTTCCAGGGGGTAGGAATGAGAAGTGCAGTGTCTGGAACTCCAGAAACATCCCTGGAAAATTAAAGTGGACCAAGGGCCCGGGAATGACCAGTGAGCTCAGTGTGCCTGTATCACCCAGGCAAGCATCTCCCGCAGTCCTGCATCCTGCAGCCCAGGCAGCCCTGGCTGCTACCCGCAGCCTTCCCCGAGGTGCCCAGCGCTGCGCATCCAATTCCACACTGAGGTCCTGAAAGAGGAGAGTATTTCGGGGGGGG
>VWZT01005326.1:285447-313184 GCA_013397055.1 Pachycephala philippinensis | reverse complement strand
AAAAAAAAAAAAAAAGTTGGGGTAAGAGGGAGGAAAAAAATCATCAAAATCGCAGAGTAGAATCTGCGGGGGGAAAATGGTTAAAATATTAGGTATGAAACCTATTAAAATAATAATGACAAGGGTCAACCACTTATATAGGGTTATATTTATATCTACCGTTGCATTGTGCCGGATCATTGTCCTTAGCCGTTGAATAAACTGTTTTTAAAATGCATGATTCTTGATGTTTTTTCTTTAGTTGGAAGCTGTAATCCAGTCATTCCTGATACTAAGCAGCTCAAGGTTCCTACCTCTTCATCCTTTCCAAAAGACTGCAGTATCCCCAGTTGTGAGAGAGCACAGAAACCCTTCAGCAATGCGAAAACTGTTCATCTTTTTCCCCATCCAAGGTCTTATCCTGATAATGAAATTATCATTCATCTTTATTTAAATGTAGGGGGTGTTTTTTCTCTTTGAAAAGTAAAACGGAAAACTGACCCCCGTTTAGAAAGTCTCGAAAAAAAGACGAAAAATGGTCTGTTATGAAGTGATTTCAGATACTGCATCTCTGCTAGAGAAACAGCGAGCCTCGGCGTCCGGAAAGGTTCTTAGCGAAGCTGAAAGCATTCCTTGCTTTTCTAAATGTGAAGGAAAAACAAGGAACCTAAAAAATTCTTAAGGTGTTATTATCTTAAGGTATTATTATGTAAATATAGATACTTTTGCAAGTGCTTGTTGGAAAAAAAACAACAAACAAAAACATGGAAATGATAAATATGATTTTTATTAATACGCATACAAAACGCATATGAAGTTTAATTGCAGGCATATTTGTTGCTTATTTTTGTCGATACTTATTACCTGTAGATGACAAAGAGACATAAAATGCACACGGTACTTCTTTCCCCAGTGTATTTCACACCTGTGGTAAACGTTACGCTGGATGTTTCAATTATGCTGTTGTGGATAAGGATGCAGTATATATATTGTTTTATAAGTTATGTTTTGTGATTTTTTTTTTTTCCAAATTAAGAGCATGGGAATAAAAAGAGAAAACTTAAAAAAAAAACTAAACGGAAACGAAATCTAGAAATGCCTTTAATGTTCTTTTCTGGCTGTGTTTAAGAGAGCGACTAAACAAGAAGAAAAGCAACTCTCTGTCCCCCACCCCGTGGTGGCATTTTGGGGAGGCCTTCCCCGCTTCCCCCGGTCATTGCGCCGTCTCCCCGCGTCCCCCTCAGCGTCCCGACAGGGAAGGAGCCCCGTTCCCTGCCCCCGCTCCCCGGGTCAGCCCCGGCAGTGGAAACCCTCCCCGGGTCTAATTTTATGGCAGACTGTTACCGCTGTTTGCCGGAGCTGGGGATCCAGCCCTCCTTGCCCCTGCCCTGCCGCATCCCACCAAACCCCCACGCTCCGAGCCGTGGGTCGGGTTTTTTTCCTCCCCAAAGAGTTAATCCCCGCACCCTGGAGCACCCCCGGTGGGTCGCAGCCCTGGCACTGCTCCTTCTCCCGCAGCCGCTTGTCCCGTTTCGCTAAGGTGCGTTTTTCTCTTGTTTTTCCAAATTCCCCGACGTCCTGAATTTTAAAGGTTGTTCGATTTATTTTCCCTCTCCTTTAAGTTTTTGCAAGCACAAACCCCTCTGATTCATTACTATTTACTTACTATTTGATGACTATTTATTTACTATTGCGATTACTGTTAATATTTTGCCCCAAATGCCATAACTGATATAACGAATCAGTGAAATATCCGGACCCGGCGGCAGGAATAGCCGTCGCCGGGGCCCTTCTCCGGCCCGAACGCGCTGTTTGTGCGGCCGCGGATGGCCCCGTTCCCCGAGGATCGCAGTTCTCTGTGCTCCGGGGGGTCCCGCGCCCGTCCTGGGGCTGGGGGGCTGCGCAAGGGCTTTGTTGCCAACGCGGGGGCTCAGCAGAGCGGATCTGAGTCCCCGCGGCTACTCCATCCCTCTCTATAGCCACGGGAGTGTCACCAGAGCAGCACAAGGACTGATTTTCCCTCAGTTTCCAGGCGGGAGGGGATCTGCCAGCTCTCCGCTGGGATTTTAGCCGGGATTTGAGGTGTTCGTTTTCTCCTGTTCCTGGAGGTAGCACTGTTAGTCCTAAATCAGAGCAGCGGCGCTCACGTTTTGCCAAACCCTGCCCCAAGTTTCGGTTGTTGTCGGAGTCCTGAACCACCCACCCCCTCCCGAAACTGTCTGCAGGAAGGAGTTGGGGACCAGGGACACACCAGTGTCCCTCACCAGTGTCCCCCCGCCCTGTGACTGTACCAGGGAAAGCTGATCTGCTGCTGCTGGGCGACATTTGGGCATCTTGACACATTTATGGCTCAGGAAAAGGAAAATTCCAAGGAGACTTAAGCAGAAAGCAGCTCCTTCACCTTCCCTGTGCGCTTTTACGGATGCCCTGCTTCCAGCAGCCTCCAGGTCTCCCCACACCGGTTAGAGCTTCACTTATTCGGGGGTTTGGGGTGTTTGAGGCACGGCTTTGGACTGCCTTGCCCAAGCACATTTTCCTTAGCGATATGCCTTTGGAGATGCCCAGGTGTGTGCTCACGCTGGGGGCAGCCGAGGAGGGCTGTCATTTAATGGTTCATTAGTCCCCAAAGCCCCCACGGGGGCGGGGGGGTCAGTATAAAACACCGCTCACCACCACCCGTCTCACTTTGGGTTTTGAACTCCCTTGCCGGTGTCTGGCTGGTGGGTGTTTCCACACACCGGAGGCGATGGTTTTCCATCCCTCGCCCTGCACATTCCTCCCCATGGTTTCCAGTGTGTGCAGCTCAAGCTGGAATTTCTGAAGCTGCATCACTTCGATCTAGCATGGCTCCGTTCCGGTGGGACCCTGCCTTCCAGCGGGTGCTGCGGAGAGCCCCCAGACTCCTGCCCGCTGATTGCAGCCTTTGTCAAGGCAAGCACGTACTTGGAGCCAGAGAAATACCGGAATCGAGTCTTCCGTTTGTTCTGGGTGTGCTGGCTTACCTATTAGCATTTCCAAAGCAAAGCTGCCTGGGGAGAACTTTGCTTGGGTTTGCTCGGGTATGCTGTATGGTCCTGAGAGGTCCCAGACCAACCCAGGAGTTGCTGCACAGTGGAGGCTCTGGTTGCACCAGCCCAGATGAAGTTCACAAATACTTTATGCCTCAGACTGCGCAGTCCGTTCAAGATTAAATGTCTTCTAATAAAAAGCTGTGGTCAGTTTAATTCTAAATTGCATACTTCTCTTTATCTGTGGCCTGGAACACAGCAAACTATGCAAAGTCCCATTTAAATTAATGGGATGCTTCAGTACCGATTTTAATGGGGTTTTGTATAATAAAAATAACACTTAGAAAAGCCCTAACATTTTGCTGCAATCTCGCAACAAAAGTCAGTGGAACTGGGATAATAAAAATACAGGTTTTATATGAAACCTATGAAGGGTTTGTCATTAACTTCAGTGGCACAGTTTCAGGCCTTATTATTTTAGTATACGCTTGTATAAGTAAAAATTACTTTATCAATTAAACGAGAATCTGTGACTCTTCTGTTCCAGTCTGGCAAATTGTATGTGAAATATTTAGTTTGATATTATCAAAACAGCCAAAATATTCCAACTTATAAACCAGCCCATATACAAAGACTGAGAACAAACAAAAATACAAACCTACACATTGTTTTTGCTCAGAGTTTGCCCATCAAACAAAGCTGAGTTGCTACTTCTAAGAAAATACTTCATATCCTTCCTTTAATCTATCCAAGAGAACAGTTTTCTACTCAGCCTCATAGAAAACAGTAAAAACCTCCTTCAAAGTAAAATATGTTTTAATTAACAGAGCTGCAAAATAAAATCCACAGCTATGCAGCAAGCCTCCTCTGCGGCTCACCATTGTGCGAACTGCTTGGGCAAGCTGCTCTCATTAACAAGCTACAGGCTACGCTCTGTTCCAAACTGATTAAGAAGTAGGGCTGCAGGCAGATTTTCTATCAAAAATATTTCAGTGGCAGCCAGCCTGTTCTTCTGCAGAATGATGGGGTTTTTTACAGGAAAAAATAGTTTGTTTATCCCCAACTCCAATTTCTCTAACGAAGAAAGCATATGCACAAAAATTTTATTTACCAAATAACTTCCCAACAAATAAAAACTCTCATAGGAAATAAAAGAAGAAAAATGAAAGAACATATGTATTCAATTTTTTTCCCCCTTCTTCACTCAAGAAATTCCTTGCAGAAAGCCAGGTAACAGTGCTAGGTCTCTGCTAGAGACGAGCAAATTTGCTCACAAATCTTCCCAGGAGATCAGTGGAGCTGAGCAAAGGCTTGTGCCCAGGGGCAAACCCCACTGATGTAAATGAGGAGCCCAGAACCAGCTCCTCCCGACACCTCTGCTGATGCAGCCCTACAATCCATGGCAGCCTGTGATTCCTCCCTGAAATAACATGTAAAACAGCACTCACTCCGGGTTGCTAATTCAAGCCTTGCAGAGCAGCTTCAGACCTCCCCCCTCCCCAAAAAACCCAGGAAACCTATGTGTTAATATGCAAAGAACAAAAATCTGACCTAGTATGAGCAGGGACAAAGTAGTGGCTGTCCCCAGAAGCACAAAGCAATTTATATTACAGGCTTCAAAGTGATACATACCTGGTATAGGAGATTAGCAGTGGGATTTTCAAAAGCCCTATGTGAGTAAGGACTAGTTTAAAAAAAAAAAATAAAGAAAAGATTCAGTGAATCAGTCCTGGTGTGAGATTTTCCTAGAAGTGAGTTAGGCACCTGGGATTTAGACACTAAGAGTGAGACTTTTAGAGGGATTTAGATGTCTGAAGATACAGCTAAGTACATAGTGGGATCTTTGAAAGCACCCAGTACCAGTGTCTACCAGAGGTATCTGCTCTGGCTCCTTCTGAGGCTCCTCTAACTGCCTGGGTGAAACTGTGAGAACCCAAATCCCTTCCAAAGGCTGGCTCTTGGCATTTGGGCGCCCTCAAAAATTCCCATTCTCCCTCCACTCCCTTCTTTTCTTTTTTTCCCAGAAAGTCTAGAAGGAGGGTTCACTCTTTTAAGAGCTAATTCAGGAAAATACTTAAGCACACAAGGAAATTACTCAGTGTAACGCTTCTAGGCATGAGGTGAAGCCCTGATCTCAGGGAGGCCAGCTGGAGATCTGTCACTGGCTGCAAAGCAGTGGGGCCATGATCCATGGATAACCACAGCATCCTGCTCCTCACACTCTGCTATTAAAGTCAGCAAATTAAAGCTGCTTAAATTTGAGCATAAAGGTAGGCGAGGTGCAGAAAACATTTTGGAGAGTTGTGCTCTCACCATCCGTGTTTTAAGTCAGATCCCAAGTTTAATCTTATCGTCTCACGAAGTAAGATCCTACTCTTTAAACATTTACAGGGACAGGTTTTGAACCTTTGACAGAAAACCTGGAAAGGCATGTAAGAAGATGGGGGCCAGCCTGCTTCCCCCTCACAGGGTCTGGGGAACACAGGCAGCAGCCTCCCCTCCCGGCTCTGCAGAAGGCAGCAGCTTTGGGGAGCATCCCAGAAGTGAGTTCAGAAGTGTAGCCTGGGGCTGGAATGTCCTGCACAAGTCTCTCTCCACCCACCTGCAGACCATGAGCTAAACCTCACCAGGCAGGGGCTGGCACCTCTGCTGGTCACATTTGCAGGGGTCATAATTTGAAAAAGTCAGAAACTGCCAATCCACACTGCTGTCTGCTTTCCTGACCTGGACCCAGCCCGTTATTTGTCCTACCCACACATACCACCAAGCTGTGATATCTCAGATACCCATTCACTCCAAGGCTCCCCCCGCTGTGTCTATTGACATGTGCTACATTTCTCCCCCGTACACCTCATTCCTCACCTGTCTATCCCATACCAATACCTGTTCAAGCCTACCTGGACATGTGATTTAACCACTGGTTACATACATCACTCTGTTCTACATATCTTCATCTATCTGATCTCTGAACTGAAATCATAACTATGAATTTCTTATCTGCATTCACACTCTGAGCTCTCTGCTATAACTCCTCTAGATGGACACATTTCATTTGTTCATCTCTACTTTGAATCCACTCATTTAACCAGCCCTGCTACCCCGTTGCCAACAAAACCTTATCACTTTAGAATACATAAACCTGACAACTCCATCTCTGACATTATTTACGTAATCTTCTTTCTTATGGTTTAACACAGTTTAGTATCAGCTAAATACAAATGTATCACATATTTCTACCCATTCCTTTAAGATGCAAGGTTAAGATTAAGTTAGAGACAGGGTTAAGACTTATTGCTTAGAGTTAGAGTCAAGGTTTGTTAGAATTGGGTAGAGATTGGTTTAGGGTTGGGATACGGTCAGTTCAGCATTTACGATTATGTTTGGTTTATGGCTGTGTTAGGGTGAGGCATGGGTTAGGTGTAGGACAGGATTGGTATCAGGGTCAGTGGGAGATCTCAGTTTGCGTTAGGATTAGGTAGTGGATGCAGTTTTAGGTGAGGTCGGGGGTCTGGGTTAGTGCTGTGTTCAGATACTTTCGGTTTAGATTTGTCTTAGTGTTATGTTAGAATAAGCATTAAGCTAAGAGTCGTGTTTGTGTCAGAATTTAGAATTAGTGTTAGTTTTAGGATCGATTTGGGAGTCACATGTCAGCCTTGATCATGTAATCTCCCTATGCTTATTTCTTGTGCAAACAGATCTGTTCTCTTTCTATCCATCTAATTTTCTCTCCCACACACCCCTGCAGGTGTTCATAGGTGAGTTTCGTAACACTTAATAATCCATTTTCCCCATGTTTTCTCATTTACGTGACCTCTTAGTCTATTTTGCATACATTCAAGTCTCACATATCTAATCTATCTCACATATACTAATCACTCTCATCCTTTCTTATAAGACTAATGTATTCACCTCTTCTGCTTTTGCCTGTCATGCCCAAGACATCAATGAAACTACTGCCACGATTAACGATATTTTTTCAGTTTCTTTTATCCATACTCATTAAGGCAGCGCCTGTGACTGCTTACCTACCTAATTAATCTGATGCAAATTTCAATTAATCTCTCTGGATTTCCATAGTACATCCCAAACTATATATTTCCATCTCCCTCCTTGTTCCATCCATATTCATTTCTCTGCTCACTCGTACCCACTCTTATGAGCTTCCTGGTACCCACTCATCTGTACGTGTACCCACATCCTTCTTCATCAATCATCCTGTCCAGGATTTACTCTTCCATTAAGCATCCCTCTAATTCATACCATCAGGCTAATTTCTCAGCACTCCCAGCTCATGAATACTCCTCTGTCTCTCTACCTACCCAATACCTGGTCCAACCTGTTAGCTTGCTAATTGCTCCAAGCTTGTTTTTTTCAGCATAATCTCTTTATTTGGTATGAATTTTATATGTAATATATTTACTCCATGACTATTTTACCTCACTCCTCCTAAAGAGCTTTTTTGCTTTTTCCCAAAACTATACCCCTCTCTCATCTGTGCACTTTATCTTCTTCTGTGTGCATTGACCCAAAGCTTTCTCCACTCCCCTATGTCTTGTACATCACTTTTTCACAGTTCTCTGTCTGTGTTTGCAGGGAGTCTTGATCACCAGATACCCTCTCTATGGGTGCTACTCATCTATTATTCTATTCACAGCTCATCTGTTAACTCTGCTATTGTTCTTCTTTTATCTGTTCCTCCGTCTATCTACATTCCCCATAATCAATGCACCATTCACCCTATCAGCTCATTTTATTGTCTTATGTTTATTCCATTCTTCCAGCTATATTTCCATCCATTTACCCAGACAACACATATTCTGTCTGCTGTGAACTTGTCCCTCTCAATCTAATCTCTTTCTCTTTTGGCCTTTAATTTATTAATTTGTTCTCTACAGGTTTATCTAGCCAATATTTCTAGCTAATATGAACTCAGTTGATAATTTAGACAGTATACACACCCATCTCTTCATCCACCCATCCATCCAATTTCCACTCAGCTGAACTAGCCTCAGAATATTCACAGTATTTCCAGTGGATCACCTTTTCCTTGTTACATCCGTTTTCCTGTGTTAGGTATGTTAGATATGCTAGCACCACTGCTGCTCATGTCACTCGAATATATGTAGTCAAACATATCTTTACATACCTAAACGTGTCAATGGACACAGACATCAGTTCATGTGTCTATTTGTTCCCTACATTCCACTGTTTTCCACTCTGTCCATACTTATGTCCTTGCTACCTATTACAGCTACAGACTTACAATACCTGCTTGCAGCAGTCCACATTTCCATATTTCAATCTCTCCAGATTACATTTATGCCACTTAACTTCTCAGCCATGCAGCAATTACTTTACCTACCCAGTGCTGCTTTCTTCCTTCCATATTTATGTGCTCCACATCCATACAACAAACCAGTACCTGACACACAGACACCTATTTGCTCATTTAACACGGCCGTCAGGCTCGGGTACACAGCAGTCCATCCCATGCACTTTTCTCTGTCAAACTTCCTTCCTTCCTTCCTTCCTTCCTTCCTTCCTTCCTTCCTTCCTTCCTTCCTCCTTCTCCCATACCTAGCTCTACATTTTAAAATATTTCTGTTGTGTGGAAAATCCAGCCAGCCCCTCTTCTGTCCCCATATTCATCCCACAGGTTCACTGTGCAGCCCGTCAGCCCCCTTATTGCCAGCTCCACTACTCAGCCACCCATCCAGCTGCTAGATAAACTTCCTGCTCACCCAGGCAGGACTTGCTCTAACACAACACGTCCCACTGCTACTCCTGACATGCATCAAGACCACCCTTACCCCTGGCTAGGCCACCCAGTCCATGCCACATGCACATGTTTTCCCTCCACCATCACATCTTCTGTATTAATATCAAATTATCCCCCCTCTGTACAGACCCTGTATATGTCCATATAATTATGCCAATTATTCTAATCCATCCATCCCCCATGTACCTGTGTATCTCTACCCATTTAATTATGTGTGTTTATCTCAACTGTTCATCCGTTTACACCACAAAATCCAGCAACCAGCACATGGGGCCATTTGATCTGGGTGCCCAACGCACTCTCCCTCATTAGACAAGAGGCCAATCAGTTCCACAGAACTTCAGCAGTCATGCTTTGATCATTCTCAGTGATCCAGCCTTGCACCAGACCGATGGGTACAGGGGTACGGAAAGCAAAGGTGGATTTGTCTGCGTAAATGTCATGTAACCCCATGTATCTCAGAGCAGAAATAACAATCAGTTGTGAACAAGTAGAAGTTTGCTTCTGACACGGTGGGGGTGTCAGGGTCATTACACCAACAAAAGGAAAAAAAAGTGCATGTTGGGAACAGACAAAATAATCATCTCTGCATCAGTGAAAAGTGTGATTTTCATGGTGTGGGATTTTGTCATCATATTTATCAGGGTAAGAGAAGTCATATCAAAGGCTCCCACCTCAGCTCTGCACTCTTCCTTGTAAGTTTTGTTTCCTGTTTTCCTTTGGCACTCAGAATCTTTCCCTGACCAGGTGAATCTAAACCTGCCTGCAGCTGTTGTGGGGGAGTTTGTATCCAGTAAAATCCGTGTCCTCTTCTTACTCTTAGACATCTTGTTTTTTCCTGCTCAGATTCTGGACCCTGACCTGGATTCAAACAAAAGCCTCATAGGACCAATCTGCATGGCTGAATGGGGGAAAACCTCTGAAGCCCTGAGTCTGGAAGAATTCCTTAATGGGGGAAAACGTCTGAAGCCCAGAGTCTGGAAGAATTCGGGCCCAGGAATTTGAATTTTCACAATGCTGGGCTGTAGGATTTGGTTTTGAACATTTTGCTGTTATTTTATCTATTCTCAATTACTCTCCAAAACCAAACCAGTATCATTTGCTGCCAAAAATATTTGGGATCAGCGAACCATCAGGTGGCAATGACTGCCAAAGCAAGTTTGGAAGAGCATGGAGTTATGCTTCCAAGTGCCATGGAGGGAGCTGAGGACTGGGATGCCCCAGGAGGCTTTCCTGAGTCCTTGCAAGCCGCACACGTGGCAGGAACTGGGGTAGTGGAGGGCAGGAGTCGGGAAACCCTTGGGAAAGTGTCATAAATACCTCTTGGTATTCCCTGAGATAGCAGAGCCCATACATGCACTGCTGGTTGCAATCACCAGCCTCTGTGAGAAATTGTTTGTCTTGGTCTTTGCATTAGGTAAATGCCCAACCCAAATTCACTGATAACAGCAGACACCAAAAAAAAAAAAAAGAAAAAAAAAAGAAAAAAAGGAAAAACAACCCAGAGACAAGGTCTCCTTGGGCCCCCAATCAGCAACAAAAAGGCAGCAACCAGACAGCCATTTAGTGAACATCTCAAAGCTATCTACTGTCTGCTGGAGGGGCTTTAAAGGCATCAGATTTGTGTGCTTGGCTCAAGCTAAGTGAATTGTAGTCTAAAGCTTTTCCTTGAATTCAAGGCTGTGTTTACTGCAGTCAGGGCGAGGGGAAGGAGGCAACCCCAAAGCCCTCCCTCCTCCTCTTCCCCCACCCTGCAAGCCCCAGGCTTGAAACTTGATTTAAAAAAAAAAATACAAGATTGAATTTCAGTTTGCAGGATTAGGGAGATGACTTTTAGGGGCTGCTTGTTGGAAAAAAAGGAAAGCAAAGCAGCTGGGAGGGATTAGGCTGAGCTGGCGTCTGCACTTTCAACTGATTCAATTTTGCTCCACAAGACATTGTATCTGAGCCTTTCTGGAGACTATTCAAAGCAAATCATTTTCATTTTACCATTTGGTAAGTGATCAGAGTCTATTTTTAGTGTCTTGGAAGCGTCGGGGGTTTTCTCTCTATCCTTTTCTTTTATTTTCTTTTTTCATTTCACTTCTTTTTTTCTTTTTTTTTTTTCTTTCTCCACTTTCTTCCACAATTGAATATCTGCATTTGGGGTATCAAGAACAGGCATGTTTGGAGGGAATGCTTACCACAGCCAGCAGCCTAAATTTATTTTATGCCTCACTTCCAGAAGAAAGGGCACCAGAGAGAGAGGTTGGACCTGGCAGGGCTGTCAAACCACTCTCTCAGAAAGTCTCCCAGAGCCCGGACTCTGCATCAGTTTGGGTGTTTTTGGGGTGATTCCTTATGATTTGGCAAATCCCAGCAGTTGCATGTGGGTCCCTGCAGCCTGTGGGTTAGCAGAGGTTGGGGTCCCTGTGCCCAGCAGCTGTCGAGTGGGTTGGGGGGGGACTGGGATACAGTGGAGGGTACAAGCTGATGTTTCTCCAAGTAATCCCCACCCTCCACTCCTCCTCCAAGGTTAAACTGGCAACTCAGAGGTGTTTTGCAACATCTTTGGTGCCTTCGTTGCATTTTTCATTGAAAAAAACAGAAATCAGAAAACCTTCTTGAAAATAAGAAATGGAAGAAAAAGTCTTACCACTTGGGAAGGGGGGAATGCTTTTCCTTCCAGTTTAAATGCATTTTTACGCATTTTGTTTTTTCTTAATTTCACTTTACTGCAAACAAAAGAGTTTGAAGGGTGTTCTTTCTTTCTTTTCTTTCTTTCTTTCTTTCTTTCTTTCTTTCTTTCTTTCTTTCTTTCTTTCTTTCTTTCTTTCTTTCTTTCTTCCTTCCTTCCTTCCTTCCTTCCTTCCTTCCTTCCTTCCTTCCTTCCTTCCTTCCTTCCTTCCTTCCTTCCTTCCTTTCTCTCTCATTCTTGCAGATGTTTGGTCTGATACATGTTTTCACAAACTGAAACCCTTCTAGAAAAAGGGGCACAGGCTGGGTGAGGGTCTCACAGGATCATCCCCTGGCCCTGCACAAACACAGCAGCTCCCTTAGACTTTGGGGAGGACAAGGGCTTTTGCAATCAATGGTTAAAAGCCCTTCTCTTGCTGGCCTTGCCACAGATTCATTGTGTGCCTTTAGGGCAAGTTATTTATTGTCTTTGCACCTTCTCTTACATAAAATGCTTGTAGCAGAGAACAGAAAATGGTAAATGCTGGGGTATTTTCCACCTCAGACTGTATTGCAAAATATCACTTGGCTCCAGGAGCAGGAACGCCTTCTCTGCTCCCTAACCCAGAGATGGCACATAAACAATGCAATATCAAATGCTGCATTTCCGAATCAAAAAATTCTGCCTGTGGATAAGAGTCCTTCAGGATGAATATTTTTCCTTCTTCTGTTACATTCTCCAGGAGGTGTTTTTCCTATTAGTGATGTCTATAAAGCATTTGCTTTGAGTAAAAGGTTGCATACTGCACCCCAAATCAGGTGGGTGAGTTTATTCAGCTTAGTTTGTAAAACAGGGGAAGGCACTGTCTGTCCCTGATGGGCATCCCTGGCTGCTGTGGGGTGTTTTGGAGCGACATGGGCAGGAGCCCTCTTGGGACCACCAGCCCTTTGGGATGCGCAGGGCCACTCACAGTGAGCACTCACACTGCAAGATGCAGCTCAAAAGGGTAGAGCAAAACAACAAGGAGGAATGTAAAAAAAAACCCACTCCCTCTGTGTGGGGTGGAGAACAGTATGTGAAGCCCTAAGAGCACCAGATCCAGAAAATAAGCTGTGGGTGAAGGCTGGGACACCACCCCCTGCCATGAGAAGGACCTTCAGGAAGGTTTGGTGAGATGCCTAGGATCAGCTATTCCTTAAAAATGAGGGAAAGCCTCTCTTGCCTTGTTCTTGCTGTCCTGGGCTGAGCCTGCAGCCTGGCTGCGTTTTGGCCACAACAATCCCCCACACCGCAGAGCCAGGCAGCAAGAGCTGAGAGCCATTGTAATAGCAACAATTCTTTATTCACAAGCTGGAGCAAAAAAGGAATCTGCAAGCAGAAGGGGAGAAGGGGGGGTGGGGGACAAAACACAACTGATCTTGTAAAAGAGACCCTTAAAAAATACCATACATTAAGGCCCTTGCACAAGCATTTTATTTATCAGTCTGCAGTCAGAAGACGAGAACGCAATAAGTACATGGCACACAGGGAACTGGGGGTAGGAGGGTCTCTTCTAGTAAAAAAGAATGGACCTGAACAAAGAAAAAGGTTCTGCTAAACTGATGGTGGCAGATGGCATCAGCCCCACCATGTTCCCTTTCAATTGCGGGAAAATATAGTAAAGCAATTTAATGAAAACGCTTAAATAAGCAAACAGTGCAGTTAATTGAACCCATATGCATTAGGAAGGAAATCTAAAGTATACTGATTCATTAAGTTTTATATAACTGTAAACCCCCAGAACCTAAGACAGAGTAAGAAGCCATGATGAAGTGCCAACTAGAAGGGGACGTTCTACCCAGCTTCACTTCGATCTGTTTTGTTATGACAAGAACAAGTGGTTTTAACAAGCACACCATAAATCAGGAGTGCGCACTCCAGCCTGGAGTCTTCCAGGTACCAAACTCTGCTGCAAGCTCACATTCCTTTTCTTCTGGTAGACTTTTTTATTTTCCAAGACAGAAATAACTGGAACTTGGATGCTGCCATCTGCAAAGAAAATAAGCAGGGAGGAGCTGCTCCTTGAGGTCTTTATATTTTTTTATTCAAGAGAACTTGGGGTTGCATCTGGATGATGCTCCCTGAGACACTTTTAACTGAAGGCTACATGTCCCTCACACCTGGATTTGACAAGTAAAACAAACTCCTTTCTTTGGCAGTGAGCATGGGTCCCCAGCTGTGACTTTTGGACAGACGTAGGATAGACAGAAAGCTGGGACTGGAAAGGCAACTACTATACCCATGGTTTGAAAACCACCCGTAAATAAAATCCTGGCGAGAGAGCAGCTCCGGCACCATTGAAGCAAGTTCAAAAGTTCCTTTTGATTACAAGAAGGGCACAACTTCAAATCAGGAGATCAGGAAACCTCTGGGATGCTAGGTTCAGGATTTGCTTTGTGTGATTTGGAACTGGAGGTATCAACTCTGGTTGCTGCTTTCACTGAGCTCTCTGTGGCTCATGAAACAAGATCCGTTCAGTTTTCAGAGAAATCTGATTTACTGCAAATAAAAGCCAGCAAGTGATGATGAATTCATCCCAAGGCACAACTGTGAGCTGGGTTTTGGATTTTTTGGTGATGCTGATTCAAAGTGTCATTGCAGTGAGCAGAATAAGACCTTCATCCTCAGTAATTTAGGTCTGAAATGAAGATGACCTGCAGCCAAGAGAAGGGTCTCAAGCTAATTGGAAGGGCATCCAGAGCATCCAGGCTGGTGCAGGAGGTCATCAGTAACCTGTAAAGACACTGAGGCCCTTCCCATCAATATTCACCTGCTATGTACAACTCAGCAGATGGGGCATGTAACAGGAGAAAAAACTACAAAGGGAAAAAATTGAAAAAATTAACTTTTCATTCATAAAGGTTGACAACATAGGCTAAATCATTGCACAGTGTAATTCTTGCTACTCAGGACTTAAAAAAACCCCAACTACTTGAAAATAAGCACAAAGAAAGCAGACATCTGTAATGAACATGCAGAACATTATGGAAAAATAAATTGATTTTAAAAAACAATAAAAAAGACACAATAGATTTCTAGGCTGGGTCTTCACAGAGACTTAAAATATAACGGTTTTCATTGTCTCTCTACAGGTGGTGCTGTGGGGTCCCAAGGGATGGGGAGTGACAGAGGCATGGAGGTGCATGGGGTGACCTGACCCTGCCACCCAGAGCACCTTGGCCGTGCTGCAAAATAGATGCAGCCCCTGTCTGAAGGGAAAAGTTCTGCTGGTAGGTGACTACTGCAGCCCCTGTTTGAATTTCCTGGATGTCAGGCACAGTTAATGTCAGGGAGAGCTGAATTGTTGGCCCCAATTCAACAAGGCACTTAAGCACAAGCTTAACTGTAAGTACGTACTTAAGTCCCTCCTTATATAGCAGAACATATGTTAACACCTCGCTGAAGCCTGGACTAAGTGCATGCTCAAAGTTAAGCGTCTGCTTAAGAGCTTTGTTGAATCGGGACTGTTGTTTACTTCCAACAATTGATGTCTCCTGGAATATTCACAGTTCTAGTTGCAAACCTCACGCATCTGTTTTCTCTTAAGATTATTAATAGAGTCATTCTTTAAAAAACACACGGCAACGCAACCCTTGACAATCTGCAATTGCTGCCTTCAGGAGAGTGGGGACCAACAAGGCAGGAGCATTTGCATAGAGATTCCTCATGCCCTCCATTTTTCCATTTTATTCTAGGGAGTTTAAGGGAAAGCAACAGTGTTACAAAACAATGTGGAGTCACCAACAATAGAAATTATCTGAATTTAACTTGATTACAAAAAAATGTGTTTCTAGTTTTAAGAACCATGGAGATTGCTGGAATATAAACTTGCAAATGGCAAATTGCTAATGTAATTATGTGTCAGTTAGTATGTAGATCACATGTAAATCACATAAATATAAAATTGGTCCTATAAATCGAACAGCTATGTCAGGAAATCTTGAGCTATCGGAACATGGCTTAACTCCACCATCAGGTAGCATAAAGGACATTTTAGGGAAATTAAGGTAATTCACAATTTGTGTTGTTTACAGTGATTCCCATTCCCAAGGTGATGAGACTCCAAAGAAATAACGCTCCGTGTTAAATTTGACTGTGATGAGTCTGGGGTGTTGGGATGCTCTCAGGAATGCCAGACAGGTAAGGCACAGAGCAACATTTTGTGTCTCTACTCACCTTTTTTCAAGATTTATTTTCTCTTGCCTGGTTGTTGGGCATCTCTCCTGTGCTGTGCTCCCCTTTGGGAGCAAGGCTGCTCCCTCTGTTTCTCCAGGCAGGTGTCGACATCTCCACTTAGGTCCCAGGCAGATTTGGGGACCTGCGGAGGCGCCACAGTGTCCCCAGAGAGGCGGGTGGCCATCCCAGCTGAAATTTTTCTGCCCAGGGCTCGGGTCTGTCACCAGCCGTCCTGGCCCTGCCGGGCGGTTTCCCGGCAATGCTGGAGACTTAGACCACAATAGAAGGAAATCACTAAAGCTGAATTGCTCCAAGTAAGTCCTCAGCAGGGTTTGACTGGTAAATATTTAACAAGGAGAACTCCCTATCCTCTCCTGGTACATATTAAACTAAAACATTTATTTTAACAAGGGAAATGGTTTCCCCAAGCTCCCGCTCAATTTGAGCCCTTGACTTATACAAAAGCCTCAGTAAGGTTGGCTTCCTGGGGCTCAGTAATTCACTGGGACTAAACGAGAGATGGCTCTGAGCCATGAACTTGGAGTCTGGAGGCAACAGGACCTCCCCAAGGTTGGGGAGAGCTCGGTACTGGGGTTTCCATTCCCACTCACCTTCAGACTGGTCCAACACCCATCTCAGGACATCCCTGCCACCACCAGTTTCTGACCACTTCAGCCATCCTGTGGAGCCAGGCTGACCATATCCCATCACGGTTTCTATGTGTTGGAAGCAGTTCTCATGCCAAGTCCTCCCCACAGGAGCTTTGCAAAGCACTGGCTCCACCAGCACCCATCCCACACTTCCTCGATCCCCAGTCCTTCCTGCTGCCTCTCCCTGTGCTCAGATGGAGCCAGGTGTCATGGGCAAGGACTTGATGCTGGGAGAGCGAGCTGCTTTCATTCCTTGTCCCCAGGCTGGTGATGCTGAGGGTTTATTTCCTCTTGGCTCTGCTCTTTCCTCCATTCCATGGACCAGAGGGGGACTGGCAACCCCCTGAGCAAAAGTGCTTTCACTACCAGTGATCCTCTGAGATGCCCAAAGCCATTTCTCCTCAGGAAGCCCTGCTGAGCCATCTCCTCATGCTTTCTGACCTAAACGGGACACAGTCACAAATGCAGCCCCACACATGGGAGCTTGGCTTTCCACAAGACCTTCCCACAGGACTGGGGGCTCTGTCCCACTGTGGGCTGTGTCCCTTTGTGCTCCGAGCAGGAAGGTGGTAGCCCAGTGAATGCTGCCTCTGCAAAACATGCCCTGACCAGCTTGTGGGACACATCACTGGTGCCAGAGCTCACCCACGGGCACCCACAAACTGCATGGCTGCTTTCCCTGACATGGCATTGCTGCTACTGGGGGCCTCAGAGATGGTCCCATCCCCTGCAGGCAGTGGAGGCTCCTGGTGCTGTTGCCTGCCATCCGAGCTGGCAGAGCCCAGTGCTGCCCTTGTGGGCTGCAGGCCAGCTCTGAGGCTGCTGGACTCTCTCTCACTCCCTCACTAATCTTTTTGAGACTTTCGCTCAAGGAAACAAGAATCTCTGAAAGCAACTCCCAACTTTGCATCTTTGCTCCAAGCCGTCCCATGACTCCAGCACTTCCACTCTGACTCACGGGCAGAGGGCAGGTTTGAACAATTGTGGCTGCTTCTGCCAAGGCAATTATGACTCCTGGCATCACAGCCCAAAAGTCTCTGGGAAACTTCCCCTGCTCAGCTTACCCTGGTTGCAGTGTGTGAGAGGATGTGTGACATTCCCAGGAGAGATGCAGTCACCTGAGGAGGGGGAACAGAAGATGTGAGACCTTGATGCATTGGGAAGAGCTCCCTGGTTCCATAAACCATCTTCTGCACACTTTGGCATGTCTCCCCATGCCTCATGGGTAGGTAGTGCTGGGAGATCCTTTCAGGTGATGCCGTGAGCATGAAAACATCCAACAAAACTTGCTGTGGCCTGAGCATCTGACTTTTTTCTCCTGCCACTATGATCTGACATGTTTACCCTTCATCACCACTAAAACCTAACCTGTGAAATGTGTCTGTAAGTATCCCTTCCCTAAGTATTCCAGTCTGCCTTCAGTTCTTCCCAATATTTAAGAAATGGCCTCTTGAAAAGGGCTGAGGGGAGACAAAGAATGTTTGCGATGTTTACCTCACACTCACAAGCAAACAGAAAGTCCATCCCTGATCCTATCCCCACCTGTCCCAGCCCACAGCAGGCAGCGAGGTCTCTCCCACTGCCAACAATATCAGTAGGAAAATCCTTTTCACTCTGCTTTTCTGGGATTGTGATTACAGCAAGCCTTACAGCAGCTTGGCAGTACAGTAAATAAGAAACAGATTTCCAAATGTTTTGATTTACCATCTTTTTCTCTGTAGCATCTAAGCCCAGGGGCTGAGGACCTGACTCCAGAAAGTCTCTGTTCAGATCACCAACCTGCACCCTTGGGCAGTAACCCCACGGTGAGGCAGGACCTGGCACGGGCTCAGGCTGCCAGGGGAGTATCCCAGAGGAGAGCATGCCATGCGGAGCAGCAGCTCATCAGGCCAGCAGAAATCCACACGCGTCTGTTCAAAAGCGCCCCGATCCAGTGCAAAATGGAAAACTGGACAGAAAAGAAGCCTCTGGACCGCATCCCATGCTGAGGGTGGTAAGCCATGAAACATTCACTGCAGTTGCTTCTGTGCTGGTCTGAGATGTTGTGCTGTTCCTCTCACCATTGTCCCCAGCTGCATTTTTCCCACATGCTCTTTCACATCCGTGAGTATTTTAATGACTCAAAGCTCTGGGACCGATTCTCTTCCCACATTAGCACCAGTCCAGGATAACTTCATCAGTTGGAACAAGCCCTGGTGCACAGGCGTGCAAGAGGAGCATGAACGGCAGGATTCAGGTGCTGATCCCTTTTATAACAGAAAACCCATTTTCAGGACTTTTCCTAATCTTCTAACCAGACTCTCCACTTGTTGAATTCAGGGAAGTTCCCACTGAGTTCAAACCCTTCCCTACAATATTCCTTGAGATGGCTCCGGGTAACATGACTTTACAAATCAGAGCATGATGTGTCATATAAAGTACAGCATTCTTCTGAAGACTACCTCTTGTGCAGGGTGAGGCTGCTCCACTCAGTAGCGTGATTTTGGAACAAACTGAGCCTTTCTCTAGAAAAATCTGTGCAGGATGGAGTTATCTTGCATAATAAAGGCTGTTTCCCCGGTCTGATTCACCCAGGTGATGACTAAGTGCACAAAGCATTCCTCAGCCCATGTGTTATTCACAGATTTTTCATCCAACACCTTCTCCCAGCATAGGAAAAACCCATACTGCAACCTAAGGACCACAGAGGGAAACTTCTTCTCTATCCATGTCTCACTGTCATGTAACTACATTTCTCAGGGTCTGCAGCCTTGGAGAAATAAGTCATGACACCTCAAGGAAGTCCTCTGGAGAAGGCTGGTCTCTGGTCTGCATATAAAATCTCCAAACTTTATCCTCATAAATTAATTTTTCTCTTTTCAATACAATGTTTCACACATTGCAGGTATGGTTTTTTAATACATCAGTTGGTTAATGGGCTCAGATTAGTCCTACCCTGGTTTCAGCCAAAGCTGCAGCAGTAAGACATGCAGCCTCCAACACCAACATGCCTTTGAGCAGAGTCCTGCTGTCTGCTGTGCGAGGATGACCTGCAAAGTAGGCAGATAAAGCATGTGCTTATGAATTTTGTAATGCTGGCACTCAGATGCCGTGGTGCGGGGTAATCCCAGGGATCATGGAGGGAATATTGTGAGGGGAAAGCTTCAAAGCAGTGTCTAGATGCTGCAGGAACTGATGCTGGCATGGATTTATTTCCCAACCATAATTTTCTCTACTATTTTCTTAGCTACTACAGCCCTTGTATCTCAAGTATCAAAGCACGGCGAAGTGGATTAGAGACAGTCAGTGCCATGGCTAGAGGGGACAATCCCTGCTCCCTGTGCATATGTGAGCTAGACACATGGGAGGGAGGACCTGGAATTTGCCACCCTCAAAACCAGGCTCACAAGTGCTTCTCATGCTGTTGCCGCCTGTGCAGACACTTACGAACCTGCTAGAGCCCCACAGCAGCATCACAGCTCTGTGTGTGGAAGTGCTGCAGCATGGCAGGCACAGGCTAGAAAGCAAAAATGACATGGGCAGCTTCCATGAGCAGTCCAGTGGTGTCCAAAATCCAGCCACAGACACATGCACACAAGTGCATGATCACACACCAATATATAAGACAAGGGAGTTATGGTGGGCAGTGGTTTATACTAAACACACAAAGTCCTATTGGGTTATAGAACAAAATCAACATCACCCTGGTGAGTAACTTGGGAAGTAATTAAGAGCAGTTTTATAGGTGCCAGATCCCGCTGAGTGATAGACCAGTAAAACTGTGTCTGAGTCTTCTGAGGGATGGATGTGAGGATGGAACACACAGGACAGGCTCACACTGCAGGTGTGACAGTGCCTGCCCACCTCCTCTGACAGCCTGCAGAGCTCAGGGCACTTCACATGGGACCCAATTACCCTCTCACTCCCACCTGTTGCACATTCGGGAATGGCTCCACCTGCTTTGGAGCTGATTCACACAAGGTACTCACCAAAAATAAAGGGCCATGGTCCCAAAAAGCTGGACCAAAAGATTTATGAAATTAAGCTTTGAGACTGCAGTGAAGGAGCTGTGCTCCCAGGGTGGGTATGCCCTGCTTCCCTATGATCTGGTCACCAAATACCTCTGGGCTGGGCATCCAGAAATGGAGGTGACTGGGAAGAGCTGGGTGTTTCCTCAGATCCAGGCTTTGGGTTTTAGCAGTTCAGCCTCAGCAGAATGGGCAGGAGGCTCTTTCCAAGATGCCAAAAGGAAACACAGCAGTGGGACCCACCGAGCCATTGGGTCCTCACTCCCTGGATCCCGCAGCCAGCACGTGGCTGACAGCACCAGGGCCTTGGGAGCCAGCTCGTGTTCCCAGACCAAGGCAACATTTTTATCACGCCAATTTAAACCATTAATAATTGTCTGCACAAACCCTCCCAAGCTTCCAACATTATGTAAACAGAAGTGAATTAAAATTATTTTTTTCCATCACTGTTTGAAATGTGCAATGCTTTCTCTAAACTGGCCCGTGAGCAAAAGAGAGAGTGGGATCTGAAACAGTTCCCTGGCCTACAGCCAGGTCCCAGCAAGTACTTTATATCTCACTTCAAGACAGGCAGAGCAAGGGTTTAAGAGGTTTTGAACACAAACAGCGTTAGGTTAGTTAAGTCCTGCTTTGACCAGTGGCGAGCAATGGAGACATAAACAGATTTCATTTGAACCGGGCTTAATGCAGCTGGGTTTACAGAGTCCCAGCTGATTTCCACATACATCAGAAGTGGTGTATATTTCGGGTGGCAGCATGGTCCCACGGGGAGGGCAGCCATCCGTGTAGGTGCACCGGCGCCGGCACTGACCCCCGTGCACCTCTCAGCGATCCCCAGCACTCCTTTATCTGCAAAATGGAAAGAGTTGACCTACTTCACAGAGCAAACCTGGAATCAATTAATGTCTAGCCTGCATTTAGGAGAGGCAAAACACTATATAAACATTATGTATCATTTAGCTTTTGAGGAAAAGCCATTGCCTGACAAAAGGGGCCTCTCCTTTCTATTTTATGAAGTCCGGTTCACACTGGTGCAGCCCTCCTTGACTTTTTTGGCCTGGTCCTAATTTTCACCAGCCCAGATTGCAGGACATTTCAACTCACAAAGTACATTAATTTCCCTCATTAATAACTGAGGGTCTCCTTGCTGAGAATGCCTATTTCTTATTCGTCTCCTCAGCGAGTCTCCCCAGGACAAAGCTGAGGGCCAGCATCTCCCTGTGTGTTGGGCACCAGCAGGGCTGCTGGCTCCTGCCAAAACCAAAGACATTGTTCAGAGGGCTGCTTCTCACTGCCCTGCCTGAGGTCGAGCAACATTCCAGCACACCACTTCTCTGAGCAACCTGTGCCAGTGCCTCCCTACCTGCACAGGGAAGAATTTCCTCCTAATATCTAATCTAAATCTGCCCTCCTTAAGCTTAAATCCATTCCTTCTTGTCCTGTCACTTCATGCCCTTGTAAGCAGTCTCTCTCCAGCTCTCTTGTAGCCCCTTTAGGCACTGGAAGGGTATCTAAGGTCTCCCTGGAGCCTTCTTTTCTCCAGGCTAAACAACCCCAGGTCTTTTAGTCCATTGTCAGGTTAGAGGATTTTACCACTCTCTAACTGGTCTTTACCACATTCTACTTGTGATGGCTGGCCCCTGCATTCATCCCAAGTTACTCACCAATGTCATTGTTGCACTCTCCTGCCATTAATATTTTACGTTCAGGTAAAAAATACCTCCAGACCGTTTATGACAGACGTCCCTTCACACTGATTGCTGTCCTGCAGTATCCTGCCCTTGCACACCATTCCTCCAGCCTGTCTGAGCCCTTCCTATAAACAAAGGAAGGCTCCGGATTGTTTTTCACACTACACAGAAGTTTTTTCTCACCATTAAAATAATGAAAACCAGGATTACCAACAAGCCACATCCTGAGCTGGGGGTGCCAAGCAGGGTGCTGCTGCTGCTGCAGGTGCAGTGCTGCTGGTGAGAGCCAGCCCTGCATTTTTGGGGACCCAGGGGTAGCAGCAGTCCTGGCTCATGGACTCAAGGTGACCCTTGTCACTCACCCAAACACAAATGCTGCAGGAATTGTCAATATTCAGTGACAACTGTGGTGTTGCCAAATACAGCCAGCGATGCTGGTCACTCAGTCATACCCTTTGTAGAGGGATTTGCTAATTTAAATAAGTAAAGGTCCTTTAACCTTGGCATCATTAGCTCTGAAACATGCAAAAACTATTTCTAGGGATAGTATTTGCTCCCCCCAGATTGGCTCTGTCCTTGAAGCCAGCACAGGAGCAAACCTGCACTTCGGATAAAATTCCAAACAACACTTTTTGTGTCACCCACAGGCCATAGAGCTAGGCTACCCCTAGTAACACAAAATAAAAAAAGGAGAAGAAAAAGTTTAAATAAAGAATTGGCGAGAAAAACCACCTGGAGATTGTGCATGCCAAGTTATGTGGGCTGAGTTCCTGAAGGACTGAACAGTATCAGCATGGCTGGGGGAAGGTCAGGTACCCGACACCTCATTGATTTTCCATCTCACCGGGCCATATGCTGTGGAGATGTCAGAGAAAAGCAGGTTTTCATCTCATCTCTCAACCAGAAGGGTCACATCATGAATAAGAACACCACATGTGTTTCCATCATGTTGGCAAAGTTTTAGGAAGTATCCCTCATAAAACACAAAATGATTACAAATGAGAACATGAAAAACAAATTCAGCAGGAGCTTGTGTCACTGGTTTCTCCCTCACCCTTTTACGAGGAGCTCCTGTTCTCAGCTCTCAGCTGGCTTCGGGATGGCTTTGGGGCATAAACACTACAAATGGCAACCCAGGGCTGGGATCAGAAAGGCAGATTTTGGAGAGCAATGCAGACGAGCTTTCTGGGGTTGGTGAGAGGCAGATACAGCCTCAACAGTGGCAGGCAGAGCTCTGCAAGATAGACCCACTCTACTCTGTACGGGTGCATTAATAATTTTGCTTAGATACTGCTCGTGTCAGGGTCTCATTTATTTTAGGGCTGGAAGCCATAATATAGTGAAAAAGAGGATATTTTTTAGAAATTCTGCCCTGTGAGGGTGGTGAGGCACTGGCACAGGTTGCCCAGAGAAGCTGTAAATGTCCCAACTCAGAAGCATTCAAGGGTAGGTTGGACAGGACTTGGAGCAGCCTGGTCATGAGGAAGGTGTCCCTGCCCATGCAGGGCTGGAATGCATGGCTGAAACTAGACGTTCTTTAAGGTGCCTTTCAACCCAAACCATTCTGGAATTCTGTGTTCCTCTGGCAATGCTGAACTCCCACTGACTGTGCAGAATCAAAAAGAATGGTCAGACAGAACTGAGGAAAACTCACCTGATGTTACACACCAGCAATGCCATCAAAAGCCCGACGCGTGGCAGCCTGATGGCCAGGCCATGGAAGGCGTGAGCCTGTTTGCACAGGAGCAGAGGAGTAGCCCTGAGCCCCCAGCATCCCTGCTGCAAGGCACACACCCCTCTCCCCACATCACCCAGCCAAGAGAGAGCCAAACCCCCAAATGTACATCCCCCCCGGGCACTTTCCTCCCTTTGCTCACCCCCACAGTCATTCCTTGGCCCCTGCCATAGCACAAGAACAGAGACCAAGTTGGGGGTGAAATGAAGCTGTGCAGCCAGTCCTGCTCTGCTAATCCCCACTGCCTGCATGACTGGGAGGGGTCAGGGTGCCTCAGCCTTCATCGTCTCTGGCGCATCAGCCTCTGCCATCACAGTCACCGTGCCCAGGCCTTGGGGTGCAGCTCTGTCCTGGCACACCTTGTGCTGCATGCAGGAACGGCTGCTGCTCGCAGGTCTCCTCTTTCCTTCTCCGATTACCCTGAGCTGTGTGGGTGTGTTTGCACTAGAACTGCCAGGCGAGGCCAAGCAGGTTGTTCCAAGGTGCTAATCAGCATCAGAGCACAGGAACAAGCTGCTTTGTTCTGAGGTATCACAGCCCATTTCCTTAGTGCAGGTTGGTTTGCCGACTCTTTGCTGTGCCAAGGCTGCTTGATCTTAGAAAGGGGGAGCTGGCAGGGAGAGCACTGCAGGCCTGGGCTCTAGTCCCAGCCTTGCCACAAGGTTTCCAGGAAAAGGACCTGGGCTGTGATCCGTTCCCAGCCCGCAGTTACTCCGGCTCTCAATGGAGATGTTCCTCCCTCCATCCGTGGCTGCCCTCAGCACAGGGCCAGAGCCGGCGGCTGCACTTCCACCCATTCAGCTCACAGAAAAAAGAGAAGGTATTTTCTGAATTATGCTCAATCATAAAGGCTTATTTGTCAATCATTCTGGCTTATTCCAATGAAGGTTTGAAGCATAGGTTGCAGGCAGAGCTCTGACAGCCACCAAGGATCACATTCTGCCTACAAAGAGTTTAACTTTTCATCCTCTCATGATCTGGCAAAGATTTTACTTTCATGACTTCCACAATCTCTCCCAATATGCCAGTATGTTCACAATGGTGATGTTGCAACCTGCAGGGAGAGAAGAGCATGGTAAAAAGATCCCCAAATGTTGTGCAAAATGGAAAGGGCCACATCTAAGGCACATGTAGAACTGAACCCTTGGCAAGCACTCCTCTGTCCACCCAGCAGGGCGAGGAGCAGTGGAGAGGTCCCAAGTATTTTGAATGATGAGCCTCCTGACTCTTTAATATCTTTATTTTCTTTAATATCTTTCAAAATAATTTTCTCCCAAAAGATCAAAGGAAGCAACCCAGGAGTGGCTTCACAACATGTGCTATGTGCACACAAAACATTTGCAGAAGGCTGAGTCCTGATAAGTGATACGGAGGAAATAACACAGAGACTCCTGACAGTAACCACAGTCACCTGGAGTTTTGGGTAAAAGGGAATTTTTTGATATCTAGGGAATTTTTTCTGGACTCCAGGCCAGGCTGTGGGTTTTTTAAACAATGGGTATCAAGCTGTGATCATAGGCTTGTAGCACATTAAGGTTAACCCAAGATATGTAAAACTCAGCAGTCTCCATTTGGGGGATTTGTGGGAGGTTTTTCTCATTACATGGTTTAGACTTGCTGCCTGGGGTTAGTTGTTCCCCAAACAAGATCCAGAGAAGTCCATTGCTGAGGGAAAGCCCAGAACAGCCTGGACTAGTGCTGTAAGAAGAAGGCAAGTCCTCCTCACCTCCCAAACTTTAAAGCAGACACATTCTCCAACCCCCTGTCCCTATAAACCTGGAATGAGGTCTCACCTCTCTCGCAGGTGTGCTGGACATGTGAGCCAGACCATGAGGACGGAGCCTTGCTCAGGGCTCTGCACCAAGGGGAGACCCAAGACTCTGAATCCCAGGACACCCCAGGGCCAGGCACAATGAGCAATGGTGAAAAACAGTGAATATTCCAGCAGGAAATTGATCATGTTTGGGGTGAACCTTGATCCCACACTGACACTGATGGTGCTGGGAAATTACATTAGTCCTTCTGATGGGAATGAAACCAGTCCATTTCCAGCACGTGCCATATGATGGTGCCTTCCTTGATTCTCAGCACAGCTCATGCTGAGAGCAGACACATTTTCCCTAGGGAAAACAGACTCAAAATATCCATTTGTTCCGAGAAAAGAATTCAGTACCTCTAAAGGGTATCTGGTTCTGCGGCTTGGAGTCTCTCTTGTAGTCACCTGCTCCACCATTACTGTCCAGTGTGTTATCCTGGAGGTCCAGAAAGGGCAAATACAGGTCAATAAATGGGATGGTGAAACAAAATCCATCCATAATGATGATATCAGAGTGGCTCAAAGCCTTTTGATGTCATCCAGCAGCTCACTGAAATCTTGAAGTGATTTTGTGCTGTGAGAAAGAGCAAGCGCAGGAAGAAAGCTCTGTCAGCAAGAAGGAGGTGACACTTGGGGCTGTCACCCTGTGGAACCCTCCATTGGCTTCACACCAGCTGCTGGCTGGAGAGGGGGTTGTCTATGATCCCCATCCCCAATGCACTTTTGGAGAAGGCACAGGTGCCAGGCAAGGCAGGAGCTCCTGGGTGCTGATGGTAGGGGGATGCTTATCCCAGGGGAGCAGCCTGGGGTCTCCCCAGTGCCCACCCAGGCCAGCAGGACCTGCAGCTCTGCAGGGACCCTCACCCCTGCCCTTGTATGGGACCCAAACCACTGACCCACTCAGTCTAGTACTGAACCAGTGACTCTCTGGCCCAAAGGCAAGAACACTCTTGCCAGTCATTCTGATTATTTTTAAATTACATTTGCTAAAAGCAAGAATGAGCAGAAGAGTTGGGGGAAGCAGGGAGTCACGTTGTTCTAATCGTTTACATTTCAGTGACAGCTTTACTGCATTTATTTTGAGTCAGCTTTGCAAAAGCCCTCTATCAAGCAGTGCAGAGCTCTTCTGCAGCATGTGTTTCAAGTCCATAGTAGCATTTTGGATATGTCACATCACTGGGCTGTGAGAGCGCAGGAAGGAGCACGACCTCCCTCGAGGGCTCACAGAAAGTGAGTCCAAGCCATTCTGGACAGGGTTCTTGGCTTGACATGACCTAAAAGGGTTTCCTTTTAAACTTCCCTTTGACGTTAAACAAATTCAGACAAAGCACTACAAAACTGATTAACAGCTTTCCCCCACCTTTATAATACTTTAAGCTCTCTGTGCCGTTAGAGTACTTTTAGCTGCACATGTGATGAACCTACCAAGGAGGTCTATAGGATCTACAGCCTGGATTATTATAAAAGTGGGCAAGGAAAGAAAAGGAAATTTTTCCTCCACTGGAAGCAGTTCATCCAGATCTTTCCCTGCTAAACAACATCTGACATTTGCAGACAGTGCTGTCTGCCCACAGCCCACCTGCTCCAGTGGGACGGGGTTGGTTGCTCATGTTCTAAGCACAAACTGGAGATACAAGAATATCTCTGCTGCCCTCAGTGCCTGGCTGTTCCTCCCCTGCCATGCAGGATGGGTCAGGACGAGAGACAGGAGTCTGCAATCATCTCTCACCTCTAAACTTACTGAGTTTGGTACAAATTCCTGGAGGAGCCAGCAGAGGCCTTTCCTGCCTTCCTGCACACCAAGGTCTCTGGAAGGGGCAGCGTGGGACTAGCAGTGGAACAAAACCCATTCAGCCCCCAAAATCAGCTGACGTTCTTGCCAGGTTATGTCATGGCATTGGGCAGTTTTGGGCTGGGGCACATGGTCATAAAGAAAACCAGCCACCCAGAGCTGGGGGTGACAGGGGGGCCATAAAACTCTCCCAGCAACTGCAGGCGGACCAGTGCCTCCCATGCAGGACCATCAGCTCATTTGGGGCTGCCAAGGCTTCTTCGGCTGCTTCAGGAACTGCTGCTGAGTCCTGTGAGCTCTTATTAAGAAGAAGCTTTGTGGTTCACAGTCTGCACAAGCAGTAAACTACATCAAAATTAATCCCAAATATATTTTTAAAAAGCAGAAAAGTTGATTTTTTTAGTTCCCC
>VWZT01005326.1:208980-285415 GCA_013397055.1 Pachycephala philippinensis | reverse complement strand
CCTTTTTTTTTTCAACAGAAAACCCTGGTATTTTGAAAGTTTATTTTGAACCTGAAATAAGGCTGAGTGGGGCCTACACTGAAACAGGGATCGCAGCTAACAGAACGTCTCTGTATGGAATACAACAAGGAAATTATTTCCTCAAGGTGGAAATTTATTGCTCCAAGGTGGAAGGCGGAGTGTTTTAAAGAGGTTTTTAATTAATAAAGGGAAACGTGCCAAGAATGTGTTGCATGTTTGAGCTCTCTGCATTAAATACTGCTAACCTGTTGAGGGCTAATTTAGGCTTCAATTAATGAATAACAATACACACAGAGGCATAAACAGCCTCCTGCACCTTCAGCAAAATGCATTTAGATGGCTCTATCACATTTTAAACAAATTTTAGGCAAAGAGATGTTGTCTCTTGGGATGCCTAGTAGCTCAGGGCACTTGTCTCCTCAGGTCAGGACACAAAGCCAAGTACCAACTGCCCCTGGAGCTGGAGAACAGCAGTGTGGTAGGGCTTGGCAGGATATTTATAGCATCCCTGGAACAGGACGAGACTGTGAGACACTAAAGAATTTCTCTGTTTGGTATTTTTTATGCAGTAACGCCATTCTAGGCATTCTCACCCAAAGCCAGGATGCAATTTCCCAGTGGTCCCAGTCCTTTAGGTGTTAAGTCTCACCGATTTCCATCAAAACCTAATCCTGCATGGCCCAGATTTTCAAAGGCATTTAGGCTCTTAAACTTGCAGATTTGTGCTGAGTGGGATTTTTTTCAAGGCACCTCAACATTTTAAGTGTCTCAGGGGGGAATGGTGCCAAATCTTATCCTACAGGTTTTCTTCCTCATGGTCCCCAGGTGAGGCATCTCTTGGCGCTGGGTTCCACAAGTTCGATGTGTGAGACTCCACCAGCAAACACACAATTTACCCTGTTTTAAATTCCTCTCCACTTTGCCATGCATCAATTTTCTCTCTCACAGACAGTCAGCCCAAACTGGAGCATCTAATCCCCCATGCCTAAATCATTCATTATTTCATGCACTTCTGCATGTCCTCCCTTCTCCCAACGACACAGAATAATTAACATATAAAAGCCTGGTGATAAGTGAAGTTTACGATCCAAACTAGAGGAATGAAGGCTCAGAAGTGAACATTATAAGAGCCCTGTGCCCATAAACATCCCACTTCTGGTGGGCTACCCAGCCAATTAATTACAGGCAGAAATTCTGGCTGAGCATTCATTGCCCACATAAGCTCCTTGCTGAAAAATAAACCTCCAGAGTCGTCAGGAAAAAACGAAGCAGGAGATGGTGTGCTGGAGAGAAAAATACACACAGACCAAGATTAGGACATGACCTATGTTTTATAGGGGTTTTTTTTGTGTCTACTCTGCTGTAGTAAAAAAAAGAAAAACGCTCCCCTCCTTTAGGGAAAAAGAAACTATGCAAGAATACAATGGCCAAGCCATGGGCTTCTTAAAAAATCAGGAATTATTAATTTTCACCTTTTCTCATAAGCTAATACAAGTATCTGCCCCTCTTGGGCCAGGCGGTCCCTGACACCTGGGTACAGGAGAGCCTCACCCGGCTCCTGGGCTTGGATCCCCCTCTCTGGTGTGGCTGAACCATTGAGCAGAGCCCCACACTCATCCCTCTGCTGTACTTGAGGAGCTTGAGCATGCAGAGAGTCTGGAAACCTTTGCTTGTCCCCTCCAGGTGGGCGTGTGCGGTGCTGTCCACAGGTGAGACACATGGGGCAAAGGCAATGGGGAGGATGATCCGAGATCACAGAATCCCAGAATGGTTTGAATTGGAAGGGACCTTAAAGACCATCTCGTTTCACCCCCTGCCATGGGCAGAGATGCCACCCACTAGATCAGGTTGCTTAGAGCCCCATCCCACCTGGCAACTTCCACGAACGGGGCAGCCACAAATTTTCTGGGAAAACTGTACCAGTGTCACATCACCCTCAGTGCAAAGAATTCCTTCCTAATATCTAGTCTAAACCTGCCACTGTGAAGCCATTCCTCCTTGTCCAGTCACTTCAGGCCCTTGTCCAAAGTCCCCTCCAGCTCTTTTGTAGCCCCTTTAGGCACTGGACAGGCCTCTCAGGCCTTCTCTTCTCCAGGCTGAACAGCCCCAGCTCTCCCAGCCTGGCTCCAGAGCAGAGCTGCTCCATCCCTCTGAGCACCTTCGTGGCCTCCTCTGGACCTGTTCCATCAGGTCCAGATCTTTCCTGTGCTGAGCACCCCAACGCTGGTCACAGTGCTGCAGGTGAGGTGTCACAAGAGTGGAGCAGAGGGGGAGAGTCCCCTCCCTTGACCTGCTGGTGGCACCGGTTTTGAAGCAGCCCAGGGTGCAATCAGCTGCAAGAAGTTGCAGCCGCTCTCTCAGCAGGGGATGGGACTCGTGTAGGGCTTCAGCAAAAGCTGATTGGTGTAAACAGCAAGAAAGATCTGTGACCTGGAGAGAGGGGGAGATGAGCCCAGACAGCTGCCTGTGGCTGCCAGACCCTGTACACTGAGCCAGCACTTTTATATTAAATGTCCCAAACAACATCTCTGCCCACAGGGACCATTCCAAGTGTGAGGCAGCTCACCCTGCCACAGTCATCATCACGGGTCGCTGCCCAGTGTGGGGGGTTCCTGCCCACTGTCCACACATCACGCACCCCACTGGCCCTTGGAGCCCGGCACGTGCCGCTCGCTTCCCTGCAGGGAGCCTGGTCCTGCAGCCAGAGCTCTCAGAAACCTCCGATGCTTGTGACTGGGTTTCTTGACATTAGCCAGGCCTGGCTATATATTACTGGGATATATAATTAAGGCTCAGAGGTTTGCGTACAGTAGCTGGCTTTTGTAAGACAAGGAAATCAAGGAGTGTGACCAAGAGGGATTTTTCAATGTGAAAATTGAGTATTAAAAGGGTGCTTAAGCCAGCTAAGCCAAAACCACAAGGGGGAAAGGGCTGCTTAGTAAAGGACCAAACAATTGCATTTTAAGAATGGTAAGTATCAAACAGGTGAGGGGATCTGAAGCTGAAATGCATTTCATACGGACTCTGGGCCAGTGCAGGCAATGGCACACGGGAGGACAGTGAACTGGTAGCCATCCCAAGTGCCCAAAAGGGGCCAGACCCCCATCCCCTCCATCCATCCCCTCCAGGCCATACCACATGGGAACACACCTTGCAACAGCCTCAAGCAGATGCTGTAAAGATCTAGTAAGAAAATTGGGCACAACTCATCCATCCTAGGAAGGATCTGGATGCTCCATGTGCCATTTCCACAATGGCTCCACGAAACAGCTGGGTGCTTCTTACCTTCCCCAAGTGACTCTTGGCATGGCTGGGAGGGTGGAACTTGCTGTTTGATATCACCACCTTATGAGGTCACTTCCAGAAGAAGAAACCACACAGGCAAATGCTGGGGCAAATTCCCGGATAAACAAAATTCCGGCATTAGCACAGGTTGATTATTCTTAATTTACTGGGTTTGCATTGCTGAGCAGTTCAGGCACACACCTGCTCCAAGCAGGAGGAGGAAATTAGCCAGTGTGATGCTGTGTAGACATGGGTATCATCCCTCCTGGCATCCCAGGGGAACAGCCTGCCTCCATGCCAAGGTGGGAGCAGCCAGCAGTGAGATGGAGAGCATCCCACCATCCTGTCACCTGGCTAACACTGCCGAGCACTCCCATGAAGGGCTGTGCCTTCGAGCTTTAGGGGGTCATCCTCCCTTCTTTGTGCACCCATCACATCTGGAAGCAGAGCAGGAGCCCAAGCACAGACCCTTGCTCTCACTGGGACCCTTCCCAGGGCTCCAGCATCCCTGCAGTCCATGTGGACTGGCTGACTCTGACCAGAGAACTTCTGGCAGCCATTCCTGGGCTGTTTCCAGAGCTCGCTTGCAAACGAGTTGCCAGTTCCTCACCAAAGAATCCAGCTCTGTGACAGATCTTCAGCTTTTATGTAAACATGCCAGTGGGATAGCTCACATCCATGATTGCTCCTTGCCTTGGATCTTTAGGAGAAAGAGAATTTACAATTGCCAATTTATTTCAGTTAGTCAGCAGCTTCGTGCTGCGAGTCTGGACACTCTGTGAGCACTTCTTCCAGGACACACACGTTTCCCGAGGTGTATCTTTGAGCAAGCCACAAATATTTGTTTCTTGGAGCAAACAGTGGTGAAAAAATGAAACTAGTGCGTGCAGAAGAATTCATTAACTTCATTTAATTGACAATCCCCTCATTAACCTGAGGCTGAAAGGGCCAGAGGAGATGCACACACCTACAAGAAGCTGTGGAAAGTGCAAAGCTTTTGAAGTTGTTTTTTGCAGGATTGAAAAGCCCCTCGGAGGGGGGAAAGGCAGACTGGGGCTGAGGACCTGGCAGGCTACAAGACAGCACAAAGGCAGCACTGGAGCAGGGACAGGGCAAACCCAGGAATTGTGCTCATCACCCAAACCCATGGATGCTGCAAGCACTCCTGACCTTGGGCTGAGCCGTCTGGTCCACATAAACCAACCAAAAATTCCAATGGGATCCACCCTGTGGTTTCACTCTGCTGAACCCCCAAGGCTCCAGGCAAGGCCAATGAAGAGGCAGCAATGACCAGCACAGCAGCCCGGATATGTCCCAAGGGATGCTGTGATCCCTCCAGCCCCACCCTGGAGCCAGGGATGTGTCATGGACATGTGCGAAGCAACCACATCAATCTATCCTTCCAGCCTGGAGAGGCAGCTGGGTGAGGACACATCCTCGTCAGCCTTCTCACGTCCCAAAGTGTCCGAGGTAAAAGAGGTTAATTAACAGAAAACCCACCTCTTCTTCAGCCAGTCCAGCATTGGTCTGGGCAGCCAGGAGGAGGAAGGGCAGGAGGAATGCTGCTGCACCCAGACTGAGCCATAACTCACAAACTGAGAGAGACTTTTGCTTTCTAACATGTTCTTGCAGAGCTGTGGGACCTCATTCCCAGAGCCCCACAGCACATCTGATGCCACTGCCTCTCATTTCAATATGATTTTTGCAGTTTACTGGACCTGAGCTCCCACAATGGGGAAAGAAAAGGATTATTCTCTGGCCCTGTTTCAGAGCTGGTGCTGTGAAGGTCTGATCTACAGCCTCGCAGGAGCTGAGCAGTGATCCCAACACACAGCACACTGCAGGCATCTTTCCTACTCTGCTCTCTCAGCCTCGAGTTTTTGCTTTTTAATTTCCTGTGGCCACAGAGCACCATTGGAGGGTCTCCCAGGGACAGTGGTTCCCATACACCATGGTCAAGGTTGGTGGGCGGGGACACAGTTACATCAGTCTCAGCACAGGGGGGGTGCCTGCAAGAAGGTTGTTTCTGATGGATTATCTGAATATTTCAAGCCACAATCAGCCTTAAAGCAAAAAAACCCCAAACACTCCAGGGGAATATTTAACCTGGTGGCTGGTGATCCAAACCTGGCAGAAAACAGGGAAAGGTGATTGCAGGAGCAGCAACACGTAGCCTTGGGGTGCAACTTCGTGGGCTATTGGGGAGCAGGTACCAGGCTGCCCTGGAGGAGAAGCCAGCACAGCAGAGGAAGCTGCATTGTGGGCAGCTGCGTGAGCCCTGTCTTCACACAGCAGGACAGCTCCAGCGATGCCACCACCTGGGAAAGGCCCAAACCTTGTACACTGGCTACTTTTGCTCAGAGCAGAGCAAATTATGCTCTCTTCAAGAGGAGCCTTAGGCTGAGTTTCCTGGCCCCAAACCAGTGCCTACCACTAAATCCTTGCTGTCCAAGTTTGCTGTGAAGTTCCAGCTCAGGGAGACTGTGCATCCCCTCCTCATGTCCTATTTTTATATTATTATTTACATTTCACAGCAATGCTCACCCTGCTTACAGGTCTGCGGGATGCCCCAGAAGTTATCAAGAAATTACTACATTATGGCTAAAATTATGGCTAAACTAGCACTGAACATAAAATTTGATGCATTTCAAAGCCATCCTTCTCATTCCTGAGTATTTTTGCCTCTTTGCTGGTCAGGATTCTCAGCACCCCCAGGACAGTTTTGTGCCATAGCCAGACAGTGCAGCTCTCTGAGCTAAATTAGTTAATGAGGATTTTTTTCCTCAGAGTATGTAAATAAATATCAATATTCTAAACCAAAGACCTCCCAGTAACTAAATATTATTTATCTTAAATTTATCTTCAAACTAAACAGCTTTGTCACATATGTACAATAATAAAGAAACAAATTACAAAGGAGGAATTTGATTTTATTGGTTTTATTCAAAGCCCATGCGTTATATATAAATTCTGAACAACAGACTTTTCACAGTTCATTAGAGATGTTGTCAAAACTTTGGGTGAAGCTTGTTTCACTTCCCCACCAGTAACAGGAGACATCACAGCCTGGTTGTTTGTTTTACATTATTCACTCTTCACAACAGTTACCATTTTCAAACCATATCAGAGAAATCCTCCACTTCACTGGGGAAAGGCACTTGTGAGAAAACAACAGCTGAGCACGTAGTCTGAATTTGGGTCTTTTTAGGTATTAACTTGATATCCCAAGTAGGGTTACTGACAATAAACTCCAACATCTTGCTTCCTGTGTGTGACCAATTAGTACGTGACGGTGTGTTTGCTAAGGATTTACAGAAAATATCTTTCTCATTTTATCGGCAGTCACTTGGGCGGCAGCTCGTGGCATTTTGCATCCCAAAATATCTGAGAGACCACACACCTCGCATGTACCCCCGATATAGATTTTGGCACTCGTGCATCTCACTTCTCGGTAGCTGGTGGCGGTGCCGCCGGTGTCATCTGTGCAATGCACTCCGGCATTTTGGAGGTGTCAATCTCCCGGGAGTGCCGCACCCGGAGCTGCTGGAAGGGCATGACGGAGCACGCTGGGGACACTCGGCAGGGGGACTGGCAGAGCGAGAGGCCCTCCTGCAAGCTTTAAGCAGGATGAAATCTCCCTGCCGGCACTGGAAATATGTCTCGGGGAGGATCATAGGATAAAAACAAGGACATTCAAACCCCGTAAGAAATTATTTTAAACGTTGTCAGTGGGATCTACAACTCCTGCAACAACGTTTGCAATGAGTCATTGCAGCTATGAGAAAAAAAATGGGTGAGCACAGCTTCAGTCAAGCCCAGCTTAGCAAGAATCCTGCTAATGCCGCTTCCTTCACCGCCGGCAGCCCTGGCCAGGGCTCCGGGCACTTGGCCAAGCCACCCCCCGCCTGATCCAGCAGGTACTGGAGCACTACAACACCAATAGTGGCTCAATCCTGCCGGGTGCTGAGCACTGACCTGACCAAGCAC
Organism: Pachycephala philippinensis; assembly: GCA_013397055.1. Classification (NCBI taxonomy): domain Eukaryota; kingdom Metazoa; phylum Chordata; class Aves; order Passeriformes; genus Pachycephala; species Pachycephala philippinensis. The sequence goes on along the minus strand of VWZT01005326.1, from coordinate 278,122 downwards.
TTAAGCACATGCTTCATTTAATGGTGTGGGTGCTGGGAGCTCACTGGGACTTCTTTGTATTTGTGGTACCAGAGCTAAAGTTTTCAGCAACTGCAAGCTCCAGTCCTGTACCTGGGAGTGTCCAAGCCAGGCTGGATGGGGTTAGCAGCAAACTGGTCTAGTGGAAGGGTACCCTGCCCACAGCACGGGGTTGAAATGAGATGAGCTTTAAGGTTCCTTCCAACCCAAACCAGTCTGTGGTTATGTGATTCTATACCAGCAGACCAGGAAAGGCTCTCAAGCAGCAACACTGGACACAGCTGTTCCTGCCAGTTGAGCTGCAACTCCAAGGACACAGCAGCAGCTTGCACTGCTCTCCCCAGCGTCCCTTGCACTTGTCACTGGTCACTGGTAGAGATGGTGGTACCAAGCCAGAGGGGACTGACCTGGCCAGGCTGCTCTTACACTGTTTGAAGTGCAGAGATGTACTCTCCTATAGGAGGGAAGTGGCCAGGCATGGGGGAAGCTCATATGGCAGCTGCCACCCATTCCTGTGGGCTTGGGGAACATCAACACACATGGGTGGGCTCCTGGTTTCATTCCAGCTCAGTTTAGCTCCAAAAAAGGATTGTTCAAAACTTACTTATTGCTGGTTTATCTGCTACATCCTCCTGCAGAGCCAGCTATGGGAAAGGACAAGCATAGGCATCCAGAGGGGTCTCAAGACGAAGGTCTTGAAGGTCAGAAAAGCTCAGCCACTCCTTTTACAAAATATCTTGTCTCTAGGGGTTTTTGAAATCAGGATTACAAGGAAAGTGGGATCCCGTTTAAACACAAAATATTGGTGGAGACTGTATTAAAGTTATTTACATCCTGGTTAAACCGAGGCAGCAGCTTTGTCAATAAACTGAGCCAGCTTCACATCCCTCTTGGTCAGCCCACCGCAGTCATGGGAAATCAGAGTTATCTGAACCTGTCACAAAGGAAAAGAAAAGAGGTTACAAAGGCATTTTGATCTCTGACACGTAGGCTGAACAGCAGATCATTGGGAAAGCTGTGTCTCCATAGTCAGCTGGTTTTACTCGGTGCTCCTGGCAAGCACCAAGCTGGACCCTCCCTGCTCATGTAAACCAGAAGACGCTGTAGGTGAGGAGGCTTTACAGAGCCTGGAATCTCACCAAAATGAGCCCCTTCACAGAGTAACACAGGCTTTGCATTCTTGGGTGTCATCCAAGAAGAGGTGTCTGATTAAATCACTCACTCTTTACATTTAAATTCCATGGATCAGTTTCATGAAGAACCTGGGCCAGTGACCAAGCTGCCAAGAGCCGGGTCAGAGGCTCACATTTTGTTAAAAACCAGCATCCCAAATGTGAAAAAATTCTTAAGCTTGTTGTAGATTAATTTAAAAATTAAAAAAAAAAAAAAAAAAAGGCTGCCTCACAGACCTGTTTAGACCAAGCCAGATGACAAGTTAGGCATTATTTTGTCTTGCCTTTGACTGAGATTTTGGGAAGATACAAAAGGAAAAAAAAGACAAATTCTGAATATTCTGGAAATCCAAGAAAATCAGGAAGAGTGGGTGATCAGGATTTTTTCCAGTGATCATTTAATGTCCCTTAAACAGGGTGACCTGAAGGGCTGATGAGGAAGAGTCTCTGCTGGGAGCCTCAGTTGCAGGGAGAGGTGGGATGTCCTGCTCTGGGGATGGTGGTCTGAGCTACAGGCTGCTTGTCCACATGTCCTTTCTTTTGGTATATTTTTAGTGGGACTGCCATATATTCACTAAATGCTACAACAAACAATGTGATACAATGCAATGAGAAGTATTAGAAAATAAAACTGAAGGGAGAGCAATAATTTCACCCTTCACACAGCACCTTTCATTCGAGGGCTGCAGTAATCCTTGTAACCCTTGTAAATACAAGACCACCATCAGTTAGGTAATATTATAAACAAATTTTATAAGCTGCTATGTTGAGACATAGGAGCCTACCATTTTTAAAAAATCTAATCTAAATTGAGACTACCAGGCTCCCACTTAGGTACCAACAGTCTGCTACCCTACACCGCTGAGTTCCTGACCTGCTGCACAGAAAGGAATGAGAGCTGGTGAGTAGTTTCAAAACAGTAATTTATTCAGGTCGGCTAAATCAGAGTTTAAAGGCTTCTGTTTTATTTTTAGATCTCAGCCAGAGTGATGAAGCCACAGGCCCCAGCCATACAGCTGGCAGCAAGCACAAAGAGCTTCATTCTTGATTCCTCACCAGCGCAAATCTCAGCATCTTTAAAATCTCAAATCTCTTTACAGAGACACTTCCCATTCCCTTATCTTGTAGACAAGCTACAAATAAAGGCAGAGAGAATGGGCCAGTGGTTTGGTCTCCTTAACTCCACTGCCATGTGAGTAACTAGGGCTGGTGAACACGTTACCTTGCTGTAGACATTAAACCATTCTGGGTGGTGATTCATCTTCTCTGCTTGTAGAGCAACACGTGTCATAAATCCAAAAGCCTAGGGAAAGAGAGAGCAAAGAGGAAAATACTCCTCCACCTGCCAGGATTGGCAAGATTCACTTCAAAATCTCCTCAAGATGCCCCAGATGGCTGCACCTTGGGTTTGTGTGTGCTACAGAGGCATTTGAACTTCTCATGCCACTGGTGCATTTCCCAATACAGCTGAAAGGATCCCCTGCAGACCCTGGTAAATCACTCTGCTCAATGTGACTTAGCCCAGTACTCAAACCTATTGCATGACAGCAACGATTTTACCTCTGGCATCAGCAGGGATTTTAAATATCCATCCCAAGTCTCCCATCCCCTACTGCATCTTAGAAATGTGCCATTTCTAATTAAGCACCATGCCACAGTATGGCCAACACTGCTTCCAGAAACACATCCCTCTATTTAACCACTTTGCTATTTATTTTACTGGGGACAAAAAGGCAGTGGGTGGGTCTGCCCCTCTGCTTTATGAGACATATTTTCCCTTTAAATGAGTTAAAATAGGTTTTCCAATCCTCTGTCTATACATGCTCCCCTAGGACACAGGTTTTATCATAGGCTCAAAAGGAAAATAATAGCAGGCCCTTGCCAAAATACTTAGGAGCAAATCACTGCATTATAAAGAAAATGAGAATGTCCATGCAAATCAAGACTGTAATCATGCAGTGGGGCCTGAAGGGCCTGGGAACGTGAGCAGGACGCCTCTCAGCAGCAGGCTTTGTTCATACCAAGCTCCATCCATTGGGTTCAGGACCTGAATTAACATGCAAAGCTGGAGGAACATCCATATTACAGTCTGGTTCAGATTATAATACAACAAGCTCCACAAAACCATACCTGATTTAGGTAGGTTTTTAGTGCTAATTTATGGAAGAGAATGTATATAGCCCGCATTCCACCAGGCAATGGCCATTTCAAACAAACATGTGGTCAATGAATAACATATAATGGTTGATAATAGTTTCAAGTCTTTTTCCCTCTCACAAATTGCAAAAACCTTTAAGGAAAAAAAAGAATTGGTGCCTGGATGAAGAATGACTTTGTTGGTTGCTTTGCCAGTCAAATGAATGCAAACGTTATAATCAGAGAAAATCATTTCAATGAGGTTTGTCATTTGGAAATCACCAAACTGTCAGCAATTAAAAAGCTTTTTTTCTTTGACCCAAGAGCATTTCAAAATTCAGAAGAATCTAACTTCCCTTGAAGCTCTCGCTCGGTTTAGTTTTACTTTAAGTGAACAATTACTTTTAAAAATTTGCCCATGTTCCAGCAGCACACTTTGAAGTAGAAAGCTGCAAGTTGTGCATCAGATGTTAGCAACGATTTGGAAAACTTCTCTATTAATAGTGTTGATTTAAATGTTTTTAGAGTGTCCATGGGCTTAATAAGAATGCTATTTCCAACACAGTAATCTATACACAGAAATGTCCCCAGAAGTTTAAAACAGTGATGTGTCTACAACCAAAGTGCCATTATAGAAACAAATAGCAAGGGAAAAAATAAGAATAAATTTATAAAACCCCCTAGCAGGTTTGTGTATGCTCTATTGGTGTCTGTCTGTTCATCCCAGGAACTCACCCACCCATGTACAGACCCAGGTCACACTGCAAACACAGTCACTAATGGTGAGACAAGAATCATCGCTCCAACCAAAACACACAGAAAGAATTACACAAGCAAATGACTCTAAAAAATTAATCTTCTCTGTAGACCTTCCTCCACACTTCAGATGACAAATCCTCCTCTTCAGGAGACCACCAAATCCCCCCAGTCAGTGCACCAACATGCCGTCCCAATACCTCTTCCCCGCAGAGAGTAGAGTCTCCAGCTGAATAAAATGGGTATTGGTCACAAAACCGTTCATCCTACCGAAGACTGCTCAACTTGAGGCTGTCCAACTCATGAAAAGGAATAAATTCCAGCACAGAGGACTCTCGCCAGGACACGTCCTGCTCCTTGTTGCTCCAGCTGCCCACAACTGTCGCAACCAGGGCAATCCAGCATCACAGAGAAGGACGAAGCCTGCCCGCCTTCGTGCATGCCCTGCTCTGCTTGGAGACGTTCTCCCTCATTGCACATTACCCACAGCAACTTACTCACTGCATTTTAGTTTATTTTAATTACACACAAAATGTATATCTCTCACTAAGAAAATGAGCTATGGCTCTACTGAGCAATTTCACCAACATAACCTCCATTAAGGTCTTAAATACTTCCTTTGCTAATTAAATGAATTGGACCGCTATTGTTTATGAATCACCTTTATATTTGTAGAGCCTTAACCTTTCTTTGGGAAAATACAACTGGCTCTGGAAGGAAAAGATATTTAGGTTTGGTTAGATATGAAAACACTATTACACAAAATCAGTCTGGACATTTCTTCACGTCTTGAAACTTGATCAGTAATTTGGTCTAATTGGTGATCAAGGAAACTATCTTGTGATCAATTAAAGTAATTACCGCATTCCGGCAACACAACCAACCTTAATTTGAGTAGGAGTCTGCACTTCTTCAACTTTAATTAAAAATAATGAAAATTATTATGCAGTCTGCAGTGCAAGATCATTGTCAAGACTGCACTGGTGGGCAGAGTTTATCAGACCATCACACATTTCTTGATGAAAGTGGGACAAGCACTTCACTCATGACAGTGAGACCCAACACAGTCTTGACTTTTACTCTACTAATAACAGGGATCTGCAGTCCCTTGGCCCCTAACAAGAACTTTTTCTGATTTTTCCTTCAAAAATAAAAAGACAGGAGAAAGAAAGGTTTTGTGCATTTTCTAGAAGCCATAAAGAAGTATTAAAATAGACTTTGATGTAGTAAATATTATGAAGTATTCTGGTTTTTCAGTAATAGGCATATTAGACACATTTTCAACCTAACTCTTTTAGGACATATGGGCTAAAATAGTACCCAGACATACAGGGAACTCCACACAAGTAGATCACGCCACCCAAGGGGTGGCAGAGTGCAGAGTCCCTGCAACAAACCATGGAGAGCAATATAAGTAAGGAGTGAAGCAATCCTGCAAGGACAAGATGCCTTGGGTGCACCGGTATGTCTCTTCCCTCTCTTCCCTTCATGTATTTTAAGATCATGAAAGAACGAACTAAAAACTAATGGTGTTTCAGTTGTAACATCAGATTTAAAATGTATGCTAAATATTAGCAGCCCTACTATGTCTCCATGAGGTAAAAATCAGGGCTACTCTTAGAAGAACAAGTTAACCTAAAAAAGTGAAAAAACCCCAAGGTAAACTTAAAAATAATTCAGCTATCTCATAATGTTTTGTGACTGGCCAAGCTGCTATTGAATATAACCTACTATCACAAAATAAGACTTAAGGTTACTTTTGTTTCCTGAGAATGGGAAAACCAGGGCCAGACACTTTGCTGTCAGAAGTGGGAGGAAAGATGAAATTCCATCTGCCCCTCTGCTCCACACAGTGCTGCACAGCTCCGGGAGAACCACACGATCCCGGAGCTAATCTGCTATTATTCTTCCTTTCACACTTCTTAAGCAAGGAATCCATTCATCTTAATACTTTTTAAACATGCTGCTTTTGTACAATGCTTGCCAACATTATCTTGATGAGTTATACATCAAAGACCCAACGAAAGGTCGTTGTGTTATGCTCATACATCACCCACCGCAAGTCCCCCGTGATGGATCACCCCCGTGCATCTCCAGAAGAAAGCAGCTGACAGTACTTGACTTGAAAGTGGAGATATTTAAGAAAAACAGCGGAAAGGCTCAACAATATAACCATGCACACTTTTTATTTGTTTGTTTTAAAACGAAGTGCGCACTCAGGCTTCTTAAATCCTCTGGACGCCCAGCCAAGGAAAGCATGTGCTAATCACAAGTACATTAAGGTTTCTGCCTCCCATCTGTCATTATAACGCTGGAGGTAGCATTAACCCTGACCTTCTGCAGTACAAGGGCTACCTGTCTTCCCTTCCCCGCCACCCAGGCTGCATCTGTACCATTTATCAGTGGGAAATTAATAAATTACTCAGGTTACAGTGACACTGTCATACAGGAGGTGACTACACCTCACACATTTGCTCTCCACTCACCCGAGTAAAAAGTACCCAGGGTACAGCACGTATTCTCCTTAGCAGTTTGACACTTGTAACAATAAAATCAAATCATTAAGGTTCACTCCCTAACTCCAGAAGCTTTCACATATCCAGCTGACATTACTACCTAACAGTGAGCTACAAGCCAGCAGATAAAAGGAAAAAGCTCTTTAACATCAAGCTATTGTAAGTCAGGATCAGCTGCTAGTCACGAGGGCTGTCACAACATTTTCCGTTGTGCTCTCAGGAAAAAATTGGAGTTTATTTTATTTTGATTCTATTTACTCCATCACTAAATATTTTCATCATATAAATATGCATAAGTCATGTCACAAAGCTACACTCTTTATCTGAAAATGACATCATAGTTAAAACACAAAAAAAGAGGAATCTAACTAGTATTTAGGAAGGTGATGGCAGCACAGAAGGACAGGTATTCATTCCCAAAACCATGTGCCCATTTTGGGATTCTTCCTAGTTGGCATCACCGATCTGCCTGAACCATCCTCAGGGACACTGAATCCACATGGCATTCGATATTTTCCTCCTTTTTTTTTGTCTGTGTCTGGATTGATACACAACATAAATCAGGTGAATATCTTCTCATTGCACTCCCCCTTTTTAACATCAATCCACGAACAGTGGGGCAGTAATTAAGAGTGCAAATAACCACGCACCAAAATAGAGCTAAAGTCAGGTTACTCAAGTCCCCCATCTCTCTGCTGAGGCTTCAAGTCATGGACAAGGCAGATCAGGCATTGTGCTTACAATTCCCTACTACCTCCGTCCCACCCCATCCTGGCATGGGCAGCCAGCAGGGTCTGAAGGTGAACAACACCTGATGAACCACTGGTAGAAATTTGGTTTTCTCTTCTTTAGCAGCTCGAGCAGCAAAATATTGTGAACAGAGGCAACCCTCCCATTCCCCAGCATCACTTGTGACTAGGGAAACCAGTGCTTTTAACTCTGAAGGATAAGAATACTAACGACAGGAAAGGATGGAAGAATACTACAAACACCCTGGCATGGACTGAGATGCGATTTCTGTCTTCATAGCAATATCTGCAACTGTAAAAACCCCCACAACTCCAATTTCCAACTGAATTGTCAATGCTCTTCTGTGTTTACAATATTCTTTAAAAATCCATAGCTGACCACTCGCATCCCCCATACTTATCTGCATACATCATTTACACAGAAGTGCAATGCTGCTTTATACTCTAAAAAAAGTTACCTATTTACATTCCTATTGCAGCTGTAAACATCGCTCTCTGTGTTAGATGTGCAGTGGAGAACGTGCAAACTTTTACACCATGTTCTCCAAAGAACGCTCTTTCTGTCTCCCAACACTTGTTTACAATTATGTCAGTGAAGAAACCAGCTTGCCAGCTCTATATCAAACATTTTTGACAGCAAAAGCACAAACACCGATCTATTCTAAGTAGTTTGCCACTCTGTGTAATCTTGGAAAAGGCATTCTTGCCTTTGATTCTAAAAATGTTTATACTTCGTACATTATGCAAATAGTTTTTATATATTAAGAAATAATGCAAGCAAAGCTCAAGTTAAATTAAATTCTTCAACAGTAACCTTGCCAAAGCACTGATTTTCCTATTAAAAAAATTATTCCAATTTGTTGATCTTACATTGGATGAAACATACTGTAACAATCTTCATAATTTATGTCCTGTTGGGACACTATGATTTAAAGTAACATAATACAGACCAGCATCACTGCTAATCTAAACCACCTGACCAGATAAACAACAGTTTCCCCTTCTCTCTTCACTGAGGGTATTTCTGTTTATTGTCATATGATTTACCAATTTGAAGAACATGAAGAATAAATGGAGGCAGAGAGGAGTGGAGCTGGGAGGCACAGCCTTGCCTCAATGGGGATGTTTCTCGCACAGGTACCAGTACAATGTCAAGAGCCACAGGAGATGACAGAAGGCAATTTCAGGAATGCTGTCCCAGGAAAAGCCCACGCTGCTTGTGGCAAAGGGAAGTTTGCACTCACTCAGCACCCTCTAGACCCAGTGCAGCACTAGACACAACACAGTTCTGACAATGCCTGAGATGCAGCTCTCCAAAAGGACTGGAGTTTAAGGCTTCATCTTCCCAGCTCAGCCATGACCTAAGCTATGACATCAAAGAATCAGAATGACAGAATGGTTTGGGTTGAAAGGCAATTTAAAGACCATCTTGTTCTAATCCTCTGCCACAGGCAGGAACGTCTTCCACTGTCCCAGGTTGCTCCAAGCCCCATCCAACATGGTCTTGAACACTTCCAGGGATTCACAGCTTTCCTGGGCAACCTGTGCCAGTGCCTCACCACCCCCACAGGCAAGAATATCTTCCTAATATCCAATCTAAATTTACCCTCTTTCATCTTAAACCTATTAATAGTCATAAAACAGATGCAAGTGTCAGTTGCCCCATCTGAGTTTCAATCGGTTTGAAAAGCAAATTCAAGTATTTTGCCAAGGTTGATGGACATGGATCAGTGCAAGGAAAGCGACTTTGAGGAAGGTAGAGAGCACTGAGCTGCACTTAAATCCTGCTCCTTGCTTTGCTCTCCTCTTCCTCTCAAGCTCATTTAAGTATGTAAAAAACCCTTATGTACAATCTGTACAACAAACCTCAACCCAATCTTTTCTAAGCCTGCTTATATCAGGATTTTACCAACTGCTGAATTTAGGCCTTCTTTCTCTTACTGGTAATAATAAAACATAAAATGTTATATGTATTACCTTCTTCTTCATCACATCTTGACTTTTCCAGCAGCCTACATGCTGAGGATCTTTATTCCTACTCTCCTTTTTATTACGATAAGCGATTGCACCTGGCTTTCATGAACAGAACACAGATAATATTCTTGGTGATTCAATGAACAGACTTCACACCAAAATGAATCACATGTTCCACCAGAAAGATTTATAGAGTTGATGAAGTAGAACTGAGAGAACATGGAGATGTCTTAAGACAGCATAAAAACTTTCTGGAAGTGATAAAAGTTTCAATGTCAATATAACCAAAGTAGAAAATACATTCATTTGTTTATAGGTAGATAAATATAATTATAGTTGCCCATAACAACTTCTGCGAAGTAAGTAGATTAAATCCCAACCAAACATGGAACTAGGTCATGTGGTATTTGTAATGTATCATTTCATATCGAAATATTCAAAATAAATGCTTTTATTTTTCCCTTTTTTCCCCAGTCCCTCAGAACTTATAAACATAGACTAATAAATATTATTTTATTCATTAAAAAATGTAGATCTCTAAATTACATTTTCCAGAAAAAAAGAGGGAAATAATCCCAGGTTTCAGGACTGAACTAGAACACGGAAGAAATCCTCCAGCCATGTCAAAACCTCAGTGTGGCTCTCCACCTCCCAAGCCATTTTTGTGTGCTTTGTGTTAAAAATGGAATATAAAGGTTGCACTTAGGAGGTTTGCACCAAATAAAATAGCAATTTCAAGAAACATGACTTTTTAAAATGAGCTTTTTGCACCCTACCTAAAAACATGAAGTAACACACTGAAGTCCCCATTTACTGAGCACCTGCTAAAGTAATCAGGCACTTAACATAATAAACTCTCTTGGCTGCACAACTGAAAGAACAATGATAATTTGACTTGTTAAAGCTAATGTTTGGTCCAGCAAATGAAACTCCTGGCTGTACTGTAATAAAGCCACCACACAAACCACTACAAAAATAAAGTAGTAACAAGGTGAAGGGAGTCCCCCGTTCCAACCTTCTGAATTCAGGCACCTGAGCCCTCTAAGGCAGAGGGCAATGAATCATCCTTGACAGCACAGTGCCAGCCCGTGACATGAAGGTATCGTAAACCAGAGCAAATCAGAATTAATTTAAGTGAATGCTCCACTTCCAAAAGCTTCTCAAACCCCCTGACTTTCATAGAGTGCAGGTATGGTGTAGAAGAACAGAGGAGTTCATTATCCCATCACACCGCATTTTGGATGAAACACATTTGACTGGAGCAGAACAAAATATTCCGCTATTCTCCCTAATGTTTGTTTTCACTCATATGAGAAGGAATGATTTCATTCTGTAGACATGAAAGTGAAGTTCATATGCCATCCCTGTTGTTGATAACACAGAGATGCTCAGACAAAATTCTCCTTGGTCTTTTGGCCAAGATTACACATACTATCAGTTTAATATCCAAGATCTCTGCTGAGCATCCAAGGGCAATCATATCCTGCCTCTGATAATCCTCTAAATCTCTGCCATTTATGATCCTAGGAACACATCAAAGAGTGATAAGAAAGGCTTTGCTTTATGATGGATTAAGAGAAGTTGGTCTCATGACCATTTCATCTTCCACTATCCTGCCAGCTTTTTTGGTTTAGTTTGTTTTTTTAAAGAAAAGTTCAGCAATTCAAACATGCAACAGAGAAAACACGATGGAGATGTGAGGGATTTGGACAGGTCTTCCCATCATTCTCTTGGCCAAGCCAGAAGCTAAAAACATCTAGAGAGCTGCAATAAAGCAAACTAAGGACCATTTACCGCAGATCCAGTCAGGGAATCGTTTCACTCAACTGAACTGCTGAAGGTGTCCTTCTGTACTGTCAGAACAGGTTTTAATGTTTGGACACCTTTTATAGTAGAAGAGTTTAGATGATATGCAGGGCCAGTGGACTCAGCAGGAGACCTACCTGGGCCAGCACTGGCAGGCTTCTAATTTATATTGCACCATAAAATTCAAATGCTATCTAGCAAACAAGACATTTCAAGTCTAGAAACAACAGATCATTTGGAAAAAAAGAGTAGGACAGACCAAGCATCTTCCCAGACAAGATGGGGCATCCTTCAAGCTCTGCACAGTCGGGTCCCTTGCCTGGTTTGCCATGCCCGCTGTTCCCTCTGGGATCTGTAGGTCACCTCGACCTGAGCTTCATCTCCTGTCTCTGCTATTTGGAAGAACGGCTGGAGCAGGTCACAGAGAAAAGGAAAAAAGCAGCTACACTAAGTTGTGTTATCAATGACAAGGCTCACCTAACTGCCAACAATTCAGATACTCAACCTGCACTTCACATTATCCACCATCTTCAGACCCCTTCTTATGCCCCAAGCACATGCCTGGAAGTGACAGAGTATGTTTGATGAGCAATATTTTGAGAAGTTCCATGGGGTTTTTGTTGGTTGTTTTTTTACTAGAACACAAAGGCTTCTCCAGGCAACCCACACTGCTTGTACATTGGTACATCTGGAAATGGGGACACAGGCTCAGGAGGGGAGGCAAATAGGAATTCTGAGTCCTCCAGTGAACATCAAATTTCTTTTAGAAATTCATATGAGCACACCACAAAGGAAAATCCTTTGTACAAATCTTGGGGTTTTTTGTTGGGCGTTACAAGTTGCGTGCATAAACCCAACATTCTGGGCTTGTACAGTTAACAGTATTTTTGCTCACTACAAGCACCCACCCATTATAACACAGAGTAAATATTCCCTCAACCAGGGACACCTTGGACATACATAGACATATATTTAACTGTCTGTTGCTATTCTCATCCCAGTCTGAGGAAAATCACGGTAGATCACGCAATCAGGACTTTTTCCACTGATCCTAGGAATAAATAACATTTTCCTACAAAGCATCCTTAGCAATAAATAAATCCAACAGTGCAGTGCTGAGTCAGCACAGGGCTTCCCACTGATAACTGTGTTCCCATCAAACCCCTCTGAGACATCACAACCAGCTTCATGTTTGTCCAAAATTACTTTTCATCTCAGCCAAACAAAACTAAAAGAATAAAGGGCAAGGGGAAGAAGAAGAAAGGAAGCTCTCCCCCAAAAAAACCCACGTGAAGCGGGTTTGTAGCTTTATAAAAGAGGGCTAAAAAACCTCCACACGCCTCGCCCTGATAAACCACGGCCCTGCCAGTGGCTTTTCAGAGCAGATGTAACGTTTTAGCCAAACGTGATTGTTTGTGAAAGAAATAATTCTGATCAAAACCCGAAATTGCAGCCAGCAGAAGAGCTGCACTTCGTCACGCTAATCCGCCCTGACGGGGAGCGGCGAGCGGAGATTCCTACTGCGAGAGGAGCAGATGCGAAAGGTCAGCGCTGGCCCGTGACTTCAAACCCCTTAACGTGTAAAACAGTGTGCATTAAAGCCTGAACCGGCTCACGGCGGGATTAACGGATGTCCGCTAAGTGGGTTTGATGTGCTTTTGGTGAGTAATGGTTAATTTTGAAATAGGGGCATTGTAGTTTTATTTTAGTTTATTCTGCCAGCCAGAGTCCATTTTTAATTACAGCTGCAGAGAATAATATCCCAAAGCACGTCGCTCCTTTGTGGGAGTATGAGAAGGTGAGAGCTGCTGGTGCTAAAGGCAATTTACGGTTTGAAACTGTAGGCAGGCATTGCTCCAAAAACAAGGGGATGCAAGAGGTTAAACAACCAGGATTGCATTTAACCAGCATCATTCCAGTGCCCCCATAAAAATAAATTTTATTGCATAAAGGAGTTTCTAGAAACCAGTTTTCCTTAACTGAAAAGATAAAAACATTCATCTGACTGACCATCTTCTTCAAAAGAGGCAATCATACTCGCATTTTCCCAAATAAAGCTATTCAACTGAATTCAAACCCATTGAATTTTCCATTCATTTTTCAAAGGTGTTTTATCATGGAAAGTGCCCAAACTGTAGCTAAAATTAGGTTGACCTGCTCCCATTTGCTCTCTTTGAGCACTGTCCACATGGCTGTAAGTACATTTGTTCTGTCTAATTGAAAAAATCAATTGGTGCAGCTGGAAAAAAAAAAGGAGAAACATTTCTTTTGCTACAAATCTACAAGACAGCTTGTGAGATCCAAAAGACATTTTGACAAATAATTTCTTTTGCATTTTCAGATCAATGCATGCAACAAGCATAAGACAAATGCTGTAATAATTTTTACTTGAGTGATAATAAATCCATCTGCTAAGAAAAACATTTGTATTGGAGCCAACTGGAGAGCAGCCCAAAGGTCAACTGGGCAGATTTTAAGCAGTGGAGTGCATAAAAGGAGATACAACAGGTCTACCGAGGGGGGAAGACTCAGCAATTAGAAACACCACACCCCAATAATTATAAACAATAAAATAATGGTTTAATTTAGGGAGAAATATGACTTAGCTCATCAGGAAAATGAGTATCCCAAATTACAGTTAAGTCACAAAAAACCCCAAAACTGATGCAAACTCTACCACAACCAGGATGGGACATTTTGCATGATGAAGGAGATGAAGGACATATGACCACTCTCAAGTCTTCAATTTAAAGACAATTATTTTTATTTAAACATGATTAATATTGTGACATTTTAAATAACCCTGGTGGCCTGATACCACTGGCAGTGCCATGACGAAATTATAATGGTGACATGGGTACTGTAACAGCACTTGTCACAGGCAGGTGGGACACAAGGTTGTGGCCTCTGCACACACAGACCCTGGCAAAGAGGAGATGGGATACTCCACAGCACAAAGAGGAACCATCACCTAAAGGGGCTACAGGAGAGACTGGGAGGAACCTCTTACAAGGGCATGGAGTGACAGAACAAGGGGCAATGGCTTTAAAGTGACAGAGGGCAGGGTGAGATTGGATACTGGAATGAAATTCCTCCCTTTGAGGGTGGTGAGGCCCTGGCACAGGGTGCCCAGAGAAGCTGTGGCTGCCCCATCCCTGGAAGTGTTCAAGGCGAGGTTGGCTGGGGCTTGGATCAGCCTGGGATAGTGGAAGGTGTCCCTGTCCATGGCAGGGGTTTGGAATGAGATGACCTTTGAGATCCCTTCCAACCCAAACCATTCTAGGATTCTATGGGTTTGTACACCGCAAGCCATGATGGCCATGAGAAGAAAATAAATACCTTATTTCCCAACTCCCAGCAGCAAAGATTTAATTTCTTCCTAGACACAACCAGATCACACATTTCTACCACTACAGACCTCCAAGCTTTGCACAACTTCTCACCACTGACTGCCAATTAACTGGAAGCATCACTGGATACAGAACACACCGACCAGAGGACCAGTGTCATCTCCTCTTTCCCCAAGGCAAAGGAAGGAGAATCATTAGCTTCCAAACAAGCCATCTCCCTGGAAGCTCGCATTTCATTTCCCCCAGACCCTGCACTACCTTCGTCCCACGGGCAGTGCCAGGCAGTGGCACAGGCAGGTGGATCATGTCCAGGTCCCACAGCTGCACCCTGACCTGCCGACGCAGAGGCGAGACTCTTATTTACTCAGTCGATCCCAAGAATAAACTCGAGGAAGGTGTGACCATCCAGGAATCATATATTTTTACTGTGCTCTGCTCTGAGACACTTGATGCAGTTCATTGACCGTGTTTCAGCCTCCAGGTTAACTTCTGCCAGCCCAAAAACTTCACTATCAGTTTCTAATAAAGGAAAATGTCAACAGGCAAATACACCAGAAATTCATTATTTTCAGATACAAAGATATTCTCAACTCTGTAAACCCACTCATAAATAATTCTGATTTATTGTAAATCGGTTATTGTATTCATAAACGCTGGGAAGTTAGTGAACAACATAACTACCAACAGAAATATTTTCATAACTTTGCACGTGCACAAATCACAGCATATGGAAGAGGACTCAAAGTATAATGGAAAATGAAGCAGTTTCAGAAAGCCTATATGAAAACCAGCACCTACCTAGGTGGATAAAAAAATAATTTATTTTCAGTCGACAGGCAATCAAATGCAAAACTCTAGCAGAAGGAGCAGGCAGAGCAATACTACATTAAAAATAGCAATTCCCCCCAAAATGTACAAAAATGGGTCCAACTTTTGATTAGCAGAAGTGACAGTCGGGCTGAGACTGCTCAGGCTTTAAGGTTAAACACAACTGACATAGGCTGCACCTGAATCCAATCACTCCTTGGGCTCTGAGAAGATTCACACGCGAGGACTAAATTTGTCACAAATGGGTTGGTTTCCGATCCTCCTGTAGCCGACTTGCTTTATTCTGACCCCCATTTAACAAATCAACTTAATGGGCACTGGGAGTGCTATAAAACTTAACAATGGAGTGATTTTAACTTTTAAAATATAGTTATGAAGCAAAATGTTGGAGAGCTCCTTCAATACTGGAAATCAAATTAAAACTAGACATTTTTTAACAGTCTTGACAGATATAATCCTAGTTACCATGTAAATTTATGGTAAGCTGCTGTGATATTAGCCACAGGTGCTACTTTTAATATATGGCCTGCATCTGGCTGGGAATAAAATATCTCAGGAGGACTGAAAATGACCTCACTATCAGACAATGGAGAAGAAAAAAAACACAAGACCGCTGTGGCATATAAAAAGCTGGAGATGTGGTCCACAACTGAATATTTACCATAAAATTCATTTTAAGTCTGCAGATTGTAAGCTAAAGTTTTCAATACATAAAAGGTGTGGACCTTTTTCAGACAAACAGCCAAAAGATTAAGTACATAAAGTGGCAATGAAATACACTGCCTATATGTATAAAACCAGTTTTTCCAATCTCTGATGAATGTAGAAAACAAAGCAATGTGCCAGGAGTAGAAAAAGGAAGGATGGATGCAGATTATATTGCAGGGACTGGCACCAAGTACTGCCATCAAAAGAAATCAAGAGTATGCATTGCATATCCTACCAAATTCATTTGGATGTGTAATTGGGAATCACACAACAAGAACCATCAATTTAAAGGAACAAAACTGAGCACGTCTCCCTACAGACAAAGGAAAAAAAATTAGCATTACCAGGAGGGAGAAAACAGGTATGTACCTTAACATGCTCTGCCTGATTTTTTTTTTTTCCAGATTCCAACCAAGAGAGATAGGCAATCGGGAAAGGAAATGCACAGTGAGAATAATAATTTATTTAATACTCCTAGATTTTTTGCACCTCTTTAAATATGTTCTCAAAACCCAAGTCAAAAATTGCACTGAGACACATGTGCCTCTACTCTCAGTGCACACCACTTCCGTACTGTCCCCTCTACTCAGGCTCATCTTCCACCTCCATCCTCCTGCCCCAAAAGACAAAAAATGTGTCTGAAATACCTTTCAAACTCTTCGAACATTTGATTTCCTGTCATTTTAGAAAATGACGTTAGAGGTCTTATAGAGACTTCCTACATGATCTTTTTTTTTTTTTTTAAACAAACTTAATTAAAAACTTACCCTATAAAGGAAAGCAGCTGTAAATGCTGAACCTGACCATCAGCAAACTTGCCCACCTTTGTAATTTCCTAACTGCATTTGCTGCCTTGGTGTGATTACCTACGGAAATGCAATCACACAGGCAGTTGCCCCTTAAACCCTCTGGTCAAATCCAACCAAGTCTGACAAGAGACATGGAAGTCTCAGAGCTAAGATGTTCCTGCAAATTCAGGGAAAGTGAGCAGCTGGATACAGGACCCAAACGGAGCACTTGGCATCCTGCACTCACAGCCCTTCACAGCTGCCTGCCCAGCCCAGAACTGGGCTTGAGATGAATCTGGGAGAAATTCACATCTTTAAACCAGGCCTGTCCCCTCTTCCAGATCACTGCTCCCAAGGTGAACTGACCTGGAATGCTGGGACAAGTTACCAGCACGATCTGGAGGCATAAATTAACTTTCTATCCCAACTCCCAATTTTGTCTGAGCAGACTGGAAGCAGAGGGCTTGCTCCACTGGAAGAAAACCATTTTGTTTCAGTAGCACAAAGATGAGAATGGACGAGAGCGTCCCTTCGTGATGCTACATCACGGCCTGAAAGCCTCACCAGCCACTCTTCTCTGCCCTGCCGCCTGAGAGACGGGCCCCAGAGAAGCTCCCTGATGTGGCTGTGAGGTCTGTAGAGGCGCACGAGCACGCAGATCCATAGCAGGGATTGGGACTTGCCATGGAGTGCTCCAAGCCCACCTCCTCTCCAAAACCTCGCTCACAGCCAGACGTTTCTGCCAAGCACATGTTCCTTGGGAAACGTGACTCAACCCAGGGGCTCCTGAGTGAGTGCACCCCATTGAGGGTCCTGGAGGCAAAAGACTCCAGTGTTAACTCATCAATGCCTACCTGCCACTCCACAGTGGCAACAGCTCAGGGCAATTGCAAGGCATAAGGAGGAATGGATGCATTGGTGCCATCAGCACAGCTCTTCTGGACACAGCACTCTTCTCTACAGCTGAATTGTGTTTGCATTTTTCCCCCCACCACTGGTGTATTTTATTTTATACAAGGTGCAGAATACCCACCCACCAGAAGCCTACCTCACATAATGGGAACATACAGCCAGTGCCATCCAGTCCCCCAGGACTGGTGCTTGGTGGGCATCCACAGCAACAAAACCAACAAAGAGCTTTCAGCAGGAACCCCAGGCTGGTTTTCAGCTTATTTCGGAGAATTGTACCACCAAAGCCCATTTTCATGAAAATGTATCTTCAGACTAACAAACACAATCAGTGCTTTCAAATTCTGGGTTACAAACTAATTCCCTGAGCCAGAAGTGTCATTAGCTTGTCAGCCTTACAAAGGCAGCTCACTGCTGATCGCTTTTAACTGAGCTAATCTCAGTCTGAAAGCTTCAGGAATCTAAATAACTCTTGTTTCACAGAAGTCTCATTTCATTCTCATGCTGAAAATAATATACATAAACCAAGCGCATGTCTACACATTTGCACAACTTTATAATAAAAGTTGTGTTTATATTCTTAACATCTGTTGACATACAGACTTTGTAAACCTGGCACAGATTTTGAAGCCACAGAATTTTCCATGCATCATGAACATTATCTGCAAGAAGCAATAAAAAAAAAAAAAAAGAATACATTAATCATACCAATATCATCTGCAAAACATAAATTTGAAATACCTTTCATGTCATCTCAACTACTTTTTTTTTGTATTTTTGGGGGTGGTTTTTTCTTTCCACACCTGATTTTATGCCATCTGTAAAAGGACAGCAAGAAGATCACTGAGGAAATTACATTTCTCAGTCCTTTGACTTTTACTAAACACTTTAAATCCTGTAAATAGAATATTTATTACATTAAATGAAAGCAGTTGTACCTACAAGTTCCATTTTTTCATTGCAGGAGTAAATTCTCCCAAACTACAAGGCCGGTATACCTCCACTTTTGTCATTTGTTTCCTAGGTTGTAGTAAACACAATATTTACTAATAGTCATTATAAATACAAGCATATGTGCATACTTTAATAAAATCAAGCATACATGCATAATTTTAATTTATTTTCAGCTTCAACTTATCGAAAGGCAAATACCTGCTCTCTAATACCAGCTAAAGATCTAATGCCCTTGGGATCTGCATGCTGAGCCTGCTCCTGGACTATGGGAATAGGAATGACTTCTGCACTCTGCAACTCAAAGGGGACACTGCAATAAATCCATAAAAATCAACAGGTGAAATTCTGCCCTTAGATATTCACATCTAAGCTTGATCCAACCAGAGCTGCCCAGAGCACCCACCCACATGGCTTTTTCTCCCAAGTGGGGGCAGAAAGTTCCGTTTTGAAGCCAGTTCCCAGCCTCTGCCCTCATTTCTGCCTTACATCCATGAAAGCAGCTAAGAATGAAAGACACTGTTCTAATATCTCCCAAACAATTCAAGTGGTAATCTTTTAAAGCACTCTTCCTACGACTACAGGTACTAGAAGTATAAACATATAGTTCATAATTACCAATAAGCTTCTTTAAATATACTCAACTTCCTATAGTGGTATGTGCTCCATCCACCTTCAGATCAGGAAGATAAATGGATATCTACCCATGCTGTAAGATAAATCTACACCATCAAAAAAAAAACAACTTTGTACATTTTTGTCAAAGCAATGCGTTTTCCAGATATCTGCTGGTGCAGGACACTGATTTGTCTCCTTACCTGTCAGACAGGGACTGTTTAAATCCATCTGATCAAACCAATTTACTCATTTACAGTGGGCAAAACCACTTTTTAATTAACTTTGGGGGCAACTTCATTTCTAGTTGTGCTGAACCAACAAAGACTTTGACCATAGCCAGGCAGAGATGCCATTTAATATTCAAAGGCAGGAAATCTCAACTCTTCCAAGGGTCACTTCTATCCCACCAGTGTCAAACGTGCCTCATTCCTGGTTGCTTCAGCCCCCCGCTGCCTGCAGATCTCACCAAGGCTTCCTGTGAGCTCCCTCTCATGGGCTTCTCCCCTTCACTGCCCTCTGAATGAACTGATTTGGTTCTATTTGCTCTGTATTAACATTCAGGTTAAAAATGTACTCAGGGCTCTGGACGTGCTCCCTGGAGCAGCACTGTCCTGCTCATGAGCTGGATTTTCCTGCAGTTGTTTTCTCTTTTGCTTTCACCCAGCCCAGTGGGGCTGGGATCACCTCACCCACCTTCCCTCTACTGCCTCGGCTTTCCTTACTGTGACAACTACTGAAACAGCGAAAAAAAGAGCCAGTGTTACAAATTGTTGATTATCCAGCTTACTGTGGTTTCCTAAAACATCTTGTTCTGGGTTTAGGCACGGCCATATAAATATACAGCTCACAGCACAGCTCCTGGTCCCTACACACACCAGCAAACCCATGGCATCCCCAAACTGGTGCTCGCTGTGTCCCTCCATAGTGAGGGAAAGAACCAGCCCAGGGAGATCCATCACCCCAACAAACCCCTGGGAATTCTCTCCCTCCCGAGAAAGAGCTCACCTCTCCCTCAGAAATAAAACAGAAGGGAAATGCATGCTCTGGGAACGTGACTTTTTCTAAACAATGTCATGATTCCTCAGAAGGGAATTTACAGGGGAAAGTAGCTGAACACGGATCTCAAGACAAATTCACTATTTCTAAAGCAAGTTTGTAACTGATGTCCAAGACAAGTTCTTGTGAGCCTGAGATGTGGCTCAGGATCCTGTCTCCAAACAAAAATGCAGTGATTTAAATAAAAACCAGCACTCTTCGTGCCAAAGACACTGCAAGATCAGCTATTACAACTCAGTCAAGGATATATTAGAAAATTGTCTTCCTGCTTAGAAGGTGAAACACGTCCTATTTTCCCCACCTTACTGGCCAGAAGTTTCTGTTCTTATATTTACCCGTTTTTCTCATGTATTTCCCTGACAAAAACGATCCCCACTGCCCATCAGTTATGTATTTCCAGCATTTATTTATGAGTGCTAGTAATGAAAAAAAAAAAAATCAGGATCACATACTGCTTTGTCTGATTCCACAATACCAACCTTGACCCTGACCTGAATATTATAATCAAGAAACTGTAACATTAGAACAAATCTACTTATCAACTACAAAATGGAATTAATTTACTCCACCTAATGAGATCAGAATCTGAGAGCAATTCATCAGGGCAAATCCAAGAGGATTTGGCCCCACCAGGATACTCCCAAACTTCTGAATATAAATATTTTCCCATCAGGATCGTATGGAAATTAAAGCAATTACATTTCCTTTATATTAAAAGTGGCATGTAACAATCATTACCTGATTAAAAGTCTTGAAATTGAACTCCTTGTAGATGGCATCTCTTTCTCCCAGCTCAGACCAGCCTGAAGCTTTGAGATCCAGTAAAACTTGGTTCCTTTCCTCTGTCGTCAACCAGTGAGACTGGGAGGACTATTGAGGGGGAAAAAAATAAAGGCACGAGTGAGGCTGAGGTTCTCTTTTGTACAACAGTAAGAAAACCACACGATGAAATTGTGGTTATGTATTGTGCAAAGGTGAGGATGTGGAAAATTCACTGTGCAGTTTCTTACTGTTTGTAATTTCTCAGACCAGTTTAACCAAAACCAGCCAAACCCTGCCATTTCTGTTTGGGCAGGTAAGTTTGGCCAAGTGCTTTTTGTACAAAACTAGTTAAAAGCAACGAGCTCTTTCCCAGGAATGAAGATGGACACCAGTATACCTGTACCCTTGGTCGTCTGAATTATGCAGATGTTGTAACACCACATTTAATTTTCAAATGTTCCACTCTCTGATAAGTAATGGGCGGTTTATATTATTTGCTAAATGTACAATTATAAGGCTAAAAGAGGTATCAGGAAATACCTGTTTCAAAAGAGAGAAGAAAAACAGGAGATTGCACTCTACCTACTTTGTATTTTAGTATTTTAAGAAAGCAGGAATGGACTTTAAGACAGCACACGCTATGGAGTTCTACAAGGAACAAAGAGCTTTATAACTAAATGAAAAGAATGACAATGCAGACACAATTACAAAAAGTCTGAAGTTACTGGTAAAAGCCCTGGATTCTGCAAAGCACCAGTGTTTAAGTATGGCTTACTTGAAGTGACAGGAGTCGTCCTGATGCCACTGGGAGCACAGACATGACAGATTAACACTCTGCTTAAATATCTGAATCGGGGGCTGAACCACACACAAGACCAGAGCCAAACACAGAGGAACGTTCTGTGGGGCCTTTGGAAGAGGTTTGATACCTTTTCTAAAAGCAGGGACTAAGAGCATGAGCCTTTTCTCAGACGATACATTCTGAGAGATGGGTCTCAGACTCTCATGATAAATGCTTTAGTGGGAAGAACCTTTCTATCCAGTACGGCTACATTCATATTGTTAGTCTTTATTTTAGCAGCTGGCCCAGCTTTGTGAGATCCTCCAGAAGGCAGTTTTGCTCCGGAGGTTCACTCAGACGTGGGAGGTCTGCCACCAGTGAGGACCTGCCACGAGCTCAGGAGCTCAGGATTTTCCACTTTTGCCAGCCGGTGCTCCAGCGGGAGCCTCGGTGCCACCAGATGGGGCTGTGAGTCTGAGCAGAGCAGGAATTAACGCAATTAATGCGACCTGAGCAAGGCCTTAAGATGCAGGAAGACCAAGGAGCAACATTTTCATCAATAACATAGGACAAAAACCCCCAAATGGGATAAAACAATCTAACAACATCACTGTTGCTGTTTGTGTTTAGGGGGATACAGAGATGTAACAAGACATGGGTTTTACAGGTCCCAAACCAAACTAATTTAGGCTCTTTACACTTCAAACACAACTCTGGGCTTGCAAGAACAGAGATTTCAGATTTGTCATTGCTATAACTGCAGCCATAGGCATGAATTTCTTACATTCTTTTTTTTTTCCAAGCATATACAAAAACCACCAAAGCCAAAGGCTGTTTTGAAATGTACTGTTTTATCTGGCACGAGATGAAATTAGTCTGCAAATGCACAAAAAATCTTGGGGTTGGGTGTGTTGAGATATCAAAGTCCAGGACTGTGACCAGGACGCAACACAAAGTCCACTTCTCTGGCTGGCACAGAGATGTCCTGTGCCAGCTCTGGGGACACTGCGGTGCCTTCCTGACACCTCACCTGACAAGAGGCCATCGACAAGACAATGCTGTGACTTGAAATGTGATCACAGAGTTTTTTATAGGAATATGGAGACCAAGTTTGATGCCGGCCCTGATAAACACTGAGCACGTTTTGCATTGTGGAGGTCACGTCCTGAGTCAGACCCTTAACACATCATGGTGTTCAGAAATGAAGCAGAAAGCAGCTTGTACAAGGTAAAAGATAAAGTGGGAGATTCCAATTGCGTTTCCACGCTCATACCCCGCAGCAGCATGTCACGGGCATGGCCAGACCCCCAGGGAAGCAGGAACGGGCACCGGGTGCCAATGCTGACTGAGCATCCGAGGTGTTGGCACCTGACTCACACTCGGGCCAAGGGGCTGTCGGGTGGTGGGGTTGACCAAGGGATCAATAATGTTTGTTTGGAGGAAGCTCAGGGAAAACAGTCAATAACTACAAAGAAAATTAGAACTAACTCTCACGCCTGAGGGGCGAGGGTTGAACCCTGGACATGTTGTTCATTATTAGCTTTGTGTAAAATAAAATAGTCAGCCGTGAGGTTGGATGGCTGTGGGACACAGGGAGAATCACAGAATTATTTGGGTTGGAAGGAACCTTAAAGCCCATTTTGTTCCACCCCCTGCTATGGGCAAGGGCACCTTCCACTAGACCAGGCTGCTCCACGCCCCATCCAGCCTGGATGAACACTTCCAGGGATGAAGCAGCCACGGCTTCTCTGGGCAGCCTGCACCAGGGCCTCACCACTTCCACGGAGAAGAATTTCTTCCCGATATCCCATCTAACCTTCTATCAGTGTGAAGCCATTCCCCCTTATCCTTTCCCTCCACGCCCTTGCCCAAAATCCTCTCCAGCTCTCCCCTAGCCCCTTCACGTACTGAACGGTGGCAACCAGGTCTCCCCGCAGCCTTCTCCAGGCTGAGCAATCCGAATTCCCCCAGTTCCGAGGGAATAGGGCAGGGGAACTGACCCGAGGCCGCGGCCTGTCCGTGTANCCCGCCCCCGCCGCGCCCCGCGGGAGGAGCCGCAGCCCGCGGCGGAACCGGGAGCTGCGGGCGCGCCGGGAGCGGGGGAGACCGAGGGATAGGGGAAAGGGAGCTGCGTGCGCCGCAACAGCCGCCCGGGGCGGCGGGCGGTACCGGCAAAGCGGCCATCGGTCAGGAACGGGGAGGCTCAGGCACCGCATCGCTCTGTGCAGCTCCCTGGAAGGAGGTTGGAGTCGGGGAAGACCCATCTCTTCTGACGTGCCTGCAGTGAGAGGACCAGAACTGGCCTAAAGCTGAGATAGGAGGATTCAGATAAGATATTAGGAGAAACTTTTTCACTGTCGGGGTGGTCAGGCGTTGGACCGGGCTGCCCAGGGAGGTGGGGGAGTCACCATCCCTGGAGCTGGTTAAGAGGCACCCGGATCTGGCGCTGGGTGATGTGCCTCAGGGGTTACAGCGGCGGTGCTGGGTGGAGGGTTGGACTGGACGGTCTAAAGGTCTCCCAGCCCTGATGATGTCCTGATCTGTGATACCCACCCGGGAGGAGAAGGGCCGAGGGGAGCTGCCGGCCGCGGGTGGATTCTGTCGCGCTGTGAGCAGGCAGGTGCCATTTCCACCCCCTGGGACAGCACAGAAACAGCCCCGTTCTGTTTGTAAACACTGTTTGTAAATCCCTGTTTCTTTAGCGGTGCAGAGATGAGCATCGGGGACAATCCAGCCCTGGCCTCTAAAACGAACCAGATGGCAGAGGCAAGAATGGTCCAATTATCATTCACAATCTTTATTAATAACACCCATCCTAGCTTTATCTTCAATCACACCAAAGTTTTAGTGACAGAAACTAAAGTTTCAGTGCAGCTTCGTTTTTGGACACAGATATACAGGACCTCTGGTTTCCAGAGGAAAAGACAGAGCCAGCAGAGAAATACCTGAAGAATCACGTTGCAGGGATGTGAGCTTTCTGTCAAGCAGTAAAGTCTTAAGACTGTTTTCTTTTTTTTTAATATTAGTTTAATTTGCTCTCTAAAGCTCCCTCTCAGGGTACTCTGACAAGCCTCCACCATGATAAATGCTAGGCAATCAAATAATCCAAACCCCACACAACATGCCAGTCCATACCTTATCCAAAGCCCTCCATACTAATCATAACTAAAAGAACCCATCAATTCTTTATGTAGCCTCAAATGGAGTGTGGAACTAGCAAACATGGTACTAGAAATTTAAATAAACATCAAGACTGGTCTTGCTAATTTAGGCAGGTGAGCTGTAGTTCAGAAATCACATGTTTTTACTTCTGAAATAAAGCAACTTAAAAGGTTGCACTAAAAACCTGATTTATTTTTTTAAAAAAGGACAATTAATACAATTTCATCCAAAAGGAATGTGGTAAATACGTTGTATACACACACAGAAATAGTGAGGTGAGCTTGGGAAGTGACTCTAAATCTCATAAAGAACTGCTACTAAGTCAAAACTCAAAGCAAAGTGAATGAGAAAACCAGCACTGGACCCCAGTGCCAGAGATGGGAACAGTCACCTCCATGGGAGTGAAAAATCATTCAAAACACCTTCACAGTTTATTTTATGGACAGTCAAACTAACATACCAACACCTCCCTTCACCAGTGTTTTCCTTGCAGTGCCATGCACAGACCAATGTGCTATAAAAATCTTCCCTGATCTACAAAGCTCAGGGAGCTCTTCAAAACAGCAAATTAGAACTGTACCACTAATTACATTAAAGTCCATTAAAAAGAAGTCAATCGGAGCAGCTTAATAAATACTTTAGTTCAATGCTTTTTCATACTTGTTCACTTACCACTGTAATCACCACAAATGTGCTTGTTACAGATCCAGCAGTTGATAAATAAAGCCAATTTTTAGTCATTATTATAAATTACAACCAACAAATTCAACAGTTCATTCTTAAGTACTTGTAGTCCATAGAAATTCCCACTTTACCAGTAAGTGGAAAATTTTGTCCCTGTTTCAGCATCTGAGGTTATTCCTGATGTTCGTGCTCTTGTCCTGGGATGAGCCAGCGGATGCTCTCGGTGCGAACGGTGGCGTACATGACAAAGCCGGCCAGGAAGAGCACAGAGAACAGGAGCAGCCAGTCTATGCCCTTCGTCAGAACGCTTGGCAGGGGCCCCTCCCAGTCTTCCTCTGTCACAGCCACATCACTTTTAGCTTCTATCCCTAAAAAACAAAGCACTTGGTCAACATTGTAATTGCTAAATACAGAGAAGCTGGTTCTATCTGGAGCTTTGTTCCTGCTCTCAGACACAGGTAGACTTAAAATTTTGGTGAGATGGCCCTTGTACATGAACATATACCCAGCATATGATTTACTTACATAAAAGCTTAGCAATTTTTATGTGTATTTTCGTAACAGGAGAAGGCTTGTTCTGTCCTCCCATAGCACAGCCTTGGATAAGTTTGTGGGGTTTTTTCAGCACATGGAAATTTAATTTAGAGTGTTTTTTCAGGATTCTCATTTTTGTGCGTTTCTGGAAATGCAGATCCAAATAGCACTTCAGTGTGGATTAGAAGAGAGCCAGCTGGCTGGCAAAGAGAGATTAATTTATTTCATTCTCAATTAAATCTTTGGGCAGGAAGATGTGCTCCATCCTTCTGGTAGCCTCTTTAGCTAAACTCCACTGTTCCCCCTGCTCTGTGGCAGCAGCCCAAGGAGCTGAGTTTCTGCTCTCAGCACAGGCTGAAATCTAGCTCACAGCAACAACTGATTACGTGAACCTCTGTTGGGTCCTCTCAGGGTCTTTATGACATTCACTTTAAAGAACACACACAGGGACAGGGAAGCCCAGTTTGTACCTTAAGGCCAGCCTGTTCTTCCCACTGATGGACCAGGGCTGATTTACACACCTGTTTGGTTAAAGATGAAGTCTTTCAGGGTTTCCAACGTTCTGTCTGTATGATTAAATCTAGCCATAGGTTTTGCACCTTGGAAAAGGAGGATATTTGGCACAGCCACAGTTCCAAATCTAGTTGATAAACTGCATAAAGAAAAAACAAAGCATGAAGGAAATTAAATCTTCTGGAGGAAGAAATAAAGACAGTTACAATACAGAAAGTGCCAGTTTCACTAAATAAAATTGTCACTTTATGTAGGAAAAAGAAGTCACTCCTGTTTTTAAAACTCAAAGCTAACAGAAATAAACTGCAGCTAGAGCATAGGGAGTGTGAGTTACCTGCTGTGCTGGGACGCATCCAGTGCAAGGAAGCGAAGAGTTGGAAATGCTCGGGGCAAAGAGTTAAAATGAGGTGCCAGGCTGGCAGAAAAGCGGCACCACGGTGTGTAGAACAGGACCAATGTACAATCACTGCTGTTTGGGTTTAGGAACTCCATCAGGTCCTTGGAGAAAGCACAAGAACATGGACAATTACATATTTAGCAGAGTTAAATTCTGTGTAGGGATGCAGCATTCAGCAATCAATTAGATACTTGGCAATACTGACCAAGCAGCTGCACCTTTTAAAACAGGTGGAGAATTGTATATAACCTTTTTTAAAGGTTGTTTTTAAAATCTATTACTTAAAAATATACATACACATAACTGTAACAAGAAATGAGTTGGCACTAACTGCCATTAACGATTTCTAAGAGAAACACCAGTCCACAGAGCAGGAAAGCTGGCAGTACCCTGCAGGCACAGAGATGGCATACACAGGCACATGAACCGAGCCATAACTCCATTTTTTTCCTGCTCAGAATGGCCCAAAAAGCCTCCTTGCGCAGTCATATCTTTTCTNGGCCGCTCCCCGCCGGTCCGCACGCATCGCCCGCGGCCGCCCCATCGCAATCCGCCACCGGGCCGCCGCTCGCCTGGGCCGGCACCGCCGACAGCAGCACGGGCCGCTCGGCCGGGGCCCCGCTGCCCAGCATCGCGTCCGCCATCTCGGCCGTGCGGTACCGCACCGGCTCGGGGCCGCCCGCGCTCCGCTCCGCNGGAGCTTTGTTCCTGCTCTCAGACACAGGTAGACTTAAAATTTTGGTGAGATGGCCCTTGTACATGAACATATACCCAGCATATGATTTACTTACATAAAAGCTTAGCAATTTTTATGTGTATTTTCGTAACAGGAGAAGGCTTGTTCTGTCCTCCCATAGCACAGCCTTGGATAAGTTTGTGGGGTTTTTTCAGCACATGGAAATTTAATTTAGAGTGTTTTTTCAGGATTCTCATTTTTGTGCGTTTCTGGAAATGCAGATCCAAATAGCACTTCAGTGTGGATTAGAAGAGAGCCAGCTGGCTGGCAAAGAGAGATTAATTTATTTCATTCTCAATTAAATCTTTGGGCAGGAAGATGTGCTCCATCCTTCTGGTAGCCTCTTTAGCTAAACTCCACTGTTCCCCCTGCTCTGTGGCAGCAGCCCAAGGAGCTGAGTTTCTGCTCTCAGCACAGGCTGAAATCTAGCTCACAGCAACAACTGATTACGTGAACCTCTGTTGGGTCCTCTCAGGGTCTTTATGACATTCACTTTAAAGAACACACACAGGGACAGGGAAGCCCAGTTTGTACCTTAAGGCCAGCCTGTTCTTCCCACTGATGGACCAGGGCTGATTTACACACCTGTTTGGTTAAAGATGAAGTCTTTCAGGGTTTCCAACGTTCTGTCTGTATGATTAAATCTAGCCATAGGTTTTGCACCTTGGAAAAGGAGGATATTTGGCACAGCCACAGTTCCAAATCTAGTTGATAAACTGCATAAAGAAAAAACAAAGCATGAAGGAAATTAAATCTTCTGGAGGAAGAAATAAAGACAGTTACAATACAGAAAGTGCCAGTTTCACTAAATAAAATTGTCACTTTATGTAGGAAAAAGAAGTCACTCCTGTTTTTAAAACTCAAAGCTAACAGAAATAAACTGCAGCTAGAGCATAGGGAGTGTGAGTTACCTGCTGTGCTGGGACGCATCCAGTGCAAGGAAGCGAAGAGTTGGAAATGCTCGGGGCAAAGAGTTAAAATGAGGTGCCAGGCTGGCAGAAAAGCGGCACCACGGTGTGTAGAACAGGACCAATGTACAATCACTGCTGTTTGGGTTTAGGAACTCCATCAGGTCCTTGGAGAAAGCACAAGAACATGGACAATTACATATTTAGCAGAGTTAAATTCTGTGTAGGGATGCAGCATTCAGCAATCAATTAGATACTTGGCAATACTGACCAAGCAGCTGCACCTTTTAAAACAGGTGGAGAATTGTATATAACCTTTTTTAAAGGTTGTTTTTAAAATCTATTACTTAAAAATATACATACACATAACTGTAACAAGAAATGAGTTGGCACTAACTGCCATTAACGATTTCTAAGAGAAACACCAGTCCACAGAGCAGGAAAGCTGGCAGTACCCTGCAGGCACAGAGATGGCATACACAGGCACATGAACCGAGCCATAACTCCATTTTTTTCCTGCTCAGAATGGCCCAAAAAGCCTCCTTGCGCAGTCATATCTTTTCTTCGGTAGAGCTGAGGACGTTACACAAGGAAATTCACTAACTCAAGCACTGAAAGCAACAGGCTGACGGAGCATCTTCCACCACCCTCACGGGTTCACAACCAACACCGGGCAGTGAGCGGGCCACCCGCGTACCTGGGACACGTTCAGGATCTGCAGCGTGAAGCGGTCGATGCCCGTCGTGTTCCTCTCCTCACAGTTCACTTTGGGAGCCTTGGCGCTGTCGGTGCCGTTCTGCTCCTCGGCGGGCGCGGGCAGCACGGGCTCCAGCACGGGNGCCCCGCCACCGCGCACCCAGAGCCCCCCGGCCGCACCTGCGGGAAGGGTCGCACCGAGCCAGGCCAGCGCCAGCAGCAGCCACCACATCCTCACCCACAACCCCGGCCCCGGCAGCCGCCGCCGCGTCTCCCCGGACAACGACCGCTTCCGCCGGATCCCCGGGACGCTTCCAGTTCCGCTGCCGTTCGTATTTCCGTGGGAAGAGCCCTTGGGGCGCTGGGGTGGGATGGAGACTTGTGCCGAGTGTGGATCGGCCCTGTTCGTGTTAGATACAAAGCGGGTGGGTTTAACCGAGTTTTCTCGCGCCCCCGCCGAACCCTGAATTGGGATTGTTCAGCCTGGAGAAGAGAAGGCCTCGGGTGACCTAATTACGGCCTCCCAGTACCGGAAGGGAGTTTACAGGAAGGATGGGACAAGAGTATTTACAAGCGCATGGTGTGACAGGACAAGGGAAAATGGTTTAGATATTAGTAAAAAAAGTCTTTACTAAAATTATTTTAAGAAAAAAATTACTGTCAGGGTGGTGAGGCCCTGGCACAGGTTGCCCAGGGAAGCTGTGTTTGCCCCATCCCTGGAATTGTTCAAGGCCAGGTTGGATGGGGCTTGGAGCAAACTGGGATAGTGGAAGGTGTCCCTGCCCATGGCAGGGGTGTGGAACAAGATGCTCTTTAAGGACCCTTCCAACCCAAACCATCCTGTAATTCTGTGTCCCCCCCGCCTTGCAGGGCTGAGCCCGCACGGTGTGACCGGAGCCGCTGCCCGGGCCGGGTGTCGGGCTGCTGATGCTCCTGGAGGCATTTCATTGTTGATTTAAATTAGGTCAGGTCGAAAATTCTTGCAGAGAGGCAAGTGTCATCCCGTGGCTTCGGCAGGATGATGTGAGTGAGCAGTAAGTGAGGGCGCACAAGCGCACCCTGTAACTCATCCCAAAGCCGGCTCTGTCACAAGCCGGTGATGCAGCCCCAGGGGCTGCTGTGACCAGCACAGCCGCAGCCGCCTGACGAAGGATTTGCCTACTCCCACCCTCGTTAGGGAAGCACGGTCCCGTTTGGGAGCTGTTTGCGCACAAACTGTGCTTTAACCTACAGCAGGCTGGGGGTAAGGGTAAAACGTGGCAAACTAAAGGCATATTTTTAAAACTAAAAAGATGAGTTCTTGTCCAGCAGCTTATCAACCAAAGCTCCCAAGTAGAAAGGCAAGATACATACTCACATATTCCTGTTTAGGAAATTATATTTTTCCTGTTGCAGAATTGGTTTTTACTTTATTTCGGTTTAATAGTGAAGCCTCAAGACTATTTGGGGCATTTTGAAAATGAACACACTACTTGAAGTGCTGATATATTTTTTAACACGCTTCCTTAAAACTGCCAGCAGTGCACAATGAGATTTTGCCAAAACTGTGCATCTGTCAAAAACTGAGAGTTATGACCTAGGGGAGCACGAACCATGCACATTGGAAGAGGGCAGGAAAAACCAAGTACATGTGTATAAATGAAGATGGGTGTCATTTATTACAGAAATGGGATTTTTGGCATTGTTTTTTCTCAAGTGTCATTCTCCAACTCTGTCATTCCTTATAGCACACACTTTCTCACTTGAAGCTTTTTCTTTCAAAGTCCAATTTGCATAAGCACTAATAATGAGGACATAATGGTCTAAAAATAGAAAACATGTGGTTTGCACATAGAGGGAAAATATTTAATTAGATCAGCTGATACAGAGCAAGCCTGAAAGCAAAACCACAAAGGGAATCCTAACTGGTGCAGACCAGCAAAGAAAAAGCT
The DNA here is from genome assembly GCA_013397055.1 of Pachycephala philippinensis. Classification (NCBI taxonomy): domain Eukaryota; kingdom Metazoa; phylum Chordata; class Aves; order Passeriformes; genus Pachycephala; species Pachycephala philippinensis. The sequence continues at coordinate 246,683 of VWZT01005326.1, read as the reverse complement.
GCCCCATTCTCCCTTCTCCTTATCCTTATGTTTGAGTTTAGTCAAAGCAGCATTTTCAACTTGAAAACAATTTTTTACTGTGAATTTAATCCTAACATAATATCCTTCCTGCCATAACACAAATCAAAATGGTACAGGTTTTTTATGGTGACTGTAAGTAATCCATGTTTAACAGGTACGACATCACTAATTCATATGGTACTCTTTGTGCTACTTAAAGAGCTCAAATCAAGGAGATGCAGAAGCATAAAAGTGCCAATCCAACCCCAAAACAAGCCCTGGAGTCTCACCATACACGTAACTAGGGTTGTTAAGAGACAGAATAATTTTAAAGATTTCTTGAAGATGTGCAGCTTGTGTAGCTGATACCCCAACAGTGCTGGTCTGCCAGCAGGAATAAATCCTGAACTGGTCCTGTCATCAGAAACCACATCTGGCCTCACACACCAGCTGTGCACTGAGGGAACAGACTCCCTGCAGCTTCCAACCTTCCATTCATTCCATGGCAGAGAACACAGCGGCCATGGAAGTAGTCAAGCAACTTCCAACACACCTGAAAAGGCTGTATTCTTGTATGATGCAATTTGTGACTGATGTAATATCTAATACATAAAAGTTTCCTTACATCAAATAAAATAATGCATGTTGCTCATGCAATCATGTCCAAGAACTGATTTTTAGATCAGTATGTAGCAGACTGCTGTTGAACATATCCAGTCACCTTGAATGCCAAATATTTAGAACTACCAGAATGGCCAACCAAAAAAATCCCAAAAAACCAACCAGCCTTTGAAAGTTCACGGAAAAGAAAACCAAGGGTGCTGGAGAGCAAGCAGAGGATGCAGGCCTGGGAGTCTGGAGGCCTACTGCAGCTTCTGGTAGGTAGGACTACCTGTTCTTCCCCAGAGTTAATGAAAAACTTCAGTAAAGAGAAAAAAAATAATAATAATAAAAAAGTGTTGAGTGGCACACAGAGCAAATCTTACCAACACAGATAAATTGGAATATTGCTGGAATACAGGGATAAATATGTCTTATTCATCACAGAATAATCAATTATGATCACCATTCCATGAAAAGTTTAGTCTATGAGTACTTTCAAATTGATTTCCATGTGCAACAAAGGAGAAAGTCAGCAGTTGACTGTTTATCCATACAGGGTTATAGCTCCTTTCTTCCCCTTTTCTCCTCTTCGAGTGAAAGGACAAGAACAATTAAGTTACTGTCACACTGTTTTCAACTCATTAAAAAATAAGCAACATTCCTCTATTTCCTGATACCTTGCCACTCACAGAGTCTTTTTGCCTTAATGCAAATATACATAAAGTGCCTGTAATAAGCAGGTAACGCTGTCAACTGGCATCTTCAGCCAGAATTTAAAAGATACTAAAAAAAAAGCCAGGGAAAATGGTTAGGTTTTAAAGTATTAACTTTATTAATAAATATACATCCATATGATGATGTAAATACAGATCATGAACACTACTCCATTCCCATACACATAATTGCACACGAGTAGCTCAAGTTCATGGACATAAAAACATACACAGTATCTAATCAGGCTTTTTACAGCAGGGACAGGGTGCTGATACTAGTTATTTAACAGATTACTGTTACCCCCAAAGTAAACGTGTGGAAAAGCAAATGATGAAAGATTGAAGTAACAGAAAGTGGTTCAAATTTTAGAATACAGATTCTTCTACTTGGAAAAAAAGTCACAAGGAGAAAGGTCTAGTCTCTACTAAAGTCATAAATATATTTAAGCAGTGTTAAAATATATGCATTAAAATAGAGAAGAATAAACTTCTTTTGTAATCAGAAATGAAGTTTGCAGTTCCAAGTATTTATGATTGTTATCAGCTGTTTTAACTGTCAACTCTAAGGGTAGCATGAAACATTATTATACATATAACAAAGAACAGCAGAGTCACAGCTAATGAAACCATTGCACAAATGACTTCACATTGCTCTGCCTTTTAAAGCTCTTCAAAATGGGGGAGGGAGTTAAATTCTCATCTGAATTACTCTGCGTATTGTAGTTTCAGGTAATTCTTTTCACAGACACATCACTTTTCACTGACAAGGCTTGGTTTTGTCCTGACTGAACATTAAGATCCTTCAGACAAAATGAAAATATATTCACTCAGAAGAGAGATCTTGAATGGCTCTAGTTAATTTGATTATTTTAAACTAAATCCAAGATATAAAGAACATTGCTTTAGTGACAAAGCTAAGTGCTGATTTTAAAAATACCATCTTTGATATCAAAGTCAGCTGCTTATGATGGTATCTGATTTTTTTCTGACAAAATATGGTGCTAGCATCTTGAATCTGTCCAGTGCAAGACTTTATAGTAGCAAAATTATTTGGTTTTAAAGTTTAAGTAAATTTAATCAGAAAATGAATAGTAGTTACTATATGTATCTTAAACAGTGAACTTTATAGCATCATTAAGGAATAATAGCAAGCTAATACATTTCATTTATGTATAAATAAGACGTTAGAAACTTGATAATTAAAAGAAATTATTAAACTTGACATGTCGGTCTTCTGAACAGTGTTAACACACAACAGTGATCCTAGCTTATGAATAGCTGAATTATGATATATAATATAAAATAAGCAATTTACCTTACAAGTAATGTTTTCATACTATGGGGGGAAAATGCCAGTTTTCCCATTGGTACTAATAAAGTTTAGGCATTAACATGCTGTTTCAGTGTTTCTCATGGAAAGAAAAGTGTTGAAAAAAGCACAAGGTATTCAGCAGAGTATACATAGGAAGAACAGAAGTATTTGAGAATTCCATTTCTAGTCACTTTGAATCTCCTCTTTTTTTCTTCCCCTCACTGCACGGCACCAGTAAACTCTAGTCAGATATAAAATAAAGCAGAATTAGGAAATGCCAGCAGTGCACTTCTGGTTTCCTTCCTAAATCCACAGTGCCAAGCAGCCCACTGTGGGCTCTCTGAACACTTTTCTACTTGATGCTCATCATTTCACAACTGACAACATTAATTAGTTTTTACTGGGATTATATTTCATCTGGTATAATTAATAAACACTGTAATGAACAGAAATTGCTTAGGTGATTTCATTATTTCATCAGCATACTTGAATACAAATTATACTAGCAGAACAGCAATACATCTGCATTATCTCCTGACACACAGCACAGCACCATTGAGTGGATGCACAAGTGAGGAACGGACAGGAGCAAACAGGATCAACAGGAGGAGGTAAGGAGTGGAGTTTCTCCAAGGTACAGTGGTGACATGCAACACGTTCCTTGCCAGCGAGGTGTGACACTCCTGTAGTTATACATTCAGCTGAAGAGGACTGCTTGCCCAGCTGAGTTCAGGAAAGAACTTAAAGCAGTCTTTTGTTGAAAAATTATCTGATTAAAAACAGCCAATACAACACAGATCCTGAGGGTGAATGAACTCACGTTAGCACTTTGCATGTGTCAGAAGTTACATCTTCTGAGAGAGACTGCTAAATTTCAGACTTGCAAGTTTGTTGAGGAACAGAACGTACAACTGGATTTCAGAGCTTCAGCATGAAGAAACTATTCCTTAGTAGCAATTTAGCTGCCATTAGTTCATCTATCGACTAAGGAGCCATCCAGTATAAGTTGAGGTTCATTGACTTAGTTGCCAGTGCATACACAGTTCCCCCAAAACAATTCAACACACCTATTGTAAAGTACAGCAAAAGTCCAGCTCAGTATGTGTTAGGCATCACTGGAACACCTGAAGGCTTGCTGCTTTTTTCCTGATAAAAAAGGTATGAAACATGACATCTGTTTCTTAACTTGTCATCACTGAAATCAAGAGGTCTAGTCAAAATGACAGCAGGCCAGAATAGCATTTATGTTAACAAAAATTACCATCATCATTACCCATTCAGCATAGGCTCAATTAACCCAAATTTTTATTCTCCCCAAATCTGCAAACTCTATATATTCCCCCTCCCCAGATATTTCAAGCTACAAATTTATCATAAAGTCATTTTATATGTGAAACGACTTAAATGCAAACTTTCTTCCAGATTAAAAAAAAAAAAGTTTCAGTAAAATGAAGTTAGAACAAACAATATGCAACATTGAGGACTGTTTTTTTTTTTTCTTTTGAAGTCTGGATGAAAGTATTTTACACACTCACACTCACACATTCTCCCACACACACCAAGTTGAAAAACTGAACATTTCTTTTGGGAGGAGGGGAGGTTTTAGTTTGAGTCAAGAAAGGTATTTATAGTTAAGCAACAACATTTTTTTCTGGCTTGCATGCATAGATGAATTACTCTATATCTGGGGTCTAGCAGTGCAGTGAACTGCATCCTGTTTGCATCAGCTATACAGTTTGCTTTTAAAAATCATGAAAATGGTGTCCTTTGGTAGATATATAAGCTTCCATAACTTAAATATAGTATATAAGTGTCACACAACGAAATAACTAGTTCCAGGAATATCTGGCAAAACTGAGCCTGAAAATTTGGCAACAGTGTCTATTTAAAAAGTTTAATTTGTAAACATTATAGGTTATTACTTTAAAAGCTATTAAACTGTTGCCATCTAAGCACAGACTTGAAAGGCAAAAGCCAGCGTAAATAGCTATTTACAGATTTAAGAACATACTGTTTAATACTAATCAAGTGCCTAAGGAGAATGAACAGTACTTAATTTCTTATAAAATATTTCAAATTTCAAAGAATTATATGTGGTTTGGTATATATACTATTAGGCATTTCAAAACTACCCAGCAGAATCCTGTAACAGTGTAACTAAAAGAACAGCTCTCACCTAAAGGCAAAGTAACTTGTCAATGTAAGGCGCTGTGAACCTGTAACGCACTGTACAAATACTCCGGCTTCTTTAGTATCTTCAAAAATATTTTTGGAGCATTAGCTGAAATTCACTTCATGCTACAACTCCAGAAATAAAAGCCACCGGAAATCACTTTAGAAAAAAAGGTTGGGTTTTTTTTGTTTAAGTTTTTAAGTCTATTTTAAGTCTATCTGAGGTCTGTAGAAGGTCCTGCAGAAGTGGAAAATGTGGCTTGCCACTTTCTTTATCAATTTTTATCAGGAACGTAACTGGCTAAGTTGCTTATTGTGGGACAGGGCACATCATGAACCATCAGACAGCTAATTTCTGTCCTCCTTATTTCGATTATTTAATGCATAACAACACATCTAGATTTATGAGAAACTGAACTTAAAACTAGGGACATGGACATTACTTAAGTATCAACACCAAAGCATAATGTATCATTTCAGACTTCCCTATAAATTATGATTTAAAATCAACAGAAGCCTCTTTAAACCAAAGCCTTCTCAACATTCTGTAAAAGTTATGAATTGCACCCATAGGCTATGGCATTATTGGAATAAAATCTAGAAACTCAGGCAAACGTTACATGAAAACTCAAGAAACATGCCCAAAATCAGCATAAAGCAGATTAGTAAGGAGTTACTCATTCCCTGCTTTCATTCATTAGGCTGTTTGATTTTGCTGCTAGTTTCACCAGCAGCATGTACTCCTCTGTTATGCACCATAGGGTAAGGAAAAGCTGCACTGCCACAAGTATAATTTAGATTTGCAAGCCGTGATAGAGCTTTAATGCTACCTGGAGGTCTGCCTGGGCTGACTTTGTATCCTGCTGCTTTAGTTGTACCCAAGGGTCTGCCTGGACTTGTCTTAAATCCAGCTGCTTTGGTGGTCCCCAGGGGTCGACCTGTGCTGGTTCGGTACCCTGCTGATTTCGTGGTCCCTGACGGCCTTCCACGTTTCCCAGAGCGGTTGAGGTTTTTCTTTTTCTTTAGTTCATCTTTTGTCTCTATATTCCTGCCACTTGTGGTCTGCAAGTGGGATTCGTTCAAGGCGTCTTGTCTCTGGCAGGCAATGGGTTTGTGGCTGACTGCGTGGCTGTACTTGCTCTGCTGTGTGGCATAGAGGTCAAACTGATCCGCAGCCCTCACATTGTCTTCGTTCAGGCAAGAGCTCTTGCCGGTCCCACAGAAAGCTGGATTACTGCTAGCAACAGGGTGCATCATTTTCTACCAAAAATAAGAGAGAGAAATATTTATCAATATATCATAATACTGCAGCATTCCACAAAAGACAATCTTTCAAAAGCTACCTCTGTTTCTTAAAATTAGTCCGAACTACTTTGTCTATTTTTAGTAAACAGTATTGATGGCAGTAAATTACTTTTAAAATGAGTTTTATTAAGCCTTCACTTGAGGTTCTGCACAGTAACCTTTACACATAGTTTAAAGGGACAGTTTAAACCATGTGTTATTCACATAGGTATAATTAGGGAAGAAGTTAAAAAAACTGAACAACAGCATTTCAGCAACCAAGACCTACAGTACTTCGTTCATCTATGATTCCAAAACCTTTCTAACCAAATGTCATCTAAATTTTAGTTGTTTTAGCTCTAAGATTAATATGTGACTCAGATGTAAGCGAAGGAAAGATATGCTGTAACTCTTTTGGTATAGTAGATATAGGATCCTAAAGATTTGTTTGCTTAACTGCAGCAAAAGAATAAAGTGCTAATCAGTTTTGTTAATACATGTCACAATTAATGTCAAAGAAAGAAACACATAAGGCATTTGGCAACACAATGGTGCCGTAGTTGGGAAAGCAGAGGGATGAAATGAATTTGTAACTAAGTACAAGACGCTGGATTGCAGAAATGCCATTGCTGCCCTAGTTAAGGAGAGCACGCACGAACTGCTAACAATGCCAGCACTGAGATATGTTGATATTGTTGGCAATGCCAACAACTCTGGGAAATAAAGCAATTATATCTTCCATTCAATTATACTGGTTCTACAACTTAAATAAGCTGCAAATACTCAAAGTTTAAGATAGAAATATTTAGCCAGGCTGAAGACAAGGTTAAGCCAATAAATATCTGACCCTTCAGAGTACATCTGTGTCTTACAGTCATACTTAAGACACCAAATATGTCTTCCCATGGTAAATTTACCAAGTAGATAAGGTCTGGAAGATTTATTATCTTTTCCCTTCAATAGCTCTGGAATATCACCTACAGCAACACAATTTAAACTCTACCATTGATTACTGAATTTATTTGGCAGTTACAAATGTTTTCTGCCAGCCAGAGAGAAAGCACACAGCACAGACAGTCTATCTACCCTGGAGTAAATCCCTGTGCTCTTTTCTCCTGATTACAAAGGATACATTCCCTCGTGGAAAACTCAATCTACCCTGGCTTGTCAAATGCACATTACAGTGTGCATTACTCTTGTGCAAACATATGAATATGGGTTTATGTCAAATAGAGAAATTATGATAGTAATATAGTTTAAATATTAGATGTTCTAGCAGAGATAATCAAAGTGCTACAATGCTGGTGCATTGCATGGGGTACAGTAGAACAAAAGTGAAACCACTGTTATTGCAGCTGTTAACTTGCAAACAAAACAACTAAGAATAGTTTGCAAGCCTGCACTTAGCAAAGGACAAAGGAAATAAGCTCAGGTCAAGAGACCAGACAGACTTTTCTGTGCAGCAATACAGAAGGAAGCTTAAGGTTTTCTACAATTAGCAGTCAAAAAAATGTTACCTTTCTTTAACCCCACTAGAAAAGTGCCTGCAATAGCACAAAAAATACCTGAGATTTTTCATGATATGTAATTGCAAACATGAGGGTTCTATTATGTCCTTTTGCTGCGGAGAGAGTAAAGCCCAGCGGTCTGAAAGGTTGTTCAGCTGTTTGTTGATCCACTAGAGACACTTGGAGTGGTGAGCAGCATTCTTGTCTCAGTACTCATTTTGAACACAGGAATACTGGCTTTAGCCTCAAAAAGCTGCTCCGAGCTCAACTGCCACAAAGGATCAGTTCAGCTGCCCAGTATCCAACGAACACACCAGAGCTGGGAAAAGGCACTGAATAAAGCAGGGGCCCCTGGTATTTCTCATGAGACCAACCAGGCTCACACTCACTCCTGTGTTACATTCTTATTCTCTGCTTCTTTTCCTCATTACACTTGGGGGGATTTTTCCATCCATCTTTCTGGGGGAGAACCATCATAGGTACTCCTAGACAGTGAATATATTCTGCTGTAGCTGACAAATGCTGGAGCTTCATCACCATATGCATGTGCTTTGTGTCTACTGCAATACCACTGAAAGCTCTAACAAACACTGACTTCACACACAAGACCTGGCTGATGATACTTTACCTTCCATCTGGCAACAACCAGTATCACTGGAACGGATGAAGGAAGAAGGACAGCACAAATCAGGAACTGTTTAAAATTACTTTCTAGAGGAAGCTTAACAAAACCCCCAATCTCAGTGGAAGACTGCCAATAGGATTTTTTTAATGCATTTCCCCCCCCGCTCTGCACCGTTTTTCATCAAACCATGCAAATTTCAAGTAGTAGCCAAGGTTCCTATTCTATCTTTCTTGATTTAAGACCTTTTTTTTTAAAGTTTTGAAAAGGAGTCTGTAATTGAGCTTAATTACCCTAACATGGACTCTCCAGCATAATTTTCCTTCATTCACATTACAGTAGGGAATACAAGAATGTAGCGAGTCTATCTGTAGAGCGGAAGCAGGTTTCTTGGCAGGGAGATATACAGTATAAAAGAGAATTGCTATAAAATGCAAAGCTATGCCAATTTAAAAATTACACTCTAGCTAAACACATACAACTTTGCGTGCAATCATTCTTGAATAAAACCCTCCAAAAAGGTTTCCAACAAGATAGAACTTTCTCGTTTTAAACCTGTAAATAGACACGTAAGAATATTTGCAACAGTTTACTTAAATCAGTTTTAAAACTGATTTAACTGACTGGCTAAATATCTCTGTATAAACAAACAGTTAAGATAAGGCACTGTAACAAGGAAATTTAGTTGTATTTGAAAAAGATTCACTGGAAAGTGACTGTGGATCTTCTGTATGGATCTTTTAGTGTCTGGTAATTTGTATCTGTACAAATGCTGGGGAAGGGAGGAGGCACCGGATAAGCTGGCTTTGGGAAAAGAGAGGCAGCACCAGAGCTTCTCACGCAACGAAGCACAGAAGCTCCACCACTGCTAGAAAGAAACAGGACCATCCAGCTGGAACACACAAGGCTTTGCTACAGGGGGATGTCTGGACATGGTCATGACCCCTCCTTGTATCCCTAAATACAGCTTAACATCCAGCTCTAACTCACAGCTGCCTAGGCTCCTGGTTCTGTTATGGCCCATCTCTCCCCAGGCTTGAAATCCTGCAGAAAATTCCCATTCATGACCTGTTCGCTACACAAAATTTTAATATCAAAGCAACTCAAATCACATTACATAAAAACACCCTCTTGGGCTGTGACATGATGCCATCTTTGGCTTTCAAACATCGTACCCTGCCTTTTTCATGGGCAGGATTTAGCTCCCAGTGTAGACAAGATGAAACCTTTGATAAGCAGAGAAGTTCACAAACCCCCCAGAACAGGCACTTGCTCAGTAGCTATTTTATACTGAGTACTGGACCTGAGACCCATTATCTGCATTGAGCAGAAGAATCAGTTCCAGCATAAGGAGCAGGCAACTGCTCTGCTCTCACTCATCCCAGCCTGCCTTCTTGTGGCCTGGTGAGCACCAGAACAGACCTGACTGAGCAAGTGCCTGACTTCTGCTAAAACACACCTGAATCACGGCAAAACTGCACAAAACTCCAAGTCCATCTATATTACAGCTTTTCAAATGATGAATACCAGGAAGGGTAAACTCCTCACACCAACAGGGACAATTTTGCTTTTAATGAGGGTTAGTACACAACACCCACTCATTTTTCTGAGGCTTTTCACTGCTGAGCTTGCAATAGTTTCCACAGTATCGATGGGGCTGTGGGAGGTTGTAGCAGCACATTTTCATCATCATCCAACACATACAAAGTATGTGACTCGCTACTTAACAACACAAGCAGCCACAAGCATCATTTGTGCAGAGCTCTCTGAAGGTCACTGCTGCCAGTGAATGCTGCAGGAGCAGAGCACAGGCCCAGCTCTGTTCAGGATCCCTCATAAAGGATGCTCTATGCCGAGTTCCACAGCCCTGGAGAGCGCCACAGGGCTCCTTTGCTTTGCGGGGGGGGGTTGAGCAACAGCAGCAGGAGGAATATTTTCCCTTTCAAGACCACAACAGAAATATGGTGTCAGTTCTGTTCTTCTCTCTTAGGACAGCATGTGTAAGAAATCCTTTCATCACTCACTGAGAATTAATTCTATCAATTTAAATGTTTTTCACATGTCTCTTTTATTGTCAGCTCCTTTTCTACACATTAACTCTTGCTAAAGTAGGGCCTTACCCAATTTTTAAAACTCTGTGACTGTGTGATTTCACAAAGCTGCACCTTACCTGGAGTATTCACATAAATGTAAATATTTGAAAAATACTAAGTATGAAATCCTAGCAGTGGTACAACATACACTGTAGCACCTGAACCTACAACTGAAATCTTATCTACTTGTGAAGCTCAATAACCAGTTTTTCCACACTGTCCTGATGAAGCCCTTTCCGCAGTCGGTGCATAATATGATTTTTCTCACCATTTGACACCAGGTAAAATATATTAAAAACTGCCAAAATATAAGAAATAATTTCTTTACAGAGGTGATTTGCTAGCGTTACTACATGACAACAGAAGACTGCAAATCGAAAAGACAACGTAATTTTGGGAACAGTTTCTTTCTCAATTATTCTTAGTGCAAAATCACTAATGAATTAAGAGTTCCCCAAGCAAGACAACTTACAAGTACGGTCCTTCCCCTGGTGACCCAGGGTCATTTTCTTATGTGACAGAAGTTAAGAGAAGAGTTATATGGAGCTGAAACACCCACTCCCTTCAAATTCCTCTTCCCCAGACATGCCAGGCAGAGTGGGAGCCTTCCCTCACCACGGTCTGTGCCTCCTGCTCCTCACCAGAGACCTGCAACCTGTGTGTGCCTCTGTGCCCCCGGGAGTTCAAGTCTTTTGACTCAGACATCCTTGGAGAAACAAAGCTCTCCAAAGCCTAAGCACCAGTTTTGTATTACAGACAAAGCTCAACTGCTCACAAAGAGTTGATGTTGGCAAGCACCACTAGGCTAAGTGTCAAGTAAACTGAACTTTTAGGGTTCATTCATTATTTGACTGCAAAACCAGGCAAACAAGTAATTGTTAGGCTTTCTAACCCTAAAAACCAAGTAAGCCATATCCAAGGGCAGAGTTTCACTAGATGCTAACATCAGCAAGGATGTCAGCTGACTTCTTCCCACCCCAAAATTAAGATCATATATGATGATGATGATGATGATGATGAACAGGACACCTTGAAAGGGTTAAGACAGCTTCACAAAAATTAAGGAAGATGGCATCAATGATTTAATTACCTGTGCACCTCCAGTTACACTGCCACAACTGACAGTTTGGTTTCATAATCAATAGAAACCACTCTCAGAATCCACCCTTTTTCTGAACGGGACAATCTTGCCCTTTCCTCTTCTCCCACATTCCCACTCCTTGTGCCAACACTAACTATTGTGCAAGAGCAGGACAAATCAACACCAGGGATCTGATCCAGGTGAAAACTAATCCAACAAGAAAGCAAAAGCAACAGTGTGTAGGCATCAAGACAAGAGAGTAACAGAAACCCACATTTCCATTAGCACAGACAGTCCCAGGTCAGCCTAAGCCACATTACCTACTGCCTGCCACTGACCCCACTCCCCGGTACTGTTACTTAAAAAAAAATACCCAGATCTCAAAAAGATGGTCTTCAGTGGACTTCAAAAACCTGGATGGCAGGCACGACAAGTCTCAAACACAGCACAGGGAATGGAGGTTGAAGAAAAACCCCAGAGCTGGGGATGGAGCAGCACAGAATCGAGGCAGCCATCAGGCCAGACAGACTGGCTTAGGAGAGTAGGCTGAAACTGCACCCTCATTATTCTGTGGTTCTGCATTACCAAACTTCAAGGCAAACCAAATATGCATATGAATGATGGAGCAGGTAGAGGTGGATCTTTATAAAGAAAGGATTATTAATGTTTGTGAATTGTCCATTCACCTCAAGGGGCTATTCCCAAATAAAAGGAGCAGTCCTTGCCATAGCCTAGAACAAGGGCTTTGAGGAGCTGGAGATGCTTATTCATCTCCGTGGGTGTTCTCGCCCACCTGCTCTTCTCCCCAGGGCTGCAGACTCGAACAATAGCTCCAAGAGGTAAGAGGTGCTCATTCATCTCAGTGGGTGTTCTCACCTACCCTCTACTCTTTCCCTAGCCTGCTACCACAAAAAGACTTTCAAGCTTAAAGAGATGGATCAAGCACCTCCTTCGTGATGTACATTTTCACAGTGTTTCTCTGTGACTGGACTAGGCTCTGGACACCTGTCCACACACCCCAGCAGTGCAAAGGCCTCTGAACACCTGTCCACACACCCAAACACAGCCACGGCAGTGTCCTTGTGTGAGACGGCAGAAAGACAAAGTCCACTTGTTCAATCTCTTTAACAATGGTCAATGGAAAAACATGCAGGACTTTTTTTTATTTAAGGCTGCATCTAAAACATGAGGGATGCGTGTACAGACACAGACACACACACAAAATTCTAAGAGAAACTCTGGCATCTGAAGACTGAAATAGAAATAAACCATAATTTAAGAAATATATTAAAAGAGTGCCCCTCCTACCCTTTCATTTTACAAAAATAAAAAGCACATGGATCAAAATAACTGCTAATCCAGGGGGAACTGCACACAAATTTAAGGTGCAACTATTCACTAATTAATTACCCCAGAAGGACTATGCACAAACAAGAATGCACTAAACTATCTGTAACTGTCCACGAGAACACACAGCACTGACACGCGTTATGTTAGAACGCAAAGAGGCACAGAAGGGACACAGTGAGGCTCTCCAGGTACCCCGATGTGCAGGTGAGCGAGGGCATCCGCTACTTAGGTGTGTCAGGGAATACATCCATGGGCTGTACGCACACATCCAGGTGCCCCACGCGAATGGGAATAGGCTTCAAGTAAACAGCCCTGCACACGCACCAGCCCCACGCACGGAGCCGCGGGTGGAACGGAAGGAACAATTCCCGGCCGCGGGCTGGAGAGCAGGAGGGCCCAGCCCCACCTGGAGCGGCCAAGGGCCGGCTGAGGGGACAAAGAGGCGGCACAGCTCCCTCCGACTCGGCCGCAGCCGGGGACACCGCGCCGGGGGTGGCCTCGCGTGTCCCCTGTCCCGCGCGGGGGGCACGGAGAGGCCCCGGCCCTCGGCGCGGGGCACGGCCGGGCGGGGACGGCAGGACCGGCGGCGATGGCGCAGCTCCCCTCGCGCGGCCCCGCGGGGCTCGGGCACCGCACCCCGGGGAGAAGAGATCGCGGGATCGCCNTGGGGCCGCGCGGCCGCCGCCATTTTGTGGGGCGGGCAGGAGGAGGTGAGGCCGGGTTGGGTCCTCGCCTGGCGAGGGGAGATACGCGAGTTCCGAATGCTTTAGGCACTGTGCATGGCCACGCGCATCCGCGGAAGTGGGATCAGTATTACTGGTGTTCCCATCACCGCCGTTTGGATAGAGGAGTGTGGTGTATTCTGTCTCAAAAGTACACACAGAATCACAGGCTCACTTATGTTGGAAAGACCTCTGGGATCACCGAGCCCAACCTATGACCAAACACCACCTCGTCAAACACACGAGTGGTACGTGTACTCTTTACTCAAACACCTCCAGGGGCGGTGACTCCACCACCTCCACTCCACCACACACTGCAATCCATTACGGAATAGTGCAGCTTCAGGACTATTAGAACGATGTATTAGTTAGTTCTTTTTCCCTGCTGACTTTGCAGTGGGAACAGCTGCCATTTCCAGCGTAGCTCGCACGGCTTTGGGTCCGGGCACGGACCATCAGTGTCTTACAGCACTAGTGTGGGACTGCTGGTTATTAAATACTTCGCTCTGTTTCATCTGTGTTCTGAATAGCTCAGTATTGCAGTAGTACTTCATTATAAACACAACGTCATACCTGCAAGCAGGAACAGCAACTACAGGAAGGGCAACTTCAACTCTTTCCAAAAAGATTCCATAGAAACACGAATTTTAAGTGCCCAGCACATTTCACCATTCAACCTTTTGTCCCTGAGGTCAGTTTTAGTGAAACAACATGGCAGCCCACTTGGTGGAGGGCTGTGACCAATGTATTTTTTAATCCACATTTGTTAATGACTGTAACAGATTCTTGTCCTCTGTTAGCACCCTTGGTCCATTGACAGACAGCAACACACACATCTTCAAACCACAGGGTCTGAATGAGCCCATTGGTCCTTAAATGACTGATGCACAAAAGAGCCTGTAAAATATTGTGTATTGTTCAGATAAGGTTTTAGAAAATAAAAGCAAAAAGACCAGGAAACAAGAACCTGCAGCTTTCACAAATGGTTAATTCTGCTTTTAAAAATATTTTCCTGTCCTGCTGTTGTTTGAGGAGCTGACTGCTGTACTCCAACACTAAGATATTCCATTTCTACAATACTTGGAGCTCTTCAGGCCAAAAATTGCTGTGAAACATCCTGCCAAGATGATGATTTGTACTTTGCCATTTCTTCCTAATGCATGCAAGAATCCTCACTTGCAATGTAAGAAAGCAGCAGGGAAAAGCAGCATTTATTTAGCTTAATTTAGCAAATGATTCAGTTTATTTACAAAGCTCATCTTTCTGCTGTTCAAACGCCTGTTGGAAATGCCAGTAAAAATGGTTCAGTTCGATACCTTTTCAGTATCCTGTTATTTTCAATATTTTAATCTGGAATGTGATGGAAGTCAGGCTGGTCTCAGCCTCCTGATTTCTGCAGAAATTGTGATCTTATCAGAACACAGAAGCCATTAGACCCTAGAGGAGTGGAAGTGTAACATGAGGCAGTGAAAGGCTCCATCCCAAGCTGTGAAGCCAGAACCCAGCTGTTGTTGGGGCTGTTCCTGGCAGAGCAGAGCAAGATCTAAATGTCTGACCTGGAACTGGCCATGGCTCTGTGACGGCCAGGTTGGTGTCACTGCGCTGCACCACGCTCCAGGCAAATCCACAACAGCTGAGCCAGCTCAAACTGCCATGTGGTAGCAACAGGGCCCGGTCCCCTTGCGTGCACTGTGCTAACAACAGGAACCAAACACTGATAAACTGCTCTGCCACTGTCTTGTTTTGTCACAGCTCCCGGGGCCTGAAGCACAGCTCTTCCTCCAGTTGTGAATCTGCTTCCTCCTTTTCTTCCTCTAAAGGACTGACTGATTAGCAGTACCAAATGATTACATTAATCATCTGTAAGATAAGCAATGCAATGAAATGCTGCCCCTTCCCACATCCAGAACACGAAGTGCCATTCTCCTCTCTCACTCCAGATCTCACCGAAGGATCCACATTTTCAAGGAGAGGAAGGGCCTCAAAGCACAAGTTCCTTCTTCAGCCAATACAGGAGCTTCTCGCTGGTCCTAGGCTCCAAAGCATGCTGAGCAAACAGGGAGAATTCAGTACGGGAACTGCCATGACCTCCTGTCTATTTAACTGTGAATTATCGGAGCTGGTAATTTCTACAAATTCACTTCCTTGCTAACTTGCACAGGCAGAGGAAATGTAGGTTTTAACAAAAATCCTTGATCTTAATTCTGAGTGTAACATTTTCCTTGCTCGGCCATTCATTTCAGAACAGTTGCCATGGGGTATTTATTATTTTGAGAAATGTTTGTGATGATGAACTTCATACTTAGAATGGCCAAAGTATAAAATAACTTAATCATATGCTCACTCCACAGTAGGTTATTAATAATTTCTTAGCTTACTAGAACAACTTAGTTCTGAGATGTTAATTAATTTACCTCTGCTTATGCTGGTCAGCTTGACAATCTTGTATCTCTCAGTTAGACTAAAGGAAAATATTTAAATCTGTTTCAGATGAAAAGTCTCAGAGAAGCAATGTTTGGGTGGCAATCACTCAGACTAATGGCCATTTATTTAAAAACAATTGTTTCCACTGCAGCTAAAACTATGAAAAAAAATCTTCCTGCCTAGCATTGTATAAACATTGTACAAAATGTATATTTTGAGACAAATTTGAGTCCAGCTGTGCCCCTTTTATTTTTGCATTTTTAGGTTGTTTTCTGCCTCCACCTCCCCCTTACAGCAAGCCACAGTTAGCTGGAAGCCAGAATTTATTCTGCGAACGCCCAAGCTCTAAGAACACAAACTTGTTTAAGCTGAGACCATATTTGGAAGAGATCTGGGTCAAGAAAAATAATCAAAGGAAAGTGCATTCCTGGAGCATCATGTGAGGAGGCCAGAGCGCGCACACAGGGCCCGGCGCTAATGCTCAGGGACAATGCTCAGGAACTCCCTGCCAAGGGCAGGTTTGACACCGATGTTCACCCTGAGAACCACCTCACCAGCAAACTGAGGCAAAGCCAGGCCCTTGTAAATGAGGTGTTCAGCAGCACACCATCGATAGTATCATGTCCATGGCAGAAAGTTAAACTAATCCTGGCCAGCTCCACAGGCTCCATCCTCACAGCCACAGGTACCTGTCTGTAACGCTGCCACTACTTTGGCTGAAGTAACCACCATTTCTTACAACTGTGAAAATGACTGAAGGACTGAAACACCAAAGTATTCCCTCACTCCCTGAAATTCCAGCATTCTTTTTCTTATTTTAGGAAGATCCCAAACGCAGCCTTTGGTGTTTGTTTTATATTTGTCACAATTGCAGAACTTCAGGAAAATTCTGTTTAACAAAAATCTTTGTTCTTCCACTTGGAAGACTTGAATACAAAAAGCCCCTACAGATGGTACTTTGAGCCTCTGAATATTTTACTTAATTAGCAGCCAACTGCACATTAACTAAATTGCACTGCTTTAATTGTACAAGCAAAATCTCAAGCAGCCAGCGCAGGGAACAGCTACAGAACATGCTGGCTGTGATCTACACTTATTGTCTGGGTTACAACTTTTACAGCATAAACTCAACATGCAAAGTAGGCCTTGACCTGCCTGTTTTAAACAAAAGGTGGCAACCATGGACCATATAGTTCAGGCAGTATAACATTCTGAACTGTGATAGCACACATTTTTTATCTTGCTGTGAATATTTTTTTCCCCCACACAAAACAGTGGATTTAGTCTCTCCTGTTTTCCTGGCTAAGGCATTAATCCTTCACAGTGCGGGGGCGGGCAGGGGCAGTTATTGCTGTTTGAATCGCTGGTGGGCCACTTGCATGGAGAACGAGGGAGCTGAGATGGGATCAGGGGTCTTGCTCTGCCTCCCCTCCCTGGTGTGGGCCTGCTGCATGATGACACCACCACGTTACTATGACATGCAAGAAAAAGCTCATTCATGATCCAGTGCCAAATACCTGTATCACTTATCCACCCAAAACACCACTGTTCACTCAAGTACTGAGAGCATAAAGGCAACCTTGAAAGCTGGTAGCATTATTACCTGGGCAGGTAACACAACAAGCTCTGCTTATGTGTATTTAAAAAAACCCCAAAAAACCAGCATCCCTGTGCTCTTCCCACAACTGGCAACATTAATTCAACCAGGGCAGATTCCCTGGAAAGCAACCAAATCATAATGTTTATAAAGATCTTGCCTATATCCATGGACACGCTTGCAAAGAACTAAATAGAGTGGTTTTCATTATTAAATTGCATCTTCTCCAAACTTTTATTCTCAACTGGTTTCCACTGTTTTTTTCCCTGTGTATTTGTTAATTTGACAGCTTCTTTTCCACTGGCTTTTACATATTTTGCTCCTGTTTTCATGTATCCAAACACCTTCACTCGTTCTTAACTGAGTCTGGGCTGTGTTCCATTGCATTTCCAGCACAAAAACAAAAGTAAAAGCTGCTCTTCACATCACCCTACTCCAAACAGTGTGAGGTTCACTGTTACAGGAAAAAACACAGAAGCAGTGCAAATGCAGAAGAGAGAGGAGCTATTCAGAAAGACAGTTTCTGAAAAATATACATTGAAATTACTTTTATTTTTGCTGGAATTAAAAAAACATAAGAATATTGACATTGCATTTAAAACCCCCAGGAAGTTAAAGATTATACATTGTTGCATCTCTGAAACCAATAAAAGTGTCTCCATCATGCCTTTTTTAGGAGATATCAATGTATGAACATTTTGAACCAAGATTTTTAAAGACGTATCAGGCTGTCCAAACTCCACAGTGCCCTTCATTAAATACAAAAAATGTGTCACTCTTCTGGGAAGGGACACTGTCCAAAAGTTAGACAATTCAACAAAGAATTTCTAGGAAAGACATCAAACCCCAGTTCTTACGGGAAGGAAAACTGATGTATTTAACTGTAATCACAGAGGTTTAGTTTGAGACTTCTGTTTTAAGTTTTGAGAAGTGTTATTGTGTGTGCTGTTTCTCTCTGTTCTACTCCATGTATTAATACTGGCAAGTACTACATTAGGGGTGTTCTTATCCTAAATGTAGACTGTTAAGCTGGTATAATCATTCCTTTGCTTCTTCCCTGTACTGCAAATAAGGAACACTGACAGGGTAACAGACAGTTGTATGCAAATACAAAGAGTCACTTAAATTACCTGAAGTTTGGAAAGACAAGTTGTGAATTTATACAGCCATGATGCAGATTGTATGATTTGTCTTCACCAGGGTTAAAGCAGTATATACACAGCTGGTTTAAAATGACACATTTCTTCTCAATGTGTCAGGTAAGTAAAGCTTTCTATGAAAGTCCTTTTCAAAGTCATCATCTTCAAAGTCTTGCAGCTGCTAGAATGAGACAATTCAAATTGCTACTGCTTCGACTCCAGACAAGCAGACAGGAGATAAATGCTTAGGAACAGTGTCCATCATGAATCCTAATGGTTATGGGGATGAGACCTCAAAAATATGGGTCTTGCCTGTCCCAGTAGCTTATTAACTGCAATGATAGCCAGTATTTGTGGAATTTGTTCATAAATATCACTATACATTTTTACTTACAGCCATGTCCTAACAGTAATAAAGACAACAAACCTGGGGGGAATAATCACATTAAATGTATATATAAGAAGACTATAAAAGAGTGACAAAGTTGTATTCATTACAAAAGAGGTTTCTCTTTTTTTTCCGCTAATTCCTTTTTTAAACTAAAACAGGCTTTCATTCTTATGTCACCAAATGAGAAAAAAAAAAAATCAAATCCTAAAATTTTGATGTTTAGAAAAAAACAGGAAAACTATTGTCATACTACAAAACATTTCACTTTACAACAACCCCAAAGAGTTATCTATTACCTGGATGATAAAGAAAAAACAGGACATGAGAAGGATAAGATCTTAAAACAAGACCTCGAGTATTTTTGGATAAAATTCTCTACTCTGATCAATGCAAGACTCTCTGACCTTAGAGGGACATCTGTACAGGGAACAAATGTGTGTGGAACCAGCCAGAGAGATGCTATGGATCAGGAGAAAAATCCTGCCTTTATTTTGGTGTTTTTTATCATTTTCCAGTATAAATTGATGTGTGAACCATCTCAACAATATGAAGCAGGTACATTCTAACAATTTCCAACACAAATCCCAACACTTTCATTTACTTAACAGTATACTGTCTGTCCAAAAAAATTAAAATCTTTTTATTTCACATTCTTTATGATGAAAAGTATATAAACTGCACTTTTAAATTAAATCATGTTCCTCCAAAACTGGTCTGCTTTAAGACTGATAACTTTAGTGGAGAGAATTAAGATGCTTCAGCAAGTATCAATTTTCTGTTAAAAAATGTCCGCAAGACGAAATAAAAAAATTTCTTAATTTACAATAAGCAGTGTAAACAGCAAAAACAACAGAAGCCACAAAGTTTCACGCACCAGCTGCTGGCAGACAGATAACTCCAAATGCTCATAAAACTTTGTATCTTCCTTTGTTGGTTGGTTGGTAAGAATTTTGCTGCAAATAAAGAAGAGGATAATCACAGTTAAAAGTGAAGATGGATAAATGAATTGCAATAAAACCCCACTAGGTTATTAGCTGCGTATGTTGTAAAGCAACAGCAAACCAGATCTCTCAACACATATAAAATATTAAAATGAGGGGAATAATTCTCCTCTCCCCTGCCTGATGGTGTTGAAATTAGGAAATTTATTGGGACCAAATTCTTTGAGGGGTTTTCATTCAAAAATCTCTGTCAATGTGTTATCTCCATCTGCTGGCTGGATAGCAATCATGTTCTGGCTGATTAACCAGTGTCATGGATCTTTAGGCTGTTCAATAGAACAGTGTTTTTGAGATCTATAGGTCCCAGTCCCCGGTATTAGTAAAATCTTATGCCAGAGCATCAACATTTGCAGAAGTCAGTCTCATAAAGCATACATTAAGGCACATTCCCTCTGCATTCTGGATATTGCACTCACCAATCTGATGAGCTCCTCTTTTATAAGTCGTGTGATTTCTGCCTTTGCTTTCTGTACAGCCAGTTCATTGGCACCTGAAGATAAAAATATGTATTATAATCTTAAACCCTTTCTGTATATGAAGCCTACAGAATAAAGACTGCTGGCTACTTTCAGAATCATAGTAAAACTTGCTGAATATCCTCAGCTATTTGGTGAAGAACACTCTATTGTATTGCACAGAATGCCACAGCGTGACTGTGTTCTCTTTTAAGGAAGATACTCCTAACAGTCATAAATGATACTGTTCAGAAATATGTAGGATTAGAGGTTTCTTGAGAAAAAACTCAACCATCATGACATTTGCAAAGTTTTTGTTGTAGTAGTTGATGCAATTTCTTATACCTTTAACAGCCTAAACAGAATTCTATTTTTTTCCTTATTTCACACTGGCACAGACCTCTTTGTGCTTATTCTTTTTCCTCTTTTCTTTTCCTCTCCTCCAAATTGATTTTGTATGTTAGCTGTTGTTCTGTGGCCATCCCCATGGACCATTTGATGAAGTGTGTTATGATAAACAATTGTTTTTCAGTAATTGCAAAGTAACTGCATTCAGTCTATAACTCAAGTGTCTGAACACTGACTACAGAAATGCCATGTCTAATTACAAAACTAGACTCACAGCTTTAACAGAAACATAGAACATACTTTCTATAGCCAAATAAATCTTCCGTTCTCCTTCCTTGGGTTCTTTGCCTGGAGGGAAGTAAGTTCCCCTGATTGTAATGGCAGCTTCAGAATATTCACTGATTCTCTGCAGTGCTTCTTTGGAGGTAACTTTCCATCTGGCAGTCTGGAAGGTGAAGGATATGGGAGGATCAGCAAGGAGAAAGGCACCACACAAAATGGCAATACATTAGTTCAGCCAGCGTGGGCAGAACCTCAAGTCCAGTAAGTCCAAAGCATTGCATTTATGTATGAGCGAAGTAATTACAGATAACGTAGTAATTTCAATTAGGTATGATCAGAAATAGGGACATAATGTTTTATTGGTGTAAGTACGAAGAGAGGTTTTGTTAAATAATGGTCATTTACATTATTACAAATTGATTATAGCAAAATGGTTACTTGCCTGTGGGAAGTCATTGATCTCTAATTCTTCTTCATATCTCTTAAAGGATTCATTCTGTCCTCCATCCTGTTTCTCTTCCTCCTGCTTCTCTATGGGTACATAATTGAGCTTGGCATTGATTTTTTCAGCCAGTTGCTCTGCAATGGTCTTGGCAGACACAGTAGGAGCTTGAATTGTGCCTCCTCTCAGGATAGCATTTGTAGCCTGCTGCATCACATCCTGTAAAAGCAGAGATCCATACTGAGAACAAGGTAGCCAAAAAAAGTCCTATATAAACCAATAAGGGTTTCATTAAAGTTCTCTATGTAATGTAATTGTCTACATAACAAATACACTCTCCAGACTTCTGCTCTTCCTTCCTTCCTTCCTCTCAACAACTCCCTCCACACCCGCAAAGAAAATATCTTACTGGTCTTTCATATTTTCAGCTTACAATACCTTTGGAGGTTCCAGAACAATTAACCTTAATCTAAACACATTGTACATCACATGTACATCTCCTGCTTCAGCAGAGAAAGATGTTCTGCAACTCTGCCAAAGCTGACAAAACTAATTGTGTAATGTTATCAGTAATTAATTAACTCTGCCAGGGCAGACAAAGCATTTACGGTTCTGTAATAAGTCTTATAAATGTATCAGCTCACTTACAAATCCTATATAAGTGGGTTAGCCCGGCCCAAATGAGATAAACTACACAGTATGTTACCAGTGTGCAGAAACAATAAATCAAATGGCAGCCACAGAACAAAGAACTGAACAAGCTTTACTAAAAAAGAATAAAATCGGTCTGTAAAGAGCCTGACCTTAAAGTGGAAGGGGACCATGACTTGTGCCTCTGCTCCAAGATTCTTCTGGGCATTGATTCTCAAAGCCAATCTTTTAGCAATTTCCAATTTTTCTGCATTCCCAGCTGATGGTGTAGGAGCATTTGATGTTCCTGGTGCTGCCATGTCTTTTACTCTTTTCTTTGAATTGAACATGCTTTCAATTTGTTCATCAATCTGAAGAAAATAACAATTATATGATCACTGCATTTACCACTATATAACCTTATCATCAGAAAGAAAGAAACACTAAGGAGCATTTAGTTTACATTCTTTTAAAGAAACCTATCTTGTATAAGTGGTAGAAGCCTGCCCAGAACTACAGCTCAACAAAAGGATGATCTAATCAGGAAAAAGTCTGAACACAGTGTTTACTTGCAAGGTCACTAAAAGGAGTCTATCAAACACTAAGAAAGGAATCTAGTAAGATTTAGAAATAGAAAATGCTACTATGAATGTCTTTAAAATACTGCAAATAAAAATATGTTCGCAACTGAGAACATTCTATTTCATTTATGCAAGATTATTATCACAAATAATTTATGTGACATTTACATAACTACACACATTAAGTGTAAAGCACCAGTAATACAGAAAGAGACACTGAAGATCTTCCTAGATCTTGATCTTCATAGCTATATCTCTATATTCAAAGAATACATACGGTCAGTAACAAAGGTCACAGAGTAACCGAAATCCATGCACTCTGCAATGTGTTATGTAACCTACTCAGGAAGAAAATCAAATGTATTGAGAAAATCCGTAAGCAACTTAAATCCTATTCCCAGGTGCTTACATCAACAGCTGTATCTTCATCATCTGAATCTTGCAAGCCAAGAGCTGCTTTTTGTAGCTTCTTTCTTTCATTAGCCAAAGCCTGTTCTGTTTCATCAAATTTAAAACCTTTGCCAGAGAATCCACTGCTTTTTTTAATCAACTTTCCTTCCTGAAAACAAGAACATGTATTATCATACTTAGGGGTTTCAAATCCTAGTTCTGATAGTCATAAAATAACTGTAAGATTATACAAATAATTTTGAAGTTCTTTAAAAAGCAAATCCTAGCACATTCATAAAGCTCTTCAAATTTAAAAGCTGCATTTCACAATGAAATGTAAAAAAAAACTCTGTTAATTCAGCAGAGACAATAGCCTATTGGGATTTTCTGTAAGTATACATTTTAAATGCTTTTAAAATGCAGTAAAAAAAACCTTCCATTTTTTTACATCAGAAAAACTCCAAAGTCACCCTTCTCAGCATGAGCAAGATCCTCTGATGGTGAGAGCTCTAGAAATAATCATACAAATTCTGTGAACGAACTTCATTATCTTGTATGTGAATCTTGTAAAAAGCTGAAGTGCCCCTTATACCACAGGTATTTATTACATACCAGGTGACAATATTTAAATTCTCAAGAACAGTTCTTTAAACGACATTCAAGATCCTAATCTTGAGGTCCCTGACACGCTTAGCTAAGCACACACGTGTTCCCAGTGAGGTGACCCATGTGTGTACACTGGACAACTGGACCCATGTGCATACACAGGCATTAAACCTGGACCACGCCCCCTATAGAAAGAATTACTTACAGCCTTCTGTTGGTCTTTGAAGTCAGCCCAGAGCTTCTCTAAATCAGTAGGAATTGGATTCCCAGACAATTCCAAAGCCTTAATGATATCACCAGCATAGCGTGCCTGATCCTCAGTAATGAATGTATACGCATACCCCTGGTCAAAATTAATTTAAGAGACAATTAGGAAAAAGCTCTAAAGACACTCTGTCTCTAAATTTATTGAAGCACCCTTGCAGAGATGCTGATTTCTGGTCAATGAAACTAACCACAACAGTCATGCAATAACTTATTTTTAGTGGAAGTGTAGAATGAATAATGTGATTTCCCAGGAAGCTGATACTGAGGTAATCATCCAAAGATGGTAAACACTGAAATCTTTCCTTCCAACCAATCCTGTCATGGTTGAAAGCTTGAAAAATTAAAGTCTTATCAATTTAATAGGGCACATTTCCAACAGTGAAAAACACCCAAACTTTCAGCCACAAATGGGATTTAAAAGAACATTCATACATCAGAAGAACATGTAAGTTCCAAATTTCAGGGCGCTGAAGTTCAGAATACATTAAAAACACTCTTCCCACCAACAACACAAACTACTCCCTCTGTAACTATCCCTTGGAACAACTTCATCAAGCAAGAAAGAAGGGAAAAATGCCAGTACTAACCAAACCAGACAAGTGAGTGTACATACTTTATTGCCAGCTCGCCCAGTGCGGCCTGCTCGGTGCACATAGTCCTCATAATGGTTGGGACAGCTGTAATTGACCACCAGCATCAGCTGCTTCACATCCAAACCCCTCGCGGCTACAGACGTGGCCACGAGAAGTTTGCAGGTTCCATTCTTGAAGTCATTAATAATGCTGTCCCTGTCATATTGATCAATACCTGCAAAACAAATCAGTTAATTATAAAGCTCTGCTTCAAGCCATGAGAATTTGTATGCAGGTCAAAACACCCTCCAAATTCAAACAACCAAAATCACAAGCAAATGAAACTTCCATACATTCACACTTTTAAAGGCAAAATACACTAGCCAAAATAACCTCTATTATTTAGAATAACTTTTAGTTTTTCAAATATCAAAAGATGTTTTCCCCATACCAAGACCCTCAAAAGTTTTTTTAATATTATTTTCAATTTTCTACTTCAGCTGAAACCTCATCTGGAGGTTTTGTCTGTTCTCTAAAGGCAACAGAAATCTCAGAATAACAAGAATATTTTCCCCTCTTCCATTCCTGCATTCCTGCTGAAAAGTGATTTTGTGCTTACTGGTTTTATATAAAATGCTCTAAAAAAATAATGTAAGTTTTAAAATACACTGGGATGGACAGTACTGTAAAGAAATTTTTCTTCTCTTGCTATTTCCATTATATTACTTCTAGTGATGCCTTATGTTTTAACTTTTGTATTTTTCAAATTCTGTGTTCCCAGTGTGTAACTCTGCAGTGTCCTGTAGCCTGTGAGCTGCTGCTCTCTCATGCTGAGACAGACAGAACAAAGCCTCTCCAGGCTGCTCTCCAAGGACACCCAGCCCGGCCTAGGCCCAAAATGTGTAACCCAGCATCTTGAGAAGGGGGGCAAGCTGAGGGGAAATTACATCATTAGCTAGAGTTTAATTGGTGAAATTGGGTTGATATGCAAATGGAGCAAAGCTATAAAAGTGTGAAGAACTCGTGACTCGGGGTCCATCTTGGGTGTAGCCTTTGGCCTGCCCAGGGTGTGCTTCTGCAGGCCTTTCAAATAAATATCCACCTTTATTCCCTTACTCCTGCCTAGTCTCTGTTTCTAGGTTGGCCTCTTTAGGCATCACTACTTGACAGAAGAAAAGTAAAGTGACAACTGCGGTCACTGTGGAATCTCAAATAAAAATATCCTGTGATACTCCCCAATGGCACTCACTACTCTACAGTAACAAGTAGTTAGCAACATTCCCTGAGAGGTGTTAACTCTCAGTAACAGTCCTCTTGCACAGACACAAGATTTGGCATCTGATGACATCTCACAGGGAACAATGAAGAATAATTACACGAAACTATCATGTCTGTTTCAAATTAAGAGACAATTATCCTCCCCAATTACAAAGCAAAACCTGCTTATGAAGAAATAATAACTGGTACTACACGGGACCTAAGTGATTTTTAACTACTGGATACAAACATTCTAGTTGGGAATAGTTAATATAAATCTTTAAATTTGCAGATTACCTCCATGAAGAGACAAGCAAGGATAAGAGGCCCTCATTAAATCTTTCAACAACCCATCAGCGTGTTCTTGCTTATCTACAAATATGATAACAGATCCTTTCTCCTGATAGTGTCCCAGTAGCTCCAGTAACTTCAGAAACTTGTTCTCCTCTTCTATGACAATCTAGAAAAAGAAATACAAAAGCAAAGTAGAAAGAGTGTAATTTGTATCTTGAGTCATTAAACAAATTCAGAGTGTATAAAAGTAAAAATCAGGAACAGGAGATAACTTTTTCAGGCTGTTCCCACAGCTAGTGGTAAAACTGCTGTTCAGCTTAGTGCTACAAACCAACTTTAAAAATCACACTGCATTTGCAGATTAGGGTGTTGATTTATTCTGAGTTCATGTTTAATAAAGCCACTAAACTTCTAAAAATAAAAGCTCTGTGGGTATATTGGTTTGTATTCAACACTGCTGGGAACAATCTTTTGCAAGCAAATGAGAAAATAAGCGAGGCAGATGCGTGATACTCACCACGTGTTGCTCCACATCAGAACAGACTACACTTCTGCCTCCAACCTGCACTTCTATAGGTTTACTGAGGATCCTGCGAGCCAGGGCCTCCATAGCTCTGGGAAAAGTAGCAGAGAACATGACAGTCTGACGGTCAGGCCTGACGTTGTCTACAATGCGCATAACCTGTGGTACGAGAACATTCCCTGTTAATATCCAAGTGCTATAACTCAATTTCACACACATACAAAGCTGTCATCTTTTAAGTCAGGTGGTATCTGCACCTCACAGACTACAAAACATTATTTACAGATTTCCTCTTGGCACCAAGCTGCCGGCATTGGAAGACAGGCGAAACTTGCTGGATTGAAAAGGAAGTTGCATGGCAATATGCAATCTGGCAGCAGCTCAGCAAAAATCCTAGGAAATGCAGCAGAAACCCTACAGCTCAAGAAACAAATAAAAGGAATTTTCCTAGTTCTGGAGAACAGTATAGCCCACGACAACTGAAAGAGCCCTGGGTGTCCAAAGTTCTCAGCAAGTACTTAGTCAGCAGCATTTCCAACATTTTGTTCCTATCTCTTGCCAAGAGACATCAAAGACTTTATAAACAGACTACAACTACTAATACAACACCTGTATCAAGGGATTACACAAGGATACAACACGGCCACAAGTGTTCAAAATGAGTGTGTAAAACACCCTGTGTATTAGAGAAAAATCTAAGCTAAATAGGAATTTATTGAAAGCAAAAACATAGAATCACGAATGGCTTGGGTTGGAAGGGACCTTTAAGATCATCCAGTTCCAACCCCTTCCCATGGGGAGGGATACCTTCCACTAGATGTGAGGATAATGTGATGTTACATTAATGTGATAATAGATGCGAGAATAACAGAAACTAGAGTCAGCTTAAACTGCTGTCCACATGCGGCACATCCTTTTGAACACCCAGTGGCAGTGTAGTAATAATGTGGAAAATAGCATCTTTTGGCACCATCCCTCATGTCATGAATTACCTGAGGCTCAAACCCCATGTCAAACATTCTGTCAGCTTCATCAAGTACAACATACGTGACTCTACGGAGGTTTGTCACCCGACCTGTGAAAGGAGAGGAAAAAACACATGGGAAACAAAATCAAATGGAAATCTAGTTTCCCTTAGGAATATTTTTTATAATATTATATAGTCTCACTATCTTCTAACAAAGACATTAATTAATTTTTAAAAAAATTCACTAGATGTGAATTTTAATGTTCACACTTTAATCACACATACATTCTGGAAAATGTGTAAGTATGCACAAGGCCCTTTTTTAGTCTGTCAAACTCTTCTCTTGCATACCATCATAGGGCCAGAAGAACCTGTAAAATTCAGAAAACTGCCCTCGCCAAAACACATCATAAAACTAAGACTGAGCTGAAGCAAGGAGCCACATCAGCCAGTATCTGACAGCGGCACCTAGAAAAGAACATATTAGAGATTACAGCGCATGTGTGGAAGGCAAAGCCCAGTGCTAACTGCTGCAGCCTCAGAAAATTCCTTTATACACAACCTGTAATGCTTCCTTGGAGCTAAGAATAACTCTTTGAGGATAATCATACTAGTTCTAGATCACTGCTAATAATAGGTATAAAACAGAGTAAGAAAGTCTTTTCAAAATGACTATATAAAGATTGAAACCTACCCAGTAACACTACTGAATTTAAAATCAAGAACCACCCCAAATTCTGGGACAGGTTGAAATAAAATAAGCAAGTTGTGTTTCTGTGAACATTTTGAAATTATCGTGGATAGGATAATTAGCACCCTTCCCAAACAAACAGCAAAGAGATTCCCTTTCATGAGAAGGATTTAACTCAAGGATTTTAGAATCATACTCTCAAACAATATAAATGCATTCAGTTCCACAAAACTGTGGAGAGACACTGCCAAATGCTCTCAGAATGGAACAGATCTGTCACATTTTCTACAACTATTACTCAGACTTGTGCCTATCAAACTACAGAAGAATTTGGTCCTCTCAGCTTCAGCAAACTGTAGCTGAATCCTCAGCTTAAAAATTATTTAAGACATTACGCGCTGCATTTTTTAAGATATGAATTCATACTTAAGGAACAAAGTAAGTATTTCTTAATATATGCATATCTATTTAACATCTTAACACTTTCATCCCCAAATAATAACTTTGTAAAATTACTTGGGAACAGCATTAATGTACCTACCTTTGACGATTTAAGTCTTGGAAGCCCAGTTCTATATGTCTTGAAGGTACTTTTTTCACAGAAGTTAAATAATGTCAACAGTTTAGTAGAGGTTTTGATGTGGAATAATTTAATAATAAAACTTTATCTAATAAGCATGCAATGGTTACACTATGACAAAACCTCTTAAAGCTGCAGTGGCTCAGTTTAATCAATCTGCATATCTGATATAAGGTCAGTTCTTTTGAGCAAGTATTTAGGGAGGGCTTCTTTGTCTATCTTTTAAAGCCAACAGATAGAGTCAGATGCTCTTGTAAAGTGGGGAAGTGCTGAGCTACTCTAACACAAATAACAGATCAATGGGCAGACAAAATAAGCAACTGTTACATAACCTTTATCTAAATGACTTGAAGTTAAAAAATTTGGACCAGCACATTTCAAGTTTAGCAATTATAAACTTTCTCAAAAACTCTTCAAGAATGTAGTATTTCCTGTCCTCCCAAACCAATATATGCTTAAACCTATAATTAGTGCTATATATTCTCAAAAGCTATATAGTGCAGCCTGAAGAGATATAAGAAAATTCCATAAGACCATTTATCAAAATACATGATCTTTCGAATTTGTTAGAATTACACAACAAATGTAAAAAATTCTCTAAAGGAAAAGGCTTTCTACTCACCATTGTTAGCTGCTAACATGTCAATCATACGTCCAGGTGTGCAAACAATAATTTCAGCACCTCTTTTGAGTTCAGCTATCTGATTTCAAAACACAGTAAACAATAATAATACAGCATATTATAACAAAAATAATATAATATATAAATGTAATAATAAACAATCTATTAGTTTTTGCTTTTTTATTTCTTTCAGGTTTTTTTAAACACGTATCACCTTGCAAAAAAGAAAACCACCTACACTGTAATACAGCTCTTCTACTAATGTGAATTATGTAAAGATTTTAATTAGCAATTTCTTTAAGTCTTTGGAAAACTTTGCTTCCAAAAAGAGTAACCCCTGACAGCCTGAGTTACCATTACCTGAAGTAGTTTTAAAGGGGGTATTTCTTCAATGCAGTTAAGAGCCTGTAAGAAATGCGTGTTACATCAGGGACAAGTGATAGCAGACACACCGTGTTCCATCACAGATGGTCACTTCTGTTGTTTCCATAAATGGGTGGGGTGGGGGTGTGGAAACCCTTGAAATTAATCTCTAAGTTACTTCAAGATGCAATATTTGATAATGCAATAAACCAAAGTTATAATTTTCTGGCTTTTGTTATCTTAAGGGGAACCCTCAGAAAAATACAGCTTCTTAATAACTTTCAAACTATTATATCCCACTAATAATTCAATTTCAATTTAATGCTCAGTACATACATAAAGAGAAACAGTCTGAAACTTTTAAGGATCATATTTGAGACTTTCCAAGATCAGTATGTTTAAGATAAGTTACATGCCAAGCTTTTTGCCTTACTACCATTCCCACAGAGTAAATCAATAATGAAGACTGCAAATGTACTGGATTCACAGAAAAGAAAAAGCAATTAATTTTGCTGCAAAGTAACATTAACTAATAAAGCCCAACCATTCTTTGACAAGGCAGGCATGTGTTTTGCATACCTGTTCACTGATTCCTGTTCCTCCATAAACACAGACAACTCGAAGCCCAAGTGTCTTTGAGAATTTCTTGCACTCCTTGGTAATCTGCAACGCCAACTCACGTGTAGGTGTCATAATGACAGCTGAAAAGCAAAACCATCTTCATCATACATTGCAATGTAAGAAATGTTGTCATTTACACAATAGAAATTAATCTTTTGTAATGATGTTTACAGCAATTTACTTCCAATTTTTAAGAATGCCATTTCAAGGAAAAGATAATTGAGACACTATGAGGAAGGACTGGAAATCTGGTCCAAGGGTAAAAATCAAAGAAGTAAGGTCTCCCAGATACATGGACATGGGAGTGTTATTGAAACAACATTAACGAGCACTGTTATCACAAAATAACATTAAAGAGCATGGTGATCATTAACTTAAAAAAAAGCCACTTATCAATGGATATTAGTAAGCACTTCTCCCTATGACCAAGAGAACTGAAGTCCCATCTAAAGCATATACTTGAGGTTGTATTTATTTAAATAGTAACTTTGAAAATAAGATCTTTTTACCTATGGGACCTTCTCCTTCTTCTAAAGCTCTCTGATCCATAATGTGTCTGAACATGGGCAATAGAAATGCAATAGTCTTTCCACTTCCTGTTTTAGCAATGCCAATCAAATCCCGTCCATTCATAATTGCTGGAATAGCCTGGGTTTGAATGGGAGTGGGCTTTTCATAGCCATGTCTTAAAGAAGGAAAAAAAAATATTTTAAGAACAAAATAGAATTTGACAGATGGGAATCATGAAGTAATGCTAACATTTTTTTTGCATATTCATATTTACATATACACATCAGTCCATTTCAAAACATACAAATCAAAATGAGCAGCAAAAACATGATACAAATGGCAGAGAGCAGTTAATAACAACAATTCAACACTGAGTGATAAACACTCTGATGACTATGTAACATTTACAGACATGGACATGCGGCATTATGCAACAAGGTAAAAGGTCCTTCTCATGGACATGCCACAGAACACAGCGAGCACAATCGAGGATGATACAGTTCATAAGTGCTTGCTTACTTTTTGAGGGCAGTGAGAATCTTCATGGAAATACCACATTGTACCCAGGTTTTTATTGGTTTGGGACAGCCTTTTCCCTTGACTGTAATTCCTTCCAGCTCCAGCCTGTACACATTTACCTCTGAAATAGAGTTTACATTATAACAGAGTCAAACTTGACACTTCTCTACTACCCTGATCAAAACGTTCTTGCTTTGTCCCTTAACATAAAATACTAATTTTATCACTATCAGAAATACAGCTTTTTGCTTGTTACACATAAACACAGGAGTTAGGTTGAAAGGACTCAGGTTAATTTTCCAATCAAAGCCTCATATATAATTATAGTAAGTTATCAACAATATTGATGCACCTGATTTAACACTTTTCTATAGCAAGTTGCTCCAAATGCTTTTTATATTCCAAAAGCATTTGCTGTTTCTTAGCACAGTGAAATCCACCATTCTTTTCTTTAATAGTACCCAAGATGTTCTGGTTGTATTTGTCTTTACCTTCTTGAGTCATTTTAGCTAGCTCTGGTACTTCAACATAGAAGTTTTTCCTGAAAGGTTCATATTCTATCTTTCCATGATCCACTGGTTCTAGCAGCTTTCTCTGCTTGGTCTGATAGCCAGTCAGGGCAGTCTGAAGATCAACCTCCTCCTCTTCTGAGGAATACTGTAGAGATCACAATTTGTGTGTACATTAGGAATAATGAATTATGATAGTGTTTCATTTTTTTCATTTATAGCAAAACTATTCAGAAGAAACAAGTACTTCTGACTGTATTAGACATGAAACTGAAGACCTGCTCTCAACTTGAAGAGTCCCAGTTGTTCCTTCCCGTAATTCTTTCATGTTTCTCCCAAACGTTAACTCTCACCATGTTCTGTATCACTTTCATGACTTACCAATTCCAACTACCAGCCCTGTCACTCAGAAATAATCACTGCCATACAAAAGAAACAGTAAGAAGAAAATAGTAAAAAAAGCAGCCAGCCAGCAGATTGGTGTCGCACTGCAGTCACAGCTCTGACAGATACCCCCACCTCAGCTTTGAAGGAGCACCACTAACACTGGAACTGCAGCCACGGAGCATGGCCTGAAGTGGCTGAGCTCCAGGGTCTGCAGGGTACTGAGTCTGTGATTCAGGCAAGG
The DNA here is from genome assembly GCA_013397055.1 of Pachycephala philippinensis. Taxonomy (NCBI): domain Eukaryota; kingdom Metazoa; phylum Chordata; class Aves; order Passeriformes; genus Pachycephala; species Pachycephala philippinensis. The sequence continues at coordinate 214,014 of VWZT01005326.1, read as the reverse complement.
CTGTCCCCCCACAGCCTGCCGAGCAGCAAAATACCCACACCCTTCACAGCTCTTCAGGCCAAACACCACACACAACCACAGGAAGTAAGAAGAGGCATTTTGCCTTTTCACAGGGGAAATTTCCATTACCTCCATTGCATCTTGGTCATTTTCCATGAGCTCCCCTTTCTTCTTTTCTGACTCAGCAGCTGCCTTTTTGGTTGTCACCACGGTTACCACCTTGGTAACAGTTGGTCCAGTTTTCTATAAAAACAGTAAAAAAAATAATGCACTATTGTATAAAACAAAACCCATCCTGTAAAAAACATACAGAGTATTTGTACTTCCGGATGCATTATGCTGAGCATTTTTCCCCCACTTCTCTCAGTGAAATTTTATCAGAATAATGCTTGCTAAAACAGTTTCATGAAAACACGAGGAAATGAAAGTTAAAGCAAACATGCATTAAGTGCATCTAACTTCTTGCTTTTTTGCACTTTCCCCCATTTTCCTTCAAGCCATTTTGCTACTAAAACACAAAGTTATCTTTGTCTTTTAAAAATAAGAAATATTTTACCTTTTCACTCCCACCTCCACCTTTCACACTTCTCATATTGAACTTCTTGACCTCTTCTTTTACTTCTTCCATATAAGCATCTAAAGGATCTAACTCCTCATCTTCAACCTCATTGCCTTCTTTTTCTCCTTCTGCAGTTTCCTCTTCATCATCTAATAAGAGCAAAAAAGATGGGGATAAAAGACAGGGAAAGATATAAGTCCTTATATGTGTCAAATTATTGTCTACCCAAATAATTACAGCCCAGTGTTATTACTATATGATTTTTCCTAATACAAATCTCTCCAGCTGGTTTATCAAAAATGTATCTTAAACCATTTGACACCATGACCGTATTTGGGCTTTGTCATTCTATGGTTCACATTCTGAAGAGTAATTAGATGCTTTAAAGATATTGTAATAAAAATATTACTAGGAATAAAAGTGTTCTGTTATATATAAAGAGGTTAAATACCATCATCATCTTCTAAACTCCATTTTTTCCCCTGTTTCATCTCTTCAATCTCCTTTTTTAGCTCTCCTATGTTTTCCATTGCCTTCTTGCGTTGTTCTTCCCTCCATTTCTCCACTCTTTCTTTTCGTTTTCTCATTTCTTCTTCTAGTTTGTTCTGATCAAAATTCTGTGATAAAAACCAACCAAACAGTGAAAAATTAATGGCCACTGGCTTTAGCGTATGCTTCTTTACACAAAAGTAACCATTGAGTAAGCATGCTGCAGAAGACTGGACATCCACAAACTTCCTGATTTAAATTCTTTATCTTTTAAATTTACAAGTGTTAGAAGTCTCTACCTCAGTGGCCACAGCATTTGTGGTAGCATCTTTATCCTTTTCTTCTTCTTTGTCGTCTTTGTCTTTTTTCTTTTCTTTGGAAACATCCACACCTTCTGTCTTTTCTTTAGATCTTGATCTGAAAAGTAAGATCAAAGGTTTCTTAGAACATTACAGCTTTTCTCAGGGGGAGGACATATATATGCTGGACAGAAACAGAACTATAATCACCCTGTTATGTTTTCAAGCACTTCACAAAACACAATGCTTCCCAGACAATCTTTCCATGTCATGGAATTATTTCCTCTAACTACCAGAAATGTAGACTCTAACCCAATCCATTGTCACATACTTTTCTCATTTCTTTGCATATTCATTTTCAGAGCTCTTACAATTGATACTCCAGTTGTTCTGCACTTTATTTTACACCTCCCTGAAGTCAGCATTGAGAAAAGAGATAGAAAAAATTTCCTGTTTGTGGAATTTCCAGAGAAAGGTAAAGTGATGTAGCATATTGTCACAGAAATGTGAGTGTCCCCCTAAAACCACCATCCTGGCTGACAGACAAAAGCCCTTCTCCCTGGGAAAACCTACTCATGTGATGCAAATGTAACAGGCAGACTTGCACTGAATTCAAAACCCATTTATCACAGATTTTACTATCCTTGCTCGCTTCCAATTTAAAAGAAAAGAATGCACCTAAACCAAATTTGTGCTAACTTAGGACAATAAATACAAAATTCACTTTAGCTACTTGAATCTCATTAAGCTTTTTTCTTTGGGCTATTCTAATACAAAACATCCACTTATTCCCAAAGCCTTTGTGATTCCAGCTTGTGATGATTTCTCAAGTGCTATCACTGCTTTTTCTGTATACAGACTGTTATTACCATTTATGGACTTCCCATTCATTTTACAGCAGAACCTGATTATATTCTGTTTGCAATTATATCTGAAAACCCTATCAAGATATATTTAAAAGACAATGACCTGCAGTAAGCTTTTACACATTTCTAAAGCCAAAACCACAAGAATACCTGTTTTCTGTTTTCCTGTTCTTGCTTGGACTGGAGGATCGAGACCGTCTCCCTCTACTCCTGCTCCTTGAGCGCCTCCTCTCTCGGCTCCGGGATCGTCTTCTCTCTCGACTCCGTTCCCTTTCTCTACTCCTTGAACGTCTGACATGCAACAAAATTGTCTTTACTTAGGACATAGTATAACTTCAGCCTTCTGTTGAGGAACAGGTTGTAAAAGGAACCCACCAATCTTCAAGACCACTGAGAACTTGCAAACTCCAGCACCAGCAAGCCAGAAAGCATTTAACAAGCAAAAAGCCTTAAGCACAGTGAAATCCATCATGGACATCAGCAGAGTAACTAACTGGAGTGGGAGAACATCAATATTCAGTGGACAGGCACTTCTACATGCTTTGAGTGGAGGTGATGTCATACCTTTGACGCTTTCTGTCCCGTGAGCGAGACCTTCTCTTGTCCCTGCTGCGCGACCTCTCCCGTCTGCGATCCCGATCCCTGCTCCTGGAGCGCCTGTCCTCACGTTTCCTCTTGTCCGATGGGGAACGACTCCTGGAACGGCTCCCGGAGCGCCCCCGGGACGCAGAGCGCTTCCGATAGTGCCTGCATGGCACATGCACAGAGTGTGAGCACCAGAACCACGGGCAGTTAAAGGGTGTATGTGAGGTGGTCAAGCAAGCAAAAAAAATTATCATAATTTCTTGGACTTTTCAAATGTCTAAACTGTCATAATCATCTTGCCAAACTGATTAATATACATATTATATGCATTATATACATAATACGCATTTACACTCCTAATGATGCTGAAATTGGAAGGATTATTTGGTCATGATTTTATTTTAGTTTTAGAGTACTACTATAAGCACATAATGAGAACACCAGAGCACCAAGAATTTCCTTTTCAGAAATCCACTGATATCCATATCATATATAGGAAAAGCTGAAGGCTCTTTGAAGCTATCCCAAAATCTGTCAAGAAAACAAAATTGCTCTTTGTTGCTTTTTATACAATATACGTTTACCCATGTAAGGTAGGTAAACTATACCTCTGCTCAATGGGAAAGCTGTCAGACTGGAATTAAAGAAACATAAACCCCTGAGGATGTGACACAGCTGTGGTCAGTGCCTTTACCACACTGATATCAACAAAAATTCCATAATACCAAACATCACAACAGAAGCTGGCAGAAGTCAGCAAGGCTTGAGGGATGTGTGATGGAGATGGGTGTCCCCTTTCTCCCCCTTACTAATGCTCTTATCCCAACCACACTGTGGGGCAGAGCACGGCTAGGAATTTTCTAGGAAACTCTTCAGTTGAGTGTACAAGTCACAGAGGGACCTTGACTGTGACCATTTCTTCATCCCCCAATTCCAGATTTTTGGTCATCGTGCCAGAATAATTCCCTTGTTCACTCTCCAGTGGCTCAGGACCCACAGACCCTTTCTCCTAACAAGCCCAGCAGTCATGCTTGAGAAGCAGAAGAAACAGAGAAGGCAAGACTTTAAGCCCCCCAACTCCTTGTTTCACTTCCATCATAGTATTAAAATAGTTCAGCACTAAAAATAACAGTATATGTATATTTAGTCTATGTTATGCAGTATATTTAGGTACCACGTGCATTTGGAGTTCATACAGTAGCACATACTGATTTCAGGTTGCAGAAGGCCCAGCGTGAGGAACATTTCTTCACACCAACCCCAGCACAAGCAGCCCCCACCCATCTCCACCCACCATTCGCTCTCACCCTCTTATCATTTCTTCACTTCTAAAACTTTTTGTACGTTAAAACAGAAAATTAATACAAGTTTAAACCCACTTTTAACATTCTTTTTAGCCCAAACAGAAAAACCTTGCCATTTTCAGCAGAGAGCTATATTGTGACAAGCAAGGGAGTCCTGCTGGCTGGAGTGCCAGAGCTTGGCTTTCAATTCAGGCGGCTCTAAGGGTATCCTGTACCGCCCACTGCTGCCCCAGCTCATTTGCAGCTAATTTAGATAGATCTGTGGGAGTGCCCAGCTCTGCATTAGATCACCAATTTGAGCCTAAGGTTGTTGTTAAAATTTCAAGTCATCTGCCTCTCTCGGTGTAAATCTTCGTTATGGACCTGGGAGCTGTTACAGTGTAGTACAACCGCTTGTGGGGACTGTCGTGTCAGCTTTAGTGTTAAAACCTGATTAAACTAGGAATCAGAGGCATATACGCGACAGCACCTGCAAATTGTGGCATCGGTTTAAAGCCCGACAGGTGTGAGCAGCTCCCTATCATCTGGAGCCCAGGCTTGGCACACGCAGCACAGGGGCACATTACTGCCGAGCCGCTTACAACACTAACCGGGTCTTTGTATCAGCTGCGAGAGAGCAAAAGATACGTGATCTTGCATAAATACAAAAGGCACGAGCAAAAAATATAAACCAGGTTAACCCCCTTACGTGGCTAATTACGGCATTTTGGAACAAGCCCGCGAAGGCCGGAAGGGCTCCGGGAGCCGCGGGGTCTGTGCCGGTGAGTCCCGGCAACTCGGACCGACCTAGCGTTGGGACCCGCGGCCCCGCGGCCCCGGCCCTGCGCTCAGGGCCGGCTCCAGGCCCGGGCCCTGCCGCGGCGGCCTCAGCGCGCCCGCGCCACCCTTTGTCCCCCTTACGGCCGCCTCAGCGCGCCACGATCCCCGAGCGA